>BLFO01000962.1:1511573-1524052 GCA_014634245.1 Montipora cactus | reverse complement strand
GGGGGGGGGGGGGGGGGGGGGGGGGGGGGGGGGGAATAGCTTTCGCAGATGTTTACACGGAAGCGTTCATTCAAGCGAAACCAAATGTAAAACTTCCGCTTTTGGTTCATGACTTTACCGGGGACTACAGTGTTCCGTTGGCTTCAGCGCATCTGTGTCTTTCGTTTTAATGCGCTTGACTTAGCTTTGACTGCACGGTACTCTGATATAGACTTGTCATTTTTTTACGCTTATCAAAGTGCCCGTGATGTATGCGATAATGCTATTACGTAAAAGAGCATTTTTTTTTATCTCATTGCACACTGATTCCATCATACTGTGGTTATTTCCTCGTTTATGCTTGTGCTGTTTCCCTCATTTCTTGGTGTTTCACATGACTTGGCCTTGGTCTCCACGTAACAAACGAGATGTTTCATAAATGAGGTAAGTTTAAAGGTTCTTTTATTACTTTTGTAGTATTATGGGTTGTTGGCATATTTTTTCTTTTCAGTTTCTTTGATCACCGGAAAATAATGCGATGAATTTTCGACATTAAACACTCAAACCTATTGGTGTTGCCACGATTTAAATAAAAATTGTGCGAACGCTTTATATTGTAGTCACAGCAATACTAACAGTAATAGTAGTCTAATCATTCTTTTAGCGCTATTTGCACATGCCGCCTGATCAACAGCACTTTACATGCAATAAGTTATACATCATAATGATCCATACAACTAAATAATCAATTTGAATCTGCTAAAATTACTCAAGACTAAAAGGAACAAAAGTGCAATCTAGGCTAAGGAAGCCTTTGTGAAAAGATGGATCGAGGGTGACAGCCAGCGACTGAAAGTCACGGAAGTTAGCAGGCAGGGTATCCACTGATAGAGAAGCCGCTGCATGAAAAGATTTTGCGCCCAGTTTAGCATGCAAGAATTTTTATCTTTGGAGTACCTCTGACCTCGCTACATGTATATCCGGAAAAAAGAAAGAGACGATAGCCAAAAAGGGGGAAAAAAAAGAAGAACTCAGAGTTTATTATGAAGTCCTCCCTAAGAGTTTTTGTACACAGAAAATCCAGTTTAGTGGAAAGAATCCAGTGAATCAAAAAAGCCAAGCATAGTTGTATGGCCAAGAAAGATAGTAAGCCTGCTTTACGAACTGCTTTATTAACTTAATCTTTAACCCAAGTAATTGAAAGAGTTTATAACTAATTGAATGATAGTTACAAATGAGTAACTGCTCGTTGTCATGCACACTCGTGTTGCGTGCCATATATCATACTCCGTAGTTCTTTTCAATTGTGCCTTGTTCACGGACATCTCTTGGTTATTCCAGCACGTATCACCATCTTGATCCCATTAACGTGCCCTTTTTTAGAAGTTGGAATCAAAAATTTCATTACATTGTAACTTGACCGTTTTGAAGTTCATCTCGAGGCAAAAACCCTTAGTGGACTTTAGGTACCACGCACATTTGTCGCGGAAAACCGCTTCCGCCTTCGCAGTCTTACAGCGATAGCTTTTTATTAAGTCTAGAGGTCAACGTTCCCTCCGAAGAAGGAAGTGTCGGGTAAATACCTGGTTGAGAGCTTTGTTTCATCAAAGACAAATTCAAGGACATGTTTGTGCACGAAATTCTCCTTCTTTGTGATTGGCTAAAAAATGAAAGCGAAAAGAACTCGCTGACTGTTTTGGGTTGCAAATCTATAGAAGAGAATTTCAATAATCTCTTTCGTGGTTAATAATTATAAAAGGCCTCCTGGCATACTCCCTTCAAACCCGTGACCTTTCCTACATTTCATGCAAGGCAAGGAGAGCAGTCGATCTTAAATTCAACGAAGTGGCCAAGTGCAGGTAAAATCGGTTACATGGAATCACATCATAAGTTAAACTTCAGGGAACCTTCTCGTTGTAGTATTATAAATAGGGATTAGTAAGGAGTCAAAAACGTACTTCATCTTGCGAGCTTAACATTTCAGACAACCCAAAAGAAGAACACTAAATATTTTAGAAGGATGAGCTATCCATATTACATTTCTCGCAAAAAAAAACGCGACTAAATATATATAAAAATAGCAATTAATGTGCTTTAAAATCCAATTCATTTTAGACTTTTGCTTTCGCTTGCACGGTGCTGATAGGAACCTTGATAACGAAATTCGAAAGAAGCATTTGTGGGCTTAATCAATGCAAAATGTCTTTCAGTCGTGTGAAGACCACCTCATTCATCTTAGTATTACTACTTTGAGACAATACCCCTGATCTATTTTCTCTTGCCATCGGTTCTCGCTCAAACCACCCGTTCATTTAATGGTTGAGCTGTTTCACCGAGGACTTAAAGCTGAGCGAGTTTGAGAGCTATCGCCACAACGTCGACGAAATGTCACCTCAAAATATAACTTTGCACTGTCGTAAGTCTTTCGCCTTTATTTCATCTCGTTCCCGTCGTACGATACAGGCAAAGTATTCTTAAAATAACTTGGTCAAAATAGAGAATGACAGAATCGTGCACATTTGCATATACCGACCTTGTCGTCTAAACCTGAAATTTGGTGATTTCGCGTTGAAATGTACAAGAATGCGCGCCGGACACGTTGCTTTATGGGACTGTCGTTGCTATAGCCATTGTCGTTGACATTCTTTTAGGTTTGCAGAAAATGTTCCGTGAGCATTTTTTTGCAGACTGTAACCGCCTTTTAGAGTCCATGGGCTCGGATGGACTCTTGACAAAGCATAATTTAGTTTTCTATTCAAATTGCGGTTAGTGACTTCGAAAGAGAAATTGGCGTGGACCAGTTTTGCTTCATGACCAAGCTTATGGCAAATATTACATTCTTTACTTCACTCTACAAGCCGTTTTGAACTCAGCTCATTTGCATTGTTCAAGGAACGTTTGTATTGCAAACAAAAAATCGGTGAGGCCATATGAAGAAAAAACTCGTGCTTCTAACGAGCTAGGTCATAAACTAAGCTTTCATTTTTTGCCTAATTTTTGCTCCATTAAAAAGTCGCAAAAAATCCAACACTTTGCACAATCAAAATACTGCGCTTTACTCAAGAGATCAAATTTGTTTTTTGTACGTTTGCTTTTTTTCTTTCTTTCTTTCTTTCTTTTCTTCCGGGGATTGGGTGTGAGAATAGTGTCGACAGATTTTCTGCGCATTTGCCCGAATAGTGAAATAATAGTGAGCTACAAAAGCCTTTACCGTTAAAATAAAATAAAAAACTCCTGGTTAACGGTTTATCTGGGTTCTTAGAAAAATGTTACCTGGTCAGCGGGTTACCCTGGTCCGCGGGCTCGACAGTGTCATATGATTTGATTGATAGAGCGCGTTTCAATCGAGTGTCATACATATATAGTTATATACATACTTAATTGACCGCTCCCCATAGGGGCTCTTCAGGGCCAATGAAACACAATCAACAAAATGACGGAACAGAACAACAACAACAACTTAAAGAATCCCAACTGGCCAGAGGCAAACCAGTTGGCTATTTACAATTGCAGCTGGCACGTTGAACCAAGGACTACCAGGAAAAAAATTACTGAGCCACACTGCCACACTGACTCCATAAAACCAAAACCAAAGTAGTGGCTTTGGCCAATCAAAAAGGACGGAGACAATCCAGCAAACCAATCAAAACTCGAAGTAATTATACGTCGCCGACACAAAGCGTGGAAAAATGTGCACGCACAAGACACGATTGGTTTTGGTTTCACTTCTGATTGGTTAAAAAAATGGCGCGAGCACTTTGAACCAACACCGGCTGAGTGAAGTAAATGCAAAACCAAAGCAATTCGCTGATTCCTTTCGATACTTAATTGAAAACCGCTCTAATACAACTATTGATGGTGGTGTTGGTGTAACGACCAGTAGCTCCAGCCCTGTTCCTCTCCCCACCCCAGAAGTAGCGAGGAAAGAAAATTCAATTCCCTGGGAACGAGTTTCCTCCCAAACAAGTACATTACATATTAGTTACTGACCAAGCTTGTTCGGCCAAGATGGCTGGATGTTGGCGAGGTTCGTTTTGCGCGTTTATTGACCGAGACGAAGTCGAGGTCCATAAACACGAAAAAAGAGAAGATTTATTATCTGGGATAAAACATCCCAAGCGGGTAAGATAGCTCGGGTAGCCAATCACAGCACGGGATTTGGTTCATCTTGCCCGCTAATGGAGCTAGTCATATAATAAATCATATAATAAACTCTGTTACTTCGATAATAACGTTTAATACAACGCTCACCAACTAATTCCAACACACATCTTTTCGTAGATGAAATATGTAGGACTTGTCTTTGACATATTGTATCCTCATATATATGTTGTTAATATGACATATTGTCGTGTCTTCTGACCACGAGACACTTACCGCTTTGTATAAGGACTTAGATAAACAACCTGTCTAGATCATTCGACCGAAGTTACGAAGGTCGTATGTTCGATTTCTAAAACCAGTTGGCCCTTCGCCCTTATAATGGCAAGCAACGGTATTTTATCTTAAAGATTAAATTACCTAAGCAATCATCAAAAGAATGTAGCACCGGAGATTTAATTTAGAGTACAATAATAAACTGTTCTCAAGTAATAATTCTCGGGGAATGTTCAGTTGTAAGAAAAAACTCAGCTAGGGTGGCATTATTTGGAAGCTAAACTTTAGAACATTCGTTTAAGATATCATAACAATGCAAATTTTAAAACTATTTTAAGTATTTGCAACGCACATATAAGTTCACTTTCTCCGGAAGAACTTTCTTTGTAGCTTTCGCAAACGAAGAACACGATATTAGGCAGAAATCGAAAGGAACGCCGGAGCCTTGTACTGCCACATTTTAGAAGAGTAGGATTTTCTGGGTAAGCCTGTTTGGGGATGATGTTACGATGTACTTAACTAATCGTAATTGAGTAGAAATGCACCCACAGGGCTTTAGAACGGTCTTCCTTGTTCTCTTATGCTCTCTATCAGCCATTTTAGAAGCAAATTTAGCCGCTCTGCATGTAAGGTATTTGGTAAGCAGTTTAGATTGATCTCTTCAATTTCTGAGAACAAACACAACACAATCGCTTTGAACTCCGCAATTTAAAGGAGTGTAATGAATGATACTCCTAAAAACGAAAACCATTGTATAAATTGATCGCTCGTTTCTTTATCGCTCGATTATTACTGATAGCATATTCAGTCCGTCGCCTTCAAAGGGTAGCGCAGGGTCTTTGTCACGCCATTTTGTAAAATGCTGATGTTGATGATATCTTTACTGAGCACTGCAGAAATATATATTGATAGTGTTTACAAGAATATTTTTCATGCTCTGAGACTTTACATCAGTGGACAAAAAAAAATATATATTAATTTTGTTTATGAGAATATTTTCCTGCTCTGAGGCGGTTTAACATTGTCTATTCTTTAAGAGGCAGCCATTAAGAATTTGTCTAAAATTTATTTTGTAGGATACTTTGCAAAAATGTCAATTGTTCCATTTTTTTCGCCACCCACCAAATCTACATTACTGAGTACCATATACATAGAAGTAGCAAAACGTTGCCATGGCACTGACTTCTATGTCGATGTTTTATTTTGAAGAAGAAACAACAGAGAGGGAATGTTTCTGTCAGGACAAATTAAAATTCTACACTACGTGGTATGCTAATTAATCCTTTAAGAGAACAGCACTGATTATTGCGAGAATTTTAAAATAAGCTATTTTTGAAAACATGGGCTCTTCTTACCAGGTTACCTTTGTGAAATTTTCGTCATGTAGTTTAGGCAAGGCACAAAACAGTGCAAAATAGTACTGAAATTATTGATTGATGACGGAAATATTAAAAGAATTTATAGGCTCATTAACATTTTTACAACCAGAGGATTTGTTAGTTTTTTGAGCTGATTATTCTGCTGATTATCAAAACGTAAAGAAGAAAATTGGATGGGGTGGGGAGGGAGTAACGTTTTAAAATAGAAAGAAATTATTCGTATACAATAAGACAAAATATAAACACAATTTCCGCCACCGCCTTTAAGTGACTTATGGCTGATAACGAAGGTTAGTACATTTCGCTTTAAACTCCAACATATAAGGTTACTTATGAAAACCACGTGTCATGAAAGGGGTAGGACTGAATTAAGCAAGATTTATCAGATCGGACAAAACGCGTCCCATTAACTTAGTAGAAATTCTAATAGAGAAAGGCGAACTATTACTGTCGATGTAAAGTTGCAGGGCAGAAAATAGGTTCGTCAATCTAGGGAGGAGAAACAATATTGGCCAATTTTGAATTTATTGTGCTCTATCTAGCAGGGTTAAGAATTCTAGCCTTGTCATTTAGCCATATTACCAAGCACTGTTCTTTGTGGTCACATGAAACGCGTCCTAAAATAGCCACTGTACTCTTAAAAATGTTAATTGGTGGAAGAAACAGATAATTTATAGGATTTTGTTTGTTTCCATCACCGTTATTTTCTTTTGTTATTTTATCTCAAGTTACTAGCAGTTGCTCTCTTATTCTTGGGAATGACTTAACTATTCAAACAAGGCCTTACTCAAGGCCGTACCCCGATTAATGACGACAACTTGTTTGAAGAGTTCCATTCTCTTCATTCTCTCATGGTACGCATTCCTGGTTAAACAAGTGCCTTGTTTTAATCTAAACGAGATATGTGGCGTGCTGGGATCTTTATTACACTCATCAAACCGCATACATTCTGAAAATGAAGAACAAGATGACATCTCAAAAAAAAAAGTTTGCAGAAAATAAATGTCACGCAAAATGTGAGCTCTTCACTCACTGTCACGCAACGCGAGTGCGGTTTTCTGGACGCACGTACACTGGATTTACTTTCTTTGTGTTGATAACGTAACGTATACAGTTACCAACAGAACAGCAAGACAGTAAATGGTCTCTACACTTGAGATAAGAAGGCGAGTCTCCCTGTCAGGAGGCGGCTGTAGGTTCCAAGCGATGGGTTAAAGTACCTGAGTGGTTTGCAGCCTTTGCTCATATTTCAGGGACATCTGCAACCACTCTTATTCCAGATAGATAGGGTTGGTAAATATCGTACGTACCGTTCAACAGCGTGTAATAGTCTGAAAAGAAAATAGGGGTTGGGCTATTCACTTATTCCGTCCGGTCGGTTGAGGGGGGAACTATTGGGTGTCTAATAGGTAATTTGCATTGTGCCAAAATTCCCTTCACAAGCGTTGTAAAGCGCTTGGACGAGCTCCATTTTAAAAACAGCAATCACTGACTTCTCCGTTGTTTTAGATGATGAGGAAACGTAGCAATGAATTTTATTTGCAATATGAATCGAGTCGAGTTTGAAAAAAACCTAAATGAGGAATGAGTGCTGATTGTCCCTGAGATGCAGATGCAGTTAACGATTGCATCACTGTTATAGACTCAATGTTGTACCCAATTCAAACCCTTTGGGAATAAAACGTTTTGTTTCTGGTATTTCCATATCATTTAAATATGAATGCTACATTATCATGCAAATACAATACACAAAGAATCTTATTCTCGGGAGATTTGAATTGGGTACAACATTGCGTTAGCCGATTAGGTCTATTGTGGTACGGTCTGGCGGTCAGCCATGCTTAACGCTGAAACCTTGCTGAATGGAATAACTTGATCCTTTTCGCATTTAGGTATTTAATTATTTAGGTATTTAAGTATTTGCAACGCACATATAAGTTCACTTTCTCAGGAAGAACTTTCTTTGTAGCTTTCGCAAACGAAGAACACGATATTAGGCAGAAATCGAAAGGAACGCCGGAGCCTTGTACTGCCACATTTTAGAAGAGTAGGATTTTCTGGGTAAGCCTGTTTGGGGATGATATCAGGATGTACTGAACTAATCGTAATTGAGTAGAAATGCACCCACAGGGCTTTAGAACGGTCTTCCTTGTTCTCTTATGCTCTCTATCAGCCATTTTAGAAGCAAATTTAGCCGCTCTGCATGTAAGGTATTTGGTAAGCAGTTTAGATTGATCGCTTCAATTTCTGAGAACAAACACAACACAATCGCTTTGAACTCCGCAGTTTAAAGGAGTGTAATGACACTCCTAAAAACGAAAACCATTGCATAAATTGACAGCTAGATTCTTTATCTTCAAAAAGGAGATTATTACTGATAGCATATTCAGTCCGTCCCCTTCACAGGATACCTCACGGTCCTTGTGACGCCATTTTGTAAAATGCTGATGTTGATATCTTTACTGAGCACTGCAGAAATATATATTGATAGTGTTTATAAGAATTTTTTTTTTCGTGCTTTGAGATTTTACATCAGTGGAGAAAAAATAATAATTTTTTTTATAAGAATATTTTTCTGCTCTGAGGCGGTTTAACATTGTCCATTCTTTAACAGGCAGCCATTAAGAATTTGCCCAAAAAATTTACATTGTAGGATACCTTGCAAAAATGTCAATTGATCCATTTTTTTCGTCACCCATCAACTCTACATTACTGAGTACCATATACGTAGAAGTAGCAAAACGTTGCCATGGCACTGACTTCTATGTAGATTTTTATTTTGAAGAAGAAACAACCGGGAGAAAATGTTTCTGTCAGGACAAATTGAAATTCTACACTACGTGGTATGCTAATTAATCCTTTCAGAAAACAGCGCTGATTATTGCGAGAATTTTAAAATAAGCTATTTTTGAAAACATGGGCTCTATTTACCAGGTTACCTTTGTGAAATTTTCGTCATGTCGTTTTGGCAAGGCACATAACAGTGCAAAATAATACTGAAATTATTGATTGATGAGGGAAATATTAAAAGCATTTATAGGCTCATTAACATTTTTACAACCAGAGGATTTGTTAGTTTTGTGAGCTGATTATTCTGCTGATTATCAAAACGTAAAGAGGAAAATTGGATGGGGTGGGGAGGGAGTAACGTTTTAAAATAGAAAGAAATTATTCGTATACAGTAAGACAAACTATAAACACGATTTCCGCCACCGCCTTTAAGTGACTTATGGCTGATAACGAAGGTTAGTACATTTCGCTTTAAACCCCAACATATAAGGTTACTTATGAAAACCACGTGTCATGAAAGGGGTAGGACTGAATTAAGCAAGATTTATCAGATCGGACAAAACGCGTCCCATTAACTTAGTGCAAACTCTAATAGAGAAATGCGAACTCTGAATGCAAAAACGCATGCGCTATTACTGTCGATGTAAAGTTGCAGGGCAGAAAATAGGTTCGTCAATCTAGGGAGGAGAAACAATATTGGCCAATTTTGAATTTATTGTGCTCTATCTAGCAGGGTTAAGAATTCTAGCCTTGTCATTTAGCCATATTACCAAGCACTGTTCTTTGTGGTCACATGAAATGCGTCCTAAAATAGCCACTGTACTCTTAAAAATGTTAATTGGAAGAAACAGATAATTTATAGGATTTTCTTTGTTTCCATCACCGTTATTTTCTTTTGTTATTTTATCTCAAGTTACTAGCAGTTGCTCTTCTATTCTTGGGAATGACTTGACTATTCAAACAAGGCCTTACTGAGGGCCGTACCCCGATTAATGACGACAACTTGTTTGAAGAGTCTCTCATGGTACGCATTCCTGGTTAAACAAGTGCCTTGTTTCAGTCTAAACGAGATATGTGGCGTGCTGGGATCTTTATTACACTCATCAAACCGCATACATTCTGAAAATGAAGAACAAGATGACATCTCAAAAAAAAAAAAAGTTTGCAAAAAATAAACTTCTCTGACGATGTCACGCAAAATGTGAGCTCTTCACTTACTGTCACGCAACGCGAGTGCGCTGTTCTGGACGCACGTACGCTGGATTTACTTTCTTTGTGTTGATAACGTAACGTACACAGTTCCCAACAGAACAGCAGGACAGTAAATGGTCTCTACACATGAGATAAGAAGGCAGTCTCCCTGTCAGGAGGCGGCTGTAGGTTCCAAGCGATGAGTTAAAGTACTGAGTGGTTTGCAGCTTTTGCTTATATTTCAGTGACATCTCAACCACTTTTGTTCTAATGTTAATAATAGATAGGGTTGGTAAATATCGTACGTACCGTTCAACAGCGTGTAATAGTCTGAAAAGAGAATAGGGGCTGGGCTATTCACTTATTCCGTCCGGTCTGTTGAGGGGGGAACTATTGGGTGTAGGTAATTTGCATTCTGCCAAAGTTCCCTCCACAAGCGTCGTAAAGCGCTTGGACGAGCTACAATTTACAAACAGCAATCACTGACTTCTCCGTTGTTTTAGATGATGAGGAAAGGTAGCAATTCATTTTATTTGCAATATGAATCGAGTCGAGTTTGAAGAAAAACCTAGGTGAGGAATGAGTGCTGATTGTCCCTGAGATGCAGATGCAGTTAACGATTGCATCACTAATAGTTCTCGTGGTATGCTCAGCCATGCTGAACGCTGAAACCCTGCTGAATTGAATAAATTGATCTCCTGAGGAATGTGCCACTGAGCTATGTTTCCTTTAAGAGGATCAAATTCAGCGGAAGAAACTGTCAATCACTCGACGTGCAGACTCAGTAATTCCATTTGCGACTGGGACTTTTTTGGTGTAAACAATATTTCTTTTCCTATGTGCTTGCTGACCTCATTAGCAGACCGATATTTCTAGACACCCACATTATTATGTCGACCCGCAACATATACGTCAGCAAGAATGTTCTTGCGATTGATTCAAGAGTTTGTTAGCAATCGATCCTGATCTCAGGTTGTTTCATCCTGTTTTGCTGGAAGAAAAGAAATTGAACGGAGCAACAGTGGAATTCATTGTACGGATTTTTTTGGTTCATTGAGACTTCATTAAAACAAATCCAAAAAACAGAAGAAAAGTCATCTATTAAATGTCACCATTACACACGAAAAATTTGCTTTTTTAAATTTCTATTCTTTCTCTTGGGGTTCGTCTTCTTGATAGAAATATAACGTTTGTGCTTGAGCACAAAAGAAAACAGGAATTTTAAGGTTAAATAAATTAAGTTTTAACTTCGCGTATAAGCTGATCACTGAGTGAAACGTAAATAATTAGCAATTGAATAGCGTGACCGGCGTAGAGTGCCCTGCACAACTGAATGAAAAATCACGTTCTCTCTCCAACTCAGTCAGTGTTCTCGACCTTCTTTAATGCACTCCTGCAAACTGTGATTTCATTTCAAGTGGTACTGGCTTCCTGCAACCAGACTGACCGAAGCTATTCAAGACATTCAGCGAAGACTCTCAGTCATTTCAACACATTACCTTGACGTTTCAAAAGCCCTGTACTTGCGCTTTGCCGCCTTCTCCGATCTTGCACGAGGTATGTTGTCTTTGCAACGAATTTTTCATCCCTGCATGAAAATTCTGCTATCATTATTTCTAAAGGGATATTTATTTTGGTGGCGCTTTCAATCGTGAACACCAAATCCGTGCAGATAACTTCACAATGAACAGCTAGACTGTTTAATTGATGAGCTAATTGTAGCTATCTCGAAGAGTGGATAATTGAGCGCTATCGACTGGATAAATCACCATCCACTGGATAACTCAATTGGTTTTGCTATTGTTTATGCGCTGGATAGTGATTTATCCAGTGGATTGCGTTATCCACCTTTTGAACAACCGAGACCATAGTTCTACAAGCCTTCGAACTCCACCAACGCCGTAACACGCTGGGATCTCGTCTACCGAATCAAAAGTTAAATAAGATTGTATTGTTCACCATAATAATCATGTGTATTCAATGTTACCATGTGATAGAGCTGTCCTGTGGAGATCATTTATTTGGCGGACACACTTCGAGATTTTATCCACAGACACAAAACTGAGACCCCTATGTGAAGCATACCAATTACAACTACAGAAAGGAAAGGATGTTTGGTAGAAATTGAGGTCGGTCGGTTTGCAATTTAGAGCAAATGTTTTAAGAGTGAGGCGTTCATAGATTTTCACGAGTAATTAATTAAGCCACATTAAGGGGCCGAACTAGTAAAATATTCGGACTCTCAGCACACAGATCAAAATCTGAGTTTTTTAAAAATGTAATTGTTTTTGCGGCTTCGATATAAATCGTGCAAGTCTCAAGATATTTCAACCTATTGCCTAACTTAAGATAGTCGATGGATTAAAAGGTCAACTTGTTTTGTTGTATGTGTCCGTACTTGTTTTCGTAGAACAATTCAGTTATCTAAACTGCATGTTTTGATAATGTATTATTATTTACCTCCACCCTTGAATCGTTTTCTTGACTGTTTATTTGAAAAACAAAGTTTCAAGCTTTCGAGCTGTAGATTGTCTTTCTAGGGAACTCGAAAATGTTGTCCTTGGCAATAAATAGAGTTTAACAAATAAGTTAATCGTCAGACTTATGTGGATTCAAAATTTCTTTTGCTGCGACCAAAACTGGAATTACGTTTTGCAAAGTAGTGCTGCTGAGTTCTTTAAGGAAAGAGGTTAGTAGTCATAAACTTTACTGAAACAAAATAACAAGTAACGAGACCTCTTAAATAGGCTGTAACTTTGTATC
>BLFO01000962.1:1504073-1506573 GCA_014634245.1 Montipora cactus | reverse complement strand
ATGAGAAGACCACGATCGAGGACGATTGGATTTCTAAAGGCACGACAAGCCGTACTATGCAACACCTTAGCGCTCTATCTTGTTCAAATTAATCGTGTGTACTCATGAAAATCAGTTTCGTCATGACTGGCATAAATCAGTGGCTCTTGTCCTGCTCTTGTCGCTTCTCGTCTCAAAAGTGCTTGTCAAAAGATAGACACAGGACACGTATGCTTTAAAATTCAATTCTGCGAAATTTTTACCTATTTTTGCTTATCCTCGGATTTTTGAGTAGCTTGATGTAGCCAGTATCCCCGAGCAATTTACCCTCCCAACCATGATAAACAACAGAGGACAGACTGCAACACCGGGAACTCCATGCCCTACTCTTCTCCCACAGGGTTATGAACATTTGAAGGGTTTTGAAACGGGGACTACGGTTTATCGTCCATATCCATGAAGACTCAGTTGAAAGTCTAACCATTTGCGGATATCATTACAAAGGAGGCACTTTCTCCGCAGTTAACGCTGCGTGTTGGTCCGGCCGGCGTCGAACTCCTGACCTCCCGCATGGCAGCCCGGTGCTCAACCAACTGAGCCACCGGTGCGGTCTATACTGTTATTGAGACAGGTCTTGTTCCTTGTGAGCCATCTTCACTTCTTTGGGGACAAATAGTCTGGAGTTTTATCCTTGGTACAGAGTAATATTTTTTAAAAACCTGGGACCTAGGATCACTGAACTCGCTCCTTTGAAAAGCGAAAGGCCTTCGACCATACTTTAACATCCCGAAACGAAACTTTTTAATCTTGCATTTTGCAAATAGTCCCTCCAAATCCTTTGTTTATTCACAAATATTAGTGAATTGAAAACAAAGAAATGGTAAAGAGAAGACCCGTTTTACTCCTCGCATTTCACATGTCCCGAACCTAATGCACACGAGGGAAAACAATCAGATTTTTCTCATTTTCATTAGATTCGGCACACGTGAAATGCGACGTTTAAAACGGACCTCAACGAGAGCTTCGTCGCAAAAAAAAAAAATGTTGAAGTAAGTTAACAAATATATAAATAAGTATCACGTCTTTGTTCACGGTAGTTGCATTTGATTTGCATAGGTAATCACATGACTTTGAGTGCAATTTGGGATAAAGCAGCGCTAGTATTTTTTAAAAGCTAACTCAATACGGGCTCGTGCAATTTGCAGTCTTTGAAATATTTACGACTTTTGATTTGTCCCAAATTGCACGAGATAAATCATGTGATTACTTGTTTATAACATACATGCAACAATTTGACTAATTGTTTATTTCGCGTCATGGCTCACTAATCCAGACAAAATCACAACTTTGATTAACGCAATAGCACTTGTGGAAAATTAAAAAAAAAAGTGTTCAAACATTGTTGCAGTCTCCTAACCTGTCCGCCATCTTGTTTAGCTGCGCTTTCGCGACTTTCTGCACTGTTTGGGATTAATTGACGTGTTCTCAACCGATGGGCGCGTTAAAATATTCGCACGTATATCAATATTATCAGAAAACGAAGAGCCGGCTTATCATAATATTTGCAATTTAACAACAATGGGAGTAGGTTTGATCTGTAATGCTTGTGATTGAAATGGTTTCTCGTTCTCGAGTCACTGCGGATTATTGCAATTAATAAATTGCACTCTTAACAAGACTTTATTTGATTATTTTTTTAGTGGTCTCTGAGAAGGGGCAACGAGGCGAAACTTTGTTATATCCATATGCAAGCGCAACCGTAGGAATGCTTTTGTCGGCAGATTACAAAATTGTAATTTGGCAACCCACGGTGAAGTTAAAATAGTAGTTAATTAGCATCATTTCTGACCCTACCTATAATTCAGCGATCGACAAGAGACTTTATTGCGTTCATAACTGCGAGGATCATAGCTTCACTTGATAAGAAATGTCTATAATGTATAATAACCGAGGCTTTGGAAGCACCTACAGTCTCCCTCTATGATGGTGGAGACCCCCGGGGGGAGCGGGGGGTAGGGGGGGGGCTGGACTCCCAGATAAAATGGACGGGGGTGCTCGTCGTACATTTTAGAGATTTTGGTACCGGCTTAGGGTGTTCAGCCTCAAAATGTTCTCAGCGGGAGCTTTAGAGGTACCTTTTAGGGTATTGGGCCATAAAATCATGACAGGAGAGATTTTTACAATTAACTAATTGTTAATTTTTTTCTAATTAAAACCCATAATTTGGTACCTCTTAGAGGTTCTTTTCAAAATTTTCGACGAGCACTCCCGTCCTTTTTATATGGGAGTTACCCACCCCTCCCCCCCCGGACGGGGGTGCTCGTCGTACATTTTAGAGATTTTGGTACCGGCTTAGGGTGTTCAGCCTCAAAATGTTCTCAGCGGGAGCTTTAGAGGTACCTTTTAGGGTATTGGGCCATAAAATCATGACAGGAGAGATTTTTACAATTAACTAATTGTTAATTTTTTTCTAATTAAAACCCATAATTTGGTACCTCTTAGAGGTTCTTTTCAAAATTTT
>BLFO01000962.1:1502407-1504063 GCA_014634245.1 Montipora cactus | reverse complement strand
GACATAGTGTGACCAGAAACTTCTGGAAGACACTACTCTTTCACACTTGATATATGGTTGTCATCATCATCGCCTTTGTCATCATCATTATAGTAGCGCTTATGCCGTATGTCACGAAGTTCAACTTTCCCTCGTGATTGCAAACTGTATGGCCTCCGCCCTGCTGATCTCGTTTCTTTGTAGTTGCCCTTTAAAATTAACGGCCTCTATCCAGAGGCAGGCTTTCAATATGTTGGCTCAGCTGACGCCTTGTTTGCGCCTGCGCCATCATGAAGTTACTGGGTGACGAATTCGCTGATGAGCTTAGTTTCTGGAAAATTTCACAATGAAATGTATTAGAAATAGCTAGTCATGACATAAACTTTTAATATTCAAAGCTGGTTTCCTAGCTTATCGATTGCAAATGATGTACAAATATGGTCACATATGCTTTTTTGCCAAAAGCACGTCCAAAGTCTTTCTCGGAGAAGTCGTTTTTATTCACGCCTAAATAAATCTTTTTAAAAGAAAAATTAGTCTAACTTACTTTCTTAAAAGAGGTTTTTAACTTCGGTTGTCACGGTACTGCAAACTGAAAACAACAAAGAAACGACAAATATCCGAACGAACAATCGGAAGGTCAAAGGTTCGACTCATGCTCGGAACACTCGGATTGTGTTCCGAGTACTCCCGAGTCATATTACCTAATATGTATGTCTCTTTCTTGTAGGGATATCAGTGTAATGGCTGCTATGACGTCATTGTTTTCAAAGCCGCCTACATTTGACTTGAATGTGTTGCCGCTTCAACCCACTGACACCGATATCATTGAAGAATGGCTGAGAATTCCCGCTGATCTTCCATATTTCACGGACTTGGATTTAACATTCTCCTCTGAACTACCTCAAATCGATAACCAGTTAATTAACTATATTGATAATGCATTGGAGATAGCGCCACCCCCGAATTTGCCTATCCCTGACAACCTCGGTTTTGGCAGACTTCTTCAGGAGAATAATGATCATCTCAATCCTCCTTCTTCCGTCGCCAAAGCCGAGAACAATGAAACCTGCCCAGAACCACATCCACCGTACCAAAGCGCCACTTCACAGATAACTGAGCCTGAACAAGAAGCCAGTAAAGATGAAAATATGGACAAAGACAATTTGACCAGCAGGGCTGGAAGCCCAGTTTTATCAATGCTCAAAGACAAAGTAGATGCACTACCTGAAGTTGAAACAAATGGAAAACAATCAGAGGAATCCCCAGGTTGAGTTTTGTTTGTGCCATTTATTCATTCGTTCGTTTGTACGTTCACTCGTTCGTTGGTTGGTTCGTTTGTTCGTTCATTCATGCATCAATCCCTCAATGGGAAAGTTTGTCCTCAGTGTGGTTTTGTAAATAAGAATAGGATTTTTTCAGGTTCGTTTCTTTTCTGAGTATGTAAAATTTACCATTTGCACGATGATGGGTGAGATCTGAGGTGAAATATTGGCTTAATGACCTCAACATGTTAATTTGACAGTAATTGCTCTATTTTTGAATTTCCCCGCTTGGATAACTGGCAGCCAATCTATCAGAGATAAAACTGAAACCAATAGACCACTTTCGATATATTAAAGTTCAGTCCAAAACAAAAGGCATCATCTCGAGGCTCTGGGGAATAAACTCGTACAA
>BLFO01000962.1:1492407-1497407 GCA_014634245.1 Montipora cactus | reverse complement strand
GTTCTCGGTTGTTTACAATTCATTTGCGAAGAATTTAGTGCAAAAAAAAAAGTTGGATAATAAATAGCTTATTAGATGTTTTGGTGTGTAGTATCGCGGAGTATTTCTACTCGTTGCTTGTATTTTGACCCGCCCTAGCGGGCGCGTCAAAATACAGCACAACTCGTAAAAATGCTGAGCGATGCGACACACAAAAACATCTAATAAGATATATTTATTTGAGTGTCAAATGTCTGTAACGATGGAGGATGCACTTATTGAGGAAACTGTACAGAAGTCATATCAAGTCAATACCATCAAATCATAGGTTGGTTTTGACAAGAAGGGGAAAACCGGAGAACCCAGAGAGAAACCTCTCGTGGCAGAGAAGAAAACCAACAAATTCAACCAACATGTGACACCAAGTGTGAGAATTGAATCCTTCCATATGGGTGGGAGTCGAGTGCTCTCGAACCACTGCGCCATCCCTGTCCCCTAATCTTTTTGTTTTGTCTTGTTTTTCAGTAAGGAAAACAGTCGTGCTGTGGAAATTTATCAAAGAGCTTCTTGACAGTAACGACAGCTGTGTGAGCTGGATTTCACGTGAAGATCGGACTTTCAGATTTGTCGACTCGAAACAAGCCGCGAAACTTTGGGGTCAGCGGAAGAACAAGCGCAACATGACATATGAAAAGATGAGCAGGGCTTTGCGGTATTATTACGACCGACAAATCATGTACCACATAGACGGACAGAAACTCATGTACAAGTTTGGCGACGGAGCCACGGAAGGTGAAGAGGCAAGTGTAACTGACATAGATGGAAAAGAAAAAGTGGCTGCTGCCTCATAGAAATGAATGTGTCAAGATTGTATTAATCTTTGGAATGGAAGTTCACACGAGTTTGATCTTCTTTTTCGAATCTCACACGCAGATCTTAAATCAAACAATAAACTGATTTGTCAATATAAACTATCAACAGCTATTGAAACTAATCAAAGAATTCTCGTACACTATAACATTCGCCTCACTCCGACTAGTAAGGGAAATTTTCCTCGAGTAACTCGAAGACAATGAAAATATTTTAACAAATCCACAGTTATACTCAAAGACGCTTTACGCTTATTGCCCTAAAGGATTTTCGTCTACTGGTTTAGTTCAGCGGTGGCCAAAATCCTAGCCGTCGTCGAAGGACAGACCCTCTATAGCCTAACGCACTTTTTTTTTTTGCAGTCATCGCGTTTTTCTTTCTATCTTTTTTTTAGATTTTTTAACTCTCATTATTCAATTATAGCAAGAATGATTCTTATGGTTATGTTTTTTAAATTTTCAATAGAAAGCTTCTAGTAGCCAAGTTAGCCAAGCTATCTTAGGCGAGGTAGAGACTATACAATTTATTGTTAACTTAAAGGCAAAAAAAATGGGATAGTAATATACATATATATATAACTCAAGATAGAAATATTCGCATTCCAACGATCGCAAAGCGTTTTGTTAGCAATTATGAGTAAGAATATTTTTAGCTAAATACAGTGAAAAAATGAAAATGTATTTCCAGTTCCTTTATAATTGGACGAGAGGTTTGACAATCAGATTGAGCAACAAGCGTTCTGACATAGGGAAAGCATATGTTTATCGCAAAGGTATGAGTCACGTTTTTCAAAAGTTGGCGTCAAAAATGAGAGCAAAATGTGCTCATCAGATTGGTTTTTAAGTAATGCGAATTCGACGCTGGTTGCCCTGAACCAAATTCATTGAACTACCGAGTACGGGCAAGAAAATCTTCTGCGTTTGTGGCTTTGGCCCTGTTTATTACCTGTATGTTTGCCCTCGTTACTGCGTTTGGCATTGGGTTACATGGCTTCCCATGCTTGAAATTCCGCCTTTACTTTAAAACGAATTCAGTGCGACGGTGATTTGGTTAATTTAGCATTCACATCCCAATTGACCCCTTTCGATTTCTTCTTGTTGAAATACAGTGAAAAATAATCTTTGATCCTTATTTTTTTTTTAAAAACAGAAATTCTGTGATTGCCAGACTGCAGTGCAGTTGTGTATAAGAGATACATACAATGCCTTCCATGTGTATCAACTTAAAACGCGGGACGTGAAAGATTGGTTTCATTCTTAGATCAACAATTTTACTTTATGTTGACGCACGTACTCGTATATTATTTGCCTAGGAGTTTTCTAATGTGTTCTTGTATATTACGTAAGGTTAA
Organism: Montipora cactus; assembly: GCA_014634245.1. Classification (NCBI taxonomy): domain Eukaryota; kingdom Metazoa; phylum Cnidaria; class Anthozoa; order Scleractinia; family Acroporidae; genus Montipora; species Montipora cactus. Next base: position 1,495,207 of record BLFO01000962.1, on the reverse strand, counting down.
AAGTAAATGATAAGATTCAAACATAGTTTATCTGTCTTGTGAATGTCTTGATTTTCCGGCCTAAGGCCTTGTTGTGTGGCAAAAGGATCGGGGCGAGTGAGGTACTCGATTGTCAGAAGTTCCTTGTCGAGAAGCCCTTTGACTTCCAGGAGTGATCAGCGTGTAAATTCTCCTCACAATTTCAATGAAATGTCAGTCAGACAGGTATTGAAAATAAAGAATTTTATCAGCTGAAGAGGTGTGATCTCGATATCTCGATAGAACACCATATTCTCATGACTACCCAACAAAGACATTCATGGTGCTAGTTAGGAGAATAAACGTTACGATCGTGGAAATAAAAGGGTTAGGAGATCATGTTTTGTCACGCAATCATGGGAGACGGTCGATGGCCGAGACAGGTTCCCTCGACCGTTTTTCTCGATTTCGTGAAAATCGACGTGCGCAGCTCGAGACTGAAAATGGATAGGACTGCCAACTTCTCTTTGTGGACCTCACTAGACAGGCTGTCTAGCGATAATAATAATAATAATAATAATAATAATAATAATAATAATAATAATAATAATAATAATTATTATTATTATTATTATTATTATTATTATTATTATTATTATTATTATTATTATTACTAGATAGGCTGTCTAGTGAGGTCCACAAAGAGACGATTGCGCGTCTCTGTCTAGTCTCACTGCTGCATACTGAGTTTTACAGGGTTAACAAACAACACGATTAGTCTAAAGCTTATACGTGTACGAAAATAACCTGGGATATTGCTACGCAGATTGCGAGAACCGCTGCTTCCACAAAATTGGAATTTTACTACCTCTCTTTTTCAGAGGCTTTATGATGTTTTAAGGCCAAGAAGCATTTTTGTTTAACGCTGTAATTCACTGGAAGGTATGCTTATAAGTGATATACAACACTCTAACATTCGGATAGCTTTCTTGTAGGCGGTAGTTTGTGTTACAAGCGCGAGAAATCTGGTTGCCATATTGGACGCGTCAGGGTGTTAGTGAAAGATCTGGGACGAGCCGCACAAAGCGAGGGGAGATCTTTCTCTAACGAGCGTGCCGCAGGTCTTTCGCTAACACGCCCAATATGGCGACCGGGTTTGACGGGTTCGAATCTCGCGCTTGAAACACGAAGTGCTCCTGTAGGATATCAGAGCCACTTGCGCGAGCCACAAAGGTCTGAACAAATCTCTCTAATCCAGAAAGGAACACCTACACATTTCACACTCCTTGTCTCTCATTCCCGGATATACTAACGCTCTCATCCGCTGACCTAATACACTATAACTCACCGTGAGCTGGCAAACATTCGGGTGATGCATTGTTCGACTCAAATTGATTTCATCGTCTGTCACGAGCCTAGCTTTTGTTTCATTGGGAAAAAAACTTGCTTCCCACCGACTTTTGATCCGAAGGGCGTCTGTGGAGGTTAAAGGGAGTTCGTTTTGTGAACAACAGTTCACAGATTTACGATAGACAAGCGTAAGTACAGGCCCTTGGATTTATAGCGACCGAAGAAGTCTGTTATTCTTGAATATTTTCATAATTTTAAGTTGTGTAAATTAGTGCAATTTTTCCGTGGACTGGTGTGTTCCATCAATAACGGTTTGTGCTATACTCCATCTGTGCGGTAACATCATCATAGGTTTGGCCTAATCTTGGCATCGCCTCAGTAGCAGTGATCTGGCAATTTACACGATCTACTAGCTGAAACTAAATGGAAAATTCAGTTAGAAAAGACTCCCTGTTCAACTGCAAGAATAGTCCCTCAGAGCTCATCTGGGCTGCTTAAATGCAGTATTTAGGTCTTAAAGCTGGTTGGAGACATCGCTATTTTAGTTATTTCAATAGACAAGTTAATTGAAATTTTTAACATCAGCTTGCATAATTGTCAGTTGTAATATTTAAATTCAGGACAATTTTCCGTTTCAATCATAGGTCATATTCTTCTGCCTCAATCCTCTTTTTTCATGTGTACTAATTCTAATTAACGTTAACATTTTTTAGAAAAGGAAATAAAAATAAACTCGGCAAATAGTTTCAGAAAGTCCTTGTGATAGGTTTGACAAAGTTGCTGAGGGCTGTCGCTTTTCTTTGTTGATATTTAAAGAAAAAACCAGGAAGTAGCACGAGTTATTTTTAACCTTGGTTTTTTGGCTGAGTGCGCCCAGCTAAGTGGTCACTGACGCTTCTTTGTTCAAACATAAGCCCTCAAGCGTCCCGGCATTTCCATATTTGGACCAGATTTGCTTCAACGCTTGTATAGGAAAATTGATTTGGCTTTGAGTATCAAGAATAGCACGAGGGCATCACAAGATCTCAACCATGAATATTCACGGAACTTAGGGCTGAGACGTGAAAAGAAACATTTCACAGGACTCTAGCCAGGATTTTGATTTCAAGGGGAGGGGGTAACAAAAGTGGACCATACTACTGAAATATGTTCACTTTGATTGCCTCAGTGGACCGATGAGTAATTAAGTAGTACTTCATTTTGGCAAGCGTCGTAATAATTAAAGTGTTTGATTATGTTCGATTGAAGAGTTGGCTTAAAGGGGCTATGTCACGTTAATTTAGGGTGTTGAGGGGAAATATTTGGTGAATAACGAGTTTAGAACATGAAATTTCCTTACTGATAAAATTATCGTGAGATCACAAACAAGATGATTCTGAGCAAATAGCGACCTTTATCCAGGCGATTGCCATAAACTTGATTACCCAAATACAATCCGCTCTAATCTTGTCTATTTGTGTCTATTCATGATTCCCTTTCTTTTTGCTACGTC
>BLFO01000962.1:1478520-1486390 GCA_014634245.1 Montipora cactus | reverse complement strand
TCACAGACAACCCTGAGCAATTCAATGATTTGGCATTTGTTTTTTATAGACACCTGAAGCTGAGCTGAAACATTCATGTGGTTTCAAAGGGATTCGAACCCAGGACCTCTGCGATGCCGTTGCAGTGCAGGTCTACCAACTGAGCAATGAAGCCACTCAGTTGGGAGAAGGTCAATTAGTTGGGCTCGTGTGTTCCCATGAAAGGCCTCGGTGAAATATTTGAAGTGCTTTAATTGTCCAGTTAAGTTGGAGGATCACGTGTCCATCTCTCCATTACTAGTGCCCTTGTTACTCAGTTTTAATTATAATTATTCAGTAATCTCAATAGTTACCTTTCATCTAGTTTTTATGTCATTTCAAAGTTACTTAACATTAAGTATTTTTATAATCCTTAAACTAAACATATCTGTGAAATATATCCTGTCAATCTGGCTCCTCGCGACTGCGTTTTTTTTAGAAAAAAAAAATCCTTGACAATGAATGATGCAAATCGTGGTAGCGCTTTTCTTCCCTTCCCCCAGGGACTTATGAGTCTTAACATTAGGAAGACCTATTGAAAGTAATTAAAAATAAAATCGCCAAAATCAATTGTCAGCTGCTGGTACCAAAAATCTTGACCTGAATTGACTTAAATTGGAACTTGCGCACTTCCCAGTCCTTAAATAGCTCTAACAAGGAAATAGAGTGATTTGTATCCATTTGGCTATTCCGGAAATTATCGCAGCACTTCTTATGGGCGCGCTGTTAATGGGCGTAGCGCGTTAGGGAAAACACGGCATGGTCAGATCTCGATAACAGATGACTCAACAGTATTTTAGGGCAAAACATAACATATTTATACATGACGTCTCTTTAACAGATAAATGAATAGCGTTTTGATGTTAGCACAATGTTTTCAAATATGATGTTGTATATCTTGACGTTCAAAAATGTTCAAAGTAGTTCAGTTTTTATTTTCCTTTGTTTCAGATTATGATAATGAATATCAGACAAAGAAAAAATAAAATGAATTGCTTTGAACAATTTAAACATCGCTTCTAGGACTTAAATATTTTACTTGTTCCTTCCCTTGGAAGAAACATAAGCAAACATCGTTTGTATTCAAGTGTCCTATTTCGTTGAACTTTATATATCTTTTTCTTTGCTAGTTTCTTGTCTATTGCCGCCTACTTTATTTGCGCATTTGTAATATATATGTAGTATTTTTCCGAGTCCCGCAGGGGCGAGGAAAAATACGAGTAATGACTGAGCAAAATGTCCGCGAGTTTTTTGTTAAACCATCGAATAAGGCCCGTTTCAAACGTCGTGCTACTGCCGTACCGAATGCAATTCATCTAACAGATCTTAGCACGGCAGTAGCACGACGTTTGAAACCATATCGCCGCGCCATGTCGAGCTATTCCGCGTTCCACTGACCAAAAATGGTAAAATGGCGTAATAGTGGAATACCATAAGTAATCATATTTCTCTATATTTCTGTAGCAACCGTGTTAGCGTACATAAATTAAATTACGCGTTGGAAATCATAGATAACTTGGCCTCCATGGTTGCCAAAAGTAAAATATTTCGGGTAGCTTTGAGGGTAGTACAGATCTTAGTCTTTAAGCCAATCAAAAAGGATCTAAGATCGAAAGGCTTTAAGCTTGAGTGACGGACAAGGAATTTCACTTCTTTTTCGTTTGTGTAAGGTGTGACCCTATGAAAAGCGAAAGAGCGGTCACTTTACGCAGTGATTAAAACACATTCGTGACACTACACATTCTGCTCGATATCCACAAACCCCCCACTCCCCCCTTTCTTCTTGGCGGCACAAGATTGACAAGGCTCGATTACCAGCCGCTGTTTCGAGAGTGAGCCAGCAGGATAACCGAACTGGGGAGAGCGGCGGAAATCGACTGCAGTACTTTGTGCGTCAGCAGACTAGGCGAGACAAGTAAACTTGTTAAGTGTAATCCACTCGAAAGGGATAAAATTTCCCCAATGTATAATATCTTATTGTTTACGCCCCTTGTCTGTGCTTTTCTTATGACGGTGCATTTAAATGTAACGTAAGTGGCGCCCAAGTCTATTTTAGGAAGAGTTTTAGAATCCACGGAAAATAAATAGATTGACAAACAAATAGTAACAATATTCTCCACGAAATGAGAAGAGGTTAATTAAAGGGAATATGTCACGCAAAATGATGTAATTTCATGACACCCAAAATGCCCAACTGAAAAGTAGAAATAAACATTGCTATAACCGCTTAAAACTGTTGAACAACATAAACGAAATATAGCAAAAGGAAAGAGAAGTACAGATGGACACATATGGACAAGATTGAAACGGATTGCATGTGGGTAATCTTGAGAAAAGTCGGCCCGACGTTTTTCAAGTTTATGGCAAATCGCCTGGATAGAGGTTCTTTTTTGCTTAGAATCATCTTGTTTGTGATGTAACAATAATTGTATCAGAAAAGGGATCCCTCAGTATCATTTTTGAGTTTTAAACTCGTGATTAGCTAATTTCCCTTAAACACCGTGACGTGACATAACCCCTTTAACTTTGTATGATTTAACAACAACAACAACAACAACAACTCCTTATTGCCATTCCTCGTTAAAATAAAGCAACAACTGAACAACAACGAAGAAAAAAAGAAAACAAGAGAAGTATGTTTCTCTTTTGGCGACCAGTGACCAGGACTAAAAAGGGTTTCAAACGGCATAAAACTGATCTGAGATATAAACTTAAGTTAGTTCTCCATTTTCTTTTCAAACCTTATCGCTGGTTCTTCTTCGTGAGACAGTGAATTTGAAATTCAAAATCGCCGCAGTAAACAACTACGTATTCTTTATTCTTTAGTTCCCTCCTAAAATCGGGATCCTACAAAGTAAGCTATTTTTTTTATGAGAAACTGATGTTCAGTGTTGATCATTTAGAGAATCAAAGCTGGAAAATTTGAACATTTACAAGTGATATCTTCCATAACTATTTTCCTAATTATGTTAGGTTATTACTCGCTGAGCCTAAATGTAGCTCGTTTCAATCTTGATTTGAGCTAAGGGGGCGCGAACGTCATCTATTGTATTTTAATTTCGTGTCAAGTTTAAATGCAATTAGTTCCAATTAATTCCGTTAGATCTTAGATGCAATTCCGATTTTAAAGTTTTTAAACGTAATTTGACGACTCATCTTTTAAAAAAGCTTTTTCTGATATAGTATTGTAATTCATAGACTAGATAATTACTCACTCGTGTTTATTTTATATACTGGTAATATATTGCTCTGTTATTGTAAAGCGCATTTGAAAACTAGTTGAAATAATTGTGCGGTATAACTTGAAATGTTACTATTATCATTATTATTATTATTATTATTATTATTATTATTATTATTATTATTATTATTATTATTATTATTATGGTTCGCTGTGCTTTCGCGGTGATTCGGTTGTGTTTGTTTGTTTGTTAAGCTGTTTATGACTACACGGACTCTCCCATTAATCTACAGGATAGTCTTCTCATTGCCCAAATGTCTCGCCGGAAAAGAAAGTGTAGGATACGTAGGGAATACGTCATTTATTGAAAGAACGAAGAAGAAGAGGAACTTTTACTCGGTTGAAAAGAAGAAAGTAACCCGAGAAATTTTTAGAGGTCGATACAAATCATATACAATGGGCATTTTGGAGTTCGGAAATCGTTGGACTTGAACGGCAGTTTGGATGCAATTTTGTTTGGGTCAACAGCTAGGTGATTTTAAGTAACATGTCACTCAACAACTCTTGGTCTAAAATTTCGTCTAGTCATTAGTCACGACAAGTGGGGAGGACGCGATTAGTTACCTTAGGAACGAGGAGTTCCGAAGAAATATTCCGCGAGTGACCAGAATGCGGAAAAAATGGCGGAACTCTGCGCTTTCTAAGCAGGCTATTCACAGATTTAAATACATTATTCAGGTCGAGCGAAGAACAGAAAGTATTCATAGCTTTTTTTCTCCATAGATTTGAACAAAGGCTTTGAGTCGGTATTATAAATGTCCTTAAACACAGGTAGAGGCAATTATAAGTTAATAATGTAGGTCACCATAAGAAAGAACAGATGAAAGAAAGGTGTAATAGTAACGCTGCGAAAATATGCCAAGAAACCGAAACCATATTAGGAGAAAATATCGTCTCGCTTCTTGTGGCCTGGGGAAGACAGACCTCTGGGTCTCTTTGAGTCCTTGTATCTTTTATTCCAAATTGTATGATTTTTCTTGGCTTACGATACTTTGCTTACAGCACATTAACCAGATCTTTTAGTTTTTGGCTTTCCTATTCTCATGGGCTGGGTTAAATCTACATAGAGTTTAAAATTAGCTCGTTGTTGCATTTGCGTAGGTTGAAATACAACCAGTTTTGGGGGCGTCACAACTTATTGCTCACGAGACTAGTGTGAAAGAGTTCGTAGAGCCATATATAGAGAAGACTTGAATAATTTTTCGGAAAAGATATTTTTTCTAACGCAAGTGTGGTAAACATCGATGGATTTGTGATGATCTCAGTCATTGTGGTTTCCCAGTTTTAAAGCAGAGAGCTTTAACCGCATAAACCTCTTTTGATTTCTCGCCAGCGGAAGGGCATTGTCCTAATTAAGGTAGGAAAGGTGTCTCGGTGAAACCCAATACTTGATCGACCAGATGATCTTGTCACGATCTCGTGTATATAATCTTTCAAGTAGGGGGCAGATCCTCTAGAATTTGTGTTCACGGCTTAGAAAATGTCTCCTTGATTAAACGAAGTCTCTTTGGCCAATTTCAGTCATAATTTGTAAACTCGATGTATTTCACTTTTCTCCAGCAGAAAGAACGCGTTGAAATTGCTAAAGTAAAACGGCAAGAGTTATTGTTTACCTTCTTCGGAGACATGGCAACGTTTCATAAGCTTGCCTTCGAAGTCTTGCTTCTGGTTCTTGTCGGGCAAGAATGTTCTTACGCCGCTAAGCTTCGTTCAATCAGCTTGGGCCAACGAGTTCCAGACAACGCAGAGATCGCCACCTGTGGAAACATCAGAGACATTATCAGGAGAAACTCGGCGCGTTTCAGGAAAATCCTCGTGCGAAACACCAACAATGAAATCGATTTTGCCGATGATGATTGTCGGCGTATGACGGCACGAGCAAAAAGCAAGGTTGATGTCTTGGCTTCAAGAGTACAAAACTACTGGAACAACGTACGATTGAGAGTGATTCTTGGTTGGACAGACCAGTTGCCAGTCAAGACTCAAAAACTCCTGCACTACGAAGGTTAGCCACATCCATTCTTTTGGTCTTAAACAAAGTAATTGACAATTCAAAGAGGTCATATTTTGCTAAAGCGTGCTAGGAAAACAACTGTGTTCTTGAAAAATAATTCTGCACAATATACATTACATAACTTGCCAATAAATGTTTATTGTAGGGATTTGAAACACAGACGAAAAATCGGACCTTGTTTTTACACTAGTTCACATCAAGGCTATGTGATTATTTGGTCTTTGATTTTCTTTGACACAATGTTTCTCGAAACATACGTGCCTAGCGATGTAAACTATATTTATTCTATCCATAATGCGTTTGATAAATTCTCCATTTAAGACGTTCCAGAATTTGTTGGCGGTATATTTATACCCGATTTCACAATTTAATTTTCCACCTACCTGAAAAGGTTAAAGAGGTCATTAAAGGAGAACTTCCAACAGCGCCAAAAAGAAACAATTAACATTGCTGATTTAAACGACTTCAATGACAAAAATTGACCGGAAAACTTCATGAAAGAATTATATTATTGTCTTGTACGTGGACAAGTGTAGGTAATGCATATGATTCCGAGTGCAATTTGCATACATCCCAGCCGTTTTCCGAAAAAAAAATATAGGAAAAATAGGAGGAAATTGGCAGGAATATAGGAGATTTATAGGATTTTAGGACAAAATGTAGGAGTTCTATAGGAGGATTTTAAGCCACTAACAGGTAAAATTCTTAGGTTGAAACACAATTCAATGAGTCTTGCATCATTTCTGAGACTAAGACACTAGTTTGCAATGTGTTCATTGATAAGACGATTTACAAACAAAAGTAAACAGTGATTGTCAACAGTCACATGACCACCCCTTACAACCTCCAAAAAAGGTCAGCCAGTTATGAGAAGTGTAACTCCCAATAGTGACCAATATCAATGCTTATGAGAGTTAGTAAAATGATCACTAAAGGGGAAATGCTTTCATCTGTTATGAAACTCTCTCAACTAATTCTATAAGGAAACGTATGAAGATCAGTATGAGAATTTCTAAGTGGATATTGGGGCTTAAAGGGTTAACATATTACGATATATATCAAGAGATGACACATTCTGAATGAGAAACATTTAACACTTTCATTTTCGTTAAACTGTATTTATAGGAAATATAGGAGTTTTTGGCTCATTATAGGAGTTTTATAGGATCCTATAAAATAAATAGGAAAAATAGGATTCATAGCAAGGCTGGGATGTATGCAATTTGGAATAAATAAGCCTAGTACTTTTTTTTTTCAAAGACTACAAATTGCAATCACCCTACGCGCTCCTTGTCTTTGTTCGTGTTTGAAAAAATTTACTTCTTTCAAATCGCAAATGAAAGTCAGCCATGTGATTACTATTAATAAAATACATGCAAAATTTTCAACTTTACTCCAATACATGTATTTCAACTATCTTTTCTAATTCTCTTTTCTGCATTCTGTTTGGAATTAATTGACGCGCTCTCAGTCAATCAACATGCTGAAATTCTTGCATGCATCTGATGCATATTATTAATAAATGAAAGCAGGTTCGGTTTGTATGCAAGAAGATCTTCACAAAACACTCTAAAATACCCTGATGCATCAATAAATTCTCTGTTCATTGAACATAAAGAAAACGTCTGAAGCGATATATGATCGTGAGTAGTGTTGACTTTTTTGAACGATTTGATAAAAAACTTGTAAAAGCATTGGTCAAGATCATACTTCCTCATATTTTGTTTTCAAAGAGGTACTCGAGTTCCTAACTGAAAATTTCTTGTAACAGATCGGAAAGTTTAGTCTCTTTCGTCAACAAATCACTAGTTATTTTTTTCTTTGATGGATATTTTTTTTTGCTGAATACATGTTCCATAAATTGACAAATTTAGTTGGATGCGCCACAAGTAGCTGCGTCTGGCACAACGATCTAGTAATTCAATAAATTTGATTGTTCAGTATCTGTCAATGGGAAACTATCCGATTTAATGTCGATTACTTTTTTTGTGCGTGTCCTACTGAGAAGAGAGCCAAAGTTCATGTCAGCAAGTTTATAATCCGGTTTAAGTGTCAATTTTTCTCCACTTGAGCTTCGATAGAACGCATTCTTCAATGGCACAAAGGAAAACAATCCTTTTTATATTATGCTCTGAAAATGCGTCGACCCATGCAAAAAGAATTGCTTTAGAAACGGTACTTGAAATGTAGAAGTTTATATAAAGAATTCCCAACTTTTCTTTCTCCTAGACTGCCAAACAGCCATAATATGCGTCTTTTCAAACGAATGGTCTGGAGCGAGGGTGAAACAAAGAGTGAGACTGGGGAGGGACGAGCCTCACACGTACGTGCGTGTGAGGCTCGCGCGAAGCGCGCGAGAATTCGAAAACCCACTGTTTTGCAGTCTATTTTTTTTTTCGGAGAACGTAACTTACCCTAATTTCTACTTAAGTTAAAAAGCATCCTAAATGTAGCATACATCTCCCATATTACTGTAGGTACAAGGATCAAACTACTTTTGAACGAAGTGACCCTAATGGGTTAATCAAAGCAATTTATTCTGAAAGGCTTATGATCAGCTGGTATGTTTCGTGGGAAAGTCTCTTTTTTTGAAACCG
>BLFO01000962.1:1471020-1473520 GCA_014634245.1 Montipora cactus | reverse complement strand
AACAAAGTATTGATAAAAAATGTTTTTCATATAGAACACAGCATGTGAATTTGAATTTTAAAAATCAAAATTTTTCTTGTCAGAGAGACCATCTAGAATTGGGTTGGTCACATGAATGGGAAACAAAACATTTTATGGGGATGGCCTTATAAAAATATTACAGTTAAATAAACAAAATTCTGGAACTACACATTTCAGTGTATAAAGTATTATACATGTATCAACAGACTTCTCTTGGTATGAAACTGTTCATTTTTTTTTACAAGTTCCTGTAGGATTGCCATCATGGCTTGTGATTGTTGTTGTTGTTGCAGCATGATGGATGCTTGCATTTGCTGTTGCTGCTGCCACTGTTGTTGCTGCTCTTTTTGCAGTGTAGCAAACATATTTTGTTGTTGTTGCTGCTGCTGCAGCAGTTGTGCTGTGAAGGCTTGTTGGGCCTTTGCGTTTGCCTCTTGAGCCTCCCTTTGAATCTCCAACTCTTCCTCCCTCAGCCTCATTTGTTGTTGAGATCTCTCTTTGAGGTATTCTATGGTCTCTCCTCCAGACCTCCTCTTAACTGGCTTATCTTGTTTTGCCTCCACACCTTGACGCTTGCGTGTCTGGCCAACTCTTTCTAGTGCTTGGGTCCTTACCTCTTCTGCCACTTTCCTCTCTCTGTCCTCTTTTTCTTTCCTCTCATCTTGTCCTGCCTTCTGCTCTTTCTCTGCATCCCCTGCCCTACCAACAATTTCTTCCATCAGTTGATCAAATTCTGTCGGGGGAGGCACTTCAACCCCACTTGCTTTTCTCTCCTCTTGCATCTTTTTTTTGTAGTTTCTAATCAAAACGAGATTCACCCTGTCCCAGACAGACCTGCCAGTGACACTAAAATTTATTTGGTTGGTGAGATGAAAGCCATCAAGGTTAGCTGCAATTTTTTTCCACAGAGCAAATCTTTCCCTGCTCCCTTTTGGGTGCTGGTAAGGGTCAAGGGCCACTACTTCTCTTGCCAAGAGGATGTCATGCAGGCGAAGCTAGCGCATAATTGGCTTAGGGTCCTTTGTCGACCTTAAAATAAAAAAAATACATAATTATCATTGGACATTGGGCTTGAGCATGAACATTGTAAATACTGAAAGTGCAAACAAACAAATGAAGAACTAAATCAAGCCCCATCAAACAAAAAGGAACCTTATGCAAAATGGGTCATTTGCACGGGTCTCTCTGGTTTAGTACTGTGGTAATTATTTTTAATTTCCAATGTATATGTGCTTGTGAAGTACACCACTACTTGAAACAAATTAGATAAAATACTGCACATACAGCCAATTTTGGCATGGTGAGGCCCAGCTTGCAAAAGAAATTGCTGGAGCACAACCCAACTTGTACATAAAATTTGTATCCAACAAAAATTAAATATGTGGTTAAATGAAGTGAACGAAAATTAGTTTGACCGTTGTCTAAAGTTGTCTCACGTTTCATTTCACAAGCCCTTCAGATTAGCTATTCATTACATAATTAAGGTCCAGTAAGTTGAAGTATCAATAAGTCTTTTTGTTTTCATTCAAAAATATTTTTGAAGTGTTTTCTCTGACACGATGCGATATGTTTCTTAACTCACTATTCGAGAACAATGATCTAAAAAGATATTTATTCCACAAATTTACAAGCGCGGGGTTCCCGTTAGTGCATTAGTGGCTAGAAAAAAATTGAATTGGTTCTCATCTTTATGAAAGGGCAAATAAAACATCAACATAGTACTGTACTGACATGATATCTCTTTCACTCGATGGTCTTCCACGAAATGGCAAGTCCCGTGAAATCCTAACAAGAACTACATTGAACAATGAAGAAAACATTCAGCTCGCTATCAACTTTCAAGCAAGACAAAACACTCAGAGAAAAGCCCTGCAATTACAAGGCAGTTCACGAGAAGAGCCGGAGAAAGGGAAGGGAAAATTAGATACGGTATGGAGAAGGAGAAGAGAGATTAAGGACTAGAGAGTAAATTTATGAATGCGTTGCGAACGAAACCAACGTCGAGATTTTAGAAGTACGAAGTTCAAAATCGCAATATTTCTGCTAACTGCAATCCCTAACAACACGGACACGTTTCACTGATATTTCCGCTATGATTACTCCTCAGTTGAACATGGTAGATGATGAAAAACCTAAAACTATTAGATTTTAAGGACATGAAAACTAAAATACAGCGCACGGCCATCAAGTCCGAGATGTGGTAGCCAAATTATGATCGAAAACACACAATAATACCTTAACTAAGGTAAAAAAAAATACACAGACCTAGTTAAAGGCTCCTCTAAAATTGCCATCCTAGCCTAAAGTTTGTTAAATATATTTTTAAAGCTGGGGAAAAAGACAATATTTACTCACGTTTTCTGAAAACGTCACTTCAGCAACTTTGACGTCGGGGCCGTGAACACAACGTTTTCACTGGCGAAAAATGTCTGCGCATGAGTCGCGCGATATGTCACGTGACGCGTTTCCGGGACGATCA
>BLFO01000962.1:1438806-1442361 GCA_014634245.1 Montipora cactus | reverse complement strand
TCCGGGCACTCCGGTTTCCCCTCTCCTCAAAAACCAAGATTTGACTTGATTTACTTTCATTGTTCATTTCAGTTTACAGTGCCCCCAATTAGCGCTCCAGCGCTAGAACGACTAGACACTTAAATAAAGTTCCTTTCCGACTGTGCCATTCTTAAAAGTAGTTGTTTTAGTAAGACTTTATTTAAACACGGAAAACCACCAGTTTAAGATTTACAAGTTAAAAACTAAACTATTTACAACTGCTTTACATGATTGCCGTGTGGGAATCCGATATCCTGGATACCTTCTTCAAGTTTCGCTTAAATTGATCAACAGATCTAACATCGAACGAGCAGTTCCAACATCCAACGAGCAGTTAAGAATCACAGCGTTTAAAAAATTACCAAAGTTGGATTTTATCGATTTAACCATAATAGACTTCTATATCAAGTTTTAAGTTTGAGAGAGATTTCTTTGGCTTGAGTTAGTAGCTGTCACTCACCAAGTCGTGTTGTCAAGGTGTCAGCGCTTTTTAAAAGGTAAGGCAATCAAAGTATATATATGTTGTCGGTCAAATCCGGTTTCAGGTGGAATACGTTCTTACCTGGGTTAAATTGGTGATCCTCGTTTTACCTAGGTTGAATATGCACTCTACTTATTTTAAAGCAGCTATCAACCTCCCAAAAAGGACTGAAAACACCTATTCCTTCCCTGAGCCTATGTCTTACGCATCTCAACACATCTTCAGTTAATATTTCGTACCATCTAATTGGTTCTGTGTTCATACATTCATCCATTCGATTTCAATATTACAACATAGAAAGGGAAAAAAACAACTGAAATATGCACCGTTAGGGGTACTCGAACTCGGACCATGGGCGTAGCCAGGATTTTTCAAAGGGGAGGTCACACTGTGTCAAACAGAGGGTACTCACATTTTTGCAACCTGAATATTGTAGGTTGTTTGCATAAAAAAAGGTTTACAAAGGGAGGGTCACGGGCACCCCAGGCCCCATTCCCCCTAGCTACGCCATTGACTCGGACCATCCAGATCTGTAGTCCTGTGTCTTTACCACTACAGCACAACGACGAAACATGCTCAACCTACCACAGTTCTTTTCATTATTTTTAAATAGAATTAAAATTCTGCATAATAAGACTTAGTCAATTGATATTCGTGTATAAGAACCAAAACTAATCCCAACCTGGCCCTAATTTTTCTCTAAGCATAATTTAGGCTTTAAAAAAAGTTTCTTCAATTCATTTGAGTGCCTATTAACCCTAGGTAAAATGAGGATCATTAATTTAACCATGCAAAAACGGATTCAACCTGAGAAGGGATTTTGCTGGCAACATATACACCTTAAGTCCAATCGTGCTCAAATTTCATAATCTAAGGCTCGGAGACTCTTTCAGCCGAAAAGAGTGATAGGTTGTAGGTATCATTTTTCAGCATAATCGAACCCAATTGCTTTTTTAACATTCCTAATCAGTCCTATGACACAAAAGATTAGCATTCAAGTATTGTTATTTTAAGATTTAATCAACGATGTCGGAAGTATTTTGAACTGCTCAGTGATTTTAATCAATCATCACTCTCCAGGATAAAATATACGATGACCAAGAGAAACTAGATAAAATCTAATTTCCGGAAGGGATTTAATTAAACCTAAGACCCTCCAAGATCTAGCCGGGTGCCCTGTTCACTGAGCTAAAGTAGACTCTGCTATGATTGAATGAAACTGCATATCCCAGTTTTAATGTCAAATGGATACCATAATGGCCTAAACTGCATCACGCAGTTACATCGACGTTAGAAATAACTGTTGAAATAGTCATGGTTGCCTGCCTCTATCCAACCATGCAAGCTGGGAGAAGTGAACATTATAGGTATTAAGGGGCTCAAGCAGGAGATGTTTATGAGCCACCAGCTGAAACCGGACGAGAAAATTTCGCATGTCAAGAGAATATAAAATCACCGACGTTTCGGCGTTAAGGGTTTTCTCAGGGTAAACTCACATGCGAAGAGAAAATTTGTTGTTTCTCGTTTGTCAGAATAGCCTCGTATAGAGGAGTCGAAATAAAGTCTACCTGTTACCTGTTACCTGTCAAGTTTACCCCGAGGAAAGCAATTAGGTCGACAATATTGTTAATATTTACCGACAAACTTCAGTACACCCACGTGTGCGCTGCGCGCCGAATAGTGCCCACATTACGTTGGTGAAAAGCAAGAAAAATTCATTTACCACTTCTGAACATCATAACTAAACAAAGGAAAAGATGATTTACTCAAACATTCTCTCCACATTACAGGGGCCCTCCGCGTGCTGTCCAAACTCGACAGGGAACAGAAGGCTAGCTATTTTCTGAATGTAGAAGCTCGTGATTGTGGAAAACCACCCAAGTCTGCACTCGTTGACGTTAAGATCACGATCTCCGACATCAACGACAATAAGCCACTGTTTGACAAATCACCTTACCTTGTGCGCGTTAATGAGGATGCTATCATTGGAATATCAGTCACAACAGTGTTTGCCAAAGATGACGACGCAGGGAAAAATAGCGAGATAACATATGCAATCAAAAGCGGTAACGAGCAAGGAACATTTAACCTTAATGGTACAAGTGGTTTAATCGCTCTGCAAAGGAGTCTAGATCGTGAAACCAAAGCTTCGTATCAACTTGTTGTGACAGCGGTTGATCATGGGAAACCTCCACTGATGTCATCGGTTGACGTCACTGTGTTGGTTAATGACGTCAATGATAACCCGCCCTCATTTGCAAATTCGATCTATAACTGTTCAGTGGCTGAGAATTTGGCAAAGAAAGTTGCGGTATGTTACGTCACTGCCTCGGATCCGGACGCATGTCTGAATGGTCAGCTGTATTACACCATAGTTGCCGGAGATGTCAACAACGCGTTCCAAATAAACAGCGTAAGTGAGAATCTTATTTCGTCCCTTGATTATATTCTACAACTCGTCTGCCTCCTGCTTCCATACATGTCCAATACTCATTATATGGTAAGCAATTCTCGGGCTGAATTAAACACTCTGATTGGCTGGTTTTTAGTCGCAGTTTTACAGTATTTTTTCTCTCTCCCACGAAACTCAAGTTGATCGCAAAGGTTAACGTTCAAAGTTCTCTGATGGAAAACAAATATTACGAACATTTACCAAGCTGAGAAGTGTCCGATCGATCAAAGAAACGATACCATATAATAAACAAGTTACTAACCTCGCTTGCTCGGGACCATACTGGGGAATATTGACCCTTGGTAGTTTTTGTACGGACCGAGTGCACAGTGCACTGTAAAATCCTCGCCCTCGGGCCCTTTTCCCCAGTACGGCCCTCGCGGGCGGTTAGTGAGAGGTTATTAACTGAGCTGCATAATGTTGCTGTGTCAGACAACCCCTCCTCCTGCTTCTAGGGTTCTAAGTCGTTCCAATTTAATGGCATGCACAGAACCATTTTGCAAGCCCCAAACCAACATCAACGAGGTTAGCCCCTGCCAATGCTCAAAGCTGTTCTCCTAACTATTTTTCCGCCACGGTTTTGTTAATAATCTTTTGAAAA
>BLFO01000962.1:1413806-1433806 GCA_014634245.1 Montipora cactus | reverse complement strand
GATGAAAAGAAAGCCCTCACTTCACTTCTTCATTTTTTTTTTTTTGGAAATTATTGCTCTTCACATTTTCTTCTCTATTATTTACCTTGTGAATGCTTCTCTCTTGTCGATTATGAAGTTGAAATACACTTCTCCTTTTTCCGCCATGAGACAGTTCGTCAAACCCCTGGCAAATTAATACACAAGGCGTATGAGTATGGAGTTGATGCTTAATTTTCGTAGGAATTCTTGAGAAGATGGTTTATTAATAATTAAATGGGTTTTTTTTAAATAATAATACTATTATTTTCAACAGGCCAGTTGGTTGCCAATGTTGTCGCCACAGACAAAGACAAAGGTGTCAACGCCCTGATCAGCTACAAAATAACATCTGGTGATATCAGTCAATTTACAATTGACTCCAATACGGGATCTTTGACAACATCTGCGAGCTTAGACCGTGAACATTCGGCGTCTTACCTCCTCGTTGTGACCGCTGAGGATCACGGGACCCCATCTCTCTCCTCGACCGTTGTTGTCACGGTAACGGTACTGGATGAAAACGACAACGCGCCGCGATTCTCGTCGCCCTTCTATAAAGCGTCTGTTTTGGAAAACACTGCTATAATGACAAACGTATTGCACATTTCCGCCACAGACCCAGATGCCGCTGAAAATGGTCGGGTAACTTTCTCCATTCTTTCCGGGAACACAAACAATGCTTTTGTGATTAACAACGCCTCTGGCATTATCGCCGTAAACAAAAATTTGGACAGAGAAGCATTTGATGCATATAGCTTATACGTCAGAGCCACAGACAACGCAGTGTCCAATCAAAGAGAAGCTTTTGTTCGTGTTAATTTCACTGTCTTAGATGAAAATGACAACAGTCCTAAATTCGTTAACGTGGCGAACTTTAGCGTCGTGGAGAATGCAAAACCAGGTACCATTGTTGGGTCTGTTTCTGCAACTGACGAAGATTTCGGCAAAAATGGCGAGGTGCGATTTTCCCTCTTAAAAGGGGATGATAACAATGCCTTCCATATCGACCCGATATCCGGTCAAATAACAGTAAATGGAAGTATTGACCGAGAAACTAAAGCAAGTTACAAACTGACAATAATGGCAGAAGATAAGGGAAACCCGGCGATGAATACTAAACAGGAATTCTATGTGATTGTCCAAGACGAAAATGATAACCCTCCAAAATTCGACGCGAAAGTCTTCCGTGGTAAGTACATAAAACTTTACGTGGCTATTTATGATAAAGAATAATTGTAAGAAATGCACGTATTTGATTTTATGAGCGAAAGATCATGGCATTTAAGGAAGAAACTTGCTATCGAAGCCTGAGGAACAGGAATGGCACAGTGGTGAGAGCAGACGCCTTCCACCAAAGTGGCCTTACGGGTTCAACTCTCAAACTTGGCGTCATACGTGGGTTGAGCTTGTTGGTGTACTTCTCCTCCCTCGAGAAGTTTTTTTCCGGGTACTCCAGTTGTCCCCTCTCCTCAAAAACAAACCTACGACTTGATATGAGTTCATTGTTATTAATATTGATTCAAAAAAGCATTTCACCCTCTCTATGTTAGGAGCGGTCTTTTGCATGTTCATTGCCGTGACTTTAACATCTTCAGTTCCCACGGCCTGCTCCCATGTAGCTCAGTCGGTAGAGCAGCGGTGATCGAACCCGAACTTTGCGGGTTCAATTCCCACCGTGGTCAGAGTTTTTCTCTGTCCTTGTGAGGGCCCATTCCATTAGTAGGGCTAACGCTCACGTGGTTCAAATGGGGTAGATACTTAGCACTTCAGATCACACTTTAATCAGTTAAGTCTATTTATAGATTTCGCTCTACCTAACGTCAGGAGATTTTACTGGTAAATACATGGAGTCACGTTTAGGGGCGATGGGGTTAAAGAGACAGTAATATGATGTCGGTTATTTGAGTGCGCTAAAGATGTTTTCTGTCGTCTTTTGTTCCATCCTTAGGAAGCATCAAAGAGAATTTGGATCCCAGGCCAGTGTTACAAGTAAAAGCAAACGACAATGACATAGGAAGCAATGCAGTAATAACGTATAGTATCACCGGGGGAAATTCCAAATCTTACTTCATTATCAATCCTGTAACTGGCTGGATCAACACCACTACCTCAATAGACTTTGAGCTGACACCGAGGTTTGACTTAACCGTCTCCGCATCAGATTCGAAATTTACGACCACTGCGAGTGTGGCTATTCATGTAATTAATGAAAATGATAACAATCCGGTATTTAATCAGTCTACATTCTCCGCCAGCGTACCGGAAAATTCTCCTGTTTTGACTTCTGTTACAACAATCTTCGCTTCAGATCTGGATCCTTTTGGTCAGCTGACTTTCTCCATTGAATCCGTATTGCCAGGCAACCAAATGGACGCATTTAGTGTCGATTTTACCTCTGGTGTAATCACCACAGCCGATGTCCTGGATCGAGAATCGATTGACAGATACGTCCTTCAAGTGAAGGTCACCGATGGCGGTGAGCCCGCATTATCAGACGTTGCCACAGTAACAGTTGACGTCACAGACACGAATGATAATCCTCCGAAGTTTAACGTCTCTACTCTACAAGCCACGATCCCAGAAGACATAGGTGTCTCTTCCCGTGTAACAGCAATCCGTGCAACCGATGCAGATTTTGGCAAGAACGCGATAATATCATACAGTATCAACTTCGGCAATGATATGTCTGCTTTTGTTATCTCACACGACACAGGTTTGATAACCACTAACAAGAAGCTCGACCGGGAAAATACCTCAAATTATGTACTGATCTGCATGGCCACAGATCATGGACATCCACAGCTTAGCTCGATGCCGGTTTTAATTCACATAACTGTATCAGATGTGAATGACAACGCACCTTCGTTTTCGCAGTCTTCTTATGCTGTTAATGTTCCAGAAGATGTTTCAACCGGGAGTGCTGTGGAGGAAGTGCTTGCTGTTGATCCTGATACCGGCCTCAGTGGAATGGTAGTTTATCGTATTTTCGCCGGAAATGATGAAAGCACTTTTGTGATCGGCAACCAAACCGGTTAGCATCCATTGTAAACTATTCAGTAACACTAACATATTGATGAATGCAGGTTATCGTATTTCCGCCGGAAGTGATGATAACACACTGAACAGGTTACATTGTAAACTATTCATAAGGCACAGTTTGTAATAAGGTACAGAGGAATATAGATGCTTGCTTGTGGTAAATTTACGTATTAACAACAAGAGGGGATCGATGCGAATTTTTAGGGGATGAATTGAAGAGAGAAAAGCTAGTTGCCTGGAATGAGATTGCAACGGGAAGTGTATTCGAATTTGCAGACTGCTTAGTTCATTTTTTATCTTCTCTAGGTGTGATATCATTGTCCAAGCCATTGGACCGCGAAACACGTGATTCGTATACCTTGAGTGTTATAGCAAGCGACTTGGGAAGCCCACCAATGACGTCATCCGTACAAGTAGCGATCAAAGTGCTCGATGTAAATGACAACAGACCGCAATTTAATGAGACCTCTCTCAAGGGTGGTATCCCAGAGAACTCACCAATCGGAGCTTTGGTCATGCGCGTTATGGCAACGGATGCTGACATAGGAACCAACGCTCAACTTGTGTTCAACTTGACGACTAATGCATATTCGGATGTATTCTCGTTAAATCCATTCACTGGTGAAATAATAGCACAAAAGACATTAGATCGTGAAAAACAGGATCGCTACTCATTGAAAATAAGCGTTAGTGACCAAGGGTATCCACAGCTGACGTCATCGGGTGACGTCACCATTAATGTCATTGACGTAGATGATAACTGCCCAGAGTTTGTTCCCGCAGAGTATAATGTTACCGTTCGTGAGAACTTAGAATTTAATCAGAGCATAGTTCAAGTTACTGCTACAGACGCTGATCTGAAAAACAATGAGATTATGCTTTATGCCATAAGGTCTGGTAACACTGAAGGAGCTTTTACTATTGACAGGCAGGGTATGTTGGCTTTGTTTTTGCTTGCAATTAAACCCTGGGATGTATTCGTCTTAGGACACTTTCCATTTGACAGAACTGACCGGCCAGACTCGGCATTTGGAAGGACTAACTAACTCTAGAATGCCTTCAAAGTAACACAATTCGAGGATGATATATGCTCGTCCAAAAGAATGCGAGGGATTATCATACAATTGTTCCTTAAATTGTTGCATTTTCTTTGCAAACTGACGGGTCTGGCCGGCCAGTTCTGACAAAAGAAAAGCCTCTTAGAGTAATAAATACGGATCTTGAAAATCTCCCCTCATTTAAGGGCTTAGTTTATCGAACTTCTAGATGCATAGAATCCCGCTTCAAGGTAAAACTTGAGATTGCAGAGTCGGAGATGCCCGTACCGGCCTTGAGATATGTGATTTTCAGCAAGGCAAACAACAAACGGAAGTATCCTTTCTGCGACGTTCGCACTTTAAGGTGATTCCCTAGTAATAGAACCCGCCATAGATTTCCGATGAAACTTGGTATGCTGTTGTTACAGGGCAAGGAGATGTTAAAAACGTAATAAAAAGAGGGGGTCACCGTGCTTGTTTTCACGCCACAATACTGACAAATACGGTTATTTAGGTGACGTTTGGTAATCTCCGTGCGCAACAAATAAGCTCGATTATTTTTCAATGCAGCGTGTTATATCACATAGAGTTTGACTTTCTTTGATTGTTTATTCATCTACGTCCCAGAAAAAATGTCTTCAAATACTCTGCATTTTTTTATCCTTTAAATGAAACATGATTTGCACATGCGCTGTTGGGTCTGATATGTCTCCTTCTGCAGTATTTATTTCATTTGCCAAAAAAGTGGCCATAGATTTCTGCTAATTTTTTTCTCAGTGATTGAGGATACTGTTATCATTGAAATTATGAAATAAAAAATGGGAGTCACAGTGCTCGTTATTGTGTTACGGCTGCTGATAACGCGCGCATTCCAGGCATTTTCTTGTAATTCCGAGCGAGGACTGGGGCGAATATAACAATGGCGTCTTTCGAATGCGCCTGGAAGGAGTTTGGAAGGTGGAAAAAACATTCAAAAAGTGTCATTTTTGGTCTGTTTCGTCGGGAATTGAGACGCATGCGACCAATATAGAACTTAAATGAAGGTGAGTCATACTTTCATTGATTTGATTTTAAAGTTTAGTTGATATTTTCAGCACACTGTTTTGTTTCGTATTCAATATCCGCAGTATGCTTCCAGAGCCATGAACTGAAATTTTATTGCTCATTATTTGACCAAAATAGATTATCCTCACAACAGTGCTGTACTCTATATGTGCAAAGAAAGGTCCTTCCTGTGAATAGAGCATTTGAGGCTTAATCAAATACAGAAACTTGGAAATCAGTTCGTAGGCTTAAATGCATTCCATCGATCTTGTACAACGGCAGTCTTTTCCTCTATTGTACCATTCAGTCGTTTGTATACAAAAAGGAATATTAAATAGCGAATGCTTGTGACAGCTTTTAATCGCTGCTGTCTGGTTATTACGTTTACGTTTACGTTATAAACGGCTTATTAATATTCGTACCAGTTGTAGCTGTGGTTACATCTTTTTGCAAGTTACAAATCAGTGAAAAAATTTACAATGTTGAACAGAATCCTCCTATTAGCTGTCACACGTACTTTTCCGTTAAACTTTTCTTTCAGCACAAGTTCCAGCCCATCTGCTCCCCCTCTCTGAAATGCCAACTGCAAGTGCTGGAATCCCAGCCCAGACTCTGCAATTTTGGTAGCCATTCCAGCGGAAATGACCTTCTTGTCGAGCAAAGGATGGAGTGTTCGCTGAAGTACATTTCTCTGGGCAAGGCAGACATTATGCTCCTTGACCCATGATACGGAGAAGCTGTGTTTTCTCAGCAGCTTTGAATTGAGGAACTTGTTCACAAGTTGATACAGGGCCTGGACATCTGAAATTGCATTATGGGCTTCATAGCTGCAGTGTAGAAGGTCTCTCACTAAATTCTCTTGACTGTATGATTTGCGCTGAGGCAAGAGCTCTTTGAAGGCTGGTAAAGTGTCGGAAAATCCAGAAACAATGGCTGAAAATTCTTTATCTACCCCAGTGGACTCCAGCGCTTTTAAGAGATGCTTCCCATCAAAAGATTTACAATTGTGAGCTATCAACAGACATGGTGCCTTGGGCCTTAGCCATGATATCATCTGAGATAATCCCTCAGCCAGTGGAACTGCTCGGACTGGACGAGAATTATAAAAGAGAATTCCATGGTGAAAGGTGAGCTTATTCACTGATGAAGCACTGGGTGATATAGGTCTGGTTGGAAGGATGTAAACCTCAAATGCATCTGCCCCATCAGTTGCTGCAATTTGCAGAATTTCGGTATCATTACCTGTCAAAAATGAGGAACTTCATTATATTTTTCATTGTAATAATAACAGTGAGCCTGCTCACTAGTTAAATAACACAAACTACATGTTAATGTAGTCTAAGCTTTGTGTTGGTGCCTATGGGATTCAAACCTTGCTCTTTCTTAGCACTACAGTGCTCTACCAACTGAGGTACAGTATGAAGACCCATACATTGGGAGTAGGCCAATTTAGTGAGTTCATGAAAGGAATCAAACATGAAATGAATATGATGCGAACTGTGGAAATACCAATGAAATGCATATGTGCTGCTAGCGCTAATGCAGTGGCCATGGGTTTGAATCCCATTTAAGTACTAAAAATAGTTTCTTAGGCTTAATTTGCAATTGCTTAAATTGCAATCATAACTACAGTGGTCACATATTAATTTCATTTGTATCTCTGCAGTTCACATCATATTCATTCTATATTATATTATATATATAACAATCATTGTCTTGAAATGAATCAGTGATATTACCTCGGGATGATGTCTCCAGATCAAACACTATCTTAATGTAATCTTGTTCGGGCACCATACTGGACACACAGGGTTTGGGGGGTGATGGAATCTCAACTGCTTCTGTTTCTGGCAAATATCCCATGCCACTCTGATACTGAGAACCTTCCCTGGTTTCTGCCTGCTTTGTTTTTGACAACCTGTGGATTGTCAATGATTTTATTATTTTTAAAATTCTACATTTACATGAAAAATTCATTAATTCTTATTTACAGAGAACATTCATCATCAGAACACACTTTCCAGATCAGATACTGTAGTTCAACCGTAACATCAAGCTTTCAGCTTTGCCCTAAATCATTAGTTTCAATGCCATATGTTTTTATTTACCTCTTCTCTTTGTGCCCTCTTCTTTGTATTTTGAATTTCTTTGTTTGCTGCCTTGCTCTTTGAAGTGACATTTTAGCATCCATTCTTTTCGAGTGTTTAAGCCCATGTGTTCCAGGAGAAAGGTGAATTTCCTGAAGGGCCTGTGTATAAAAAGAAGAATTTGCCTTATTGCTACTTGCCTGCTGTACCATGTCTGCCTTTTTTAAGTAGGTTAAATGCTTCCAAAAGTGCCAGTACAATACAAATTAAATCTTTTTAACCAGACACTTAAAAATGTAAAATATTTATTCATTGATTTGGTATATGATAACTAATTTTATCACTTTTTACAAGTCGGTTATCACAATAAGACAAAAAGTAGACACATGGGTACTGAGTAACATCAATGTTAAAATAGATTGCAAAAGTCAAATTTTGAAAAAAAGAATTAAGAAACCAGAAATTTCTAAATTAAACCTTGGTGAATCATACTTGTCCACAGCACTTACCTGAGTCACATATGCATGGCCAATGTTTTTTTGGCTCACTGCACAGGCCACGCGATAGTCATTGCTCTCACTGCCACCATAATGCCTGACCTTTGGGGCTTTGCTGCCGATCGTATTATTCAGTGCTTCATTGGCTTGGCTGGATCCAAGTGGAGCTAGCTTTTCTGCATTCTGACAGTAAACCTCTATGATTTCTTGCAGGTCCTTCTTCAAATCGTCCCCCTCGAGGTCTTTACCATGTGGTAAAGTGCTGTGATGGTAATTGACTGGGTCTTGGAGATATTTACACCAAGAGGTGGAGCAAGTGGAATGATCCCCAAATGCGTGTGGAATTATTGCTTTTAGGCTTTTTCTGATCCCATCAGAGTCATTTTTGTTTTGTGTTATGGCGTAGCTGAAGCATTTTTGTAAATAATCAATCACTTTACCAGACAAATTTTTATGTGTTTTCTGTAGATTGTACATTGAGCTTCCAAAAGCTCTCTTTGCATGAACAATGTCTGACCATTTGTCCACATTGTGATTCACACTTTCTCTCACTTTTTTGATGGTGGAGGAATCATCATCTCCCACAAGAATAGCCACTTGAGCTTTGTGAGACTCTCCGCATGCCTTCACAAGTTCAGTGCATACATCTGCTTCCATGGCCTTAGACGACCCGTCCCAGTTACATCTACAGTCATGTGCCCTGGCTGTTCTTCCAGCTCTGGTCGCTGCTTCACAAGTTGCACACCTCTTTGATCTTGTCGCAAATGCAATAACTTTTCCAGTTTTTATTCCAATCATAGAACCAGCTCCTTATACATAAAAGGTTACTTTAAAGGTATGTTACTCAGGTTTGGATGTAGTTTCCTGTAAATTTTGGACACTTGTCTAGATGATACATGTAAATCATAACCAGCAACACATGGTGTCGGCAAACCAACTGCCCAAACTAGATAATAAAAGTGCTCAAAAATAAATAAATAGAAATATAAATAAGTAAACAAATAAATTATCTTATCAAGCTGACATGTTTCAGTACTGTCCCACTTTTTTGTCTTCTGTTCATCTTTTGGGATTATTCTTTACAAGCTTTGAAGGCCAAGCAGATTTTATTTTCATGTAATTGGATCCTTATCAGGGATACCCTTTAAGCTCCTTTACTGGCAAACCTCAATACAAGTGTCAATGTACAGTATTTTTTGCTCATCAACCAATCCCTCCCTTGAAAAAGTAATTGCGGAAAGATAAGTCACTTATTTTCAGTGGCTGGAGTATCATTTCATTTACCATTTACAGATTTTTTGTGTTTGTTTTTAAAGCCCCTTTTATAATACACATCAGCAATACAACTTAGGTATATAATTTTTAGTTGTGTCACAATGGAGCCATTTTTCAACTGCATTTCCGCTTACTGTCAACAACCTTTGTAAATTATTTTCAGTACCTGTTAGACTATTATGACCCTTCCCTCTCTTCTGCCACCCCATGTCATAGGACGCCCCGATTGGCACTGCTTGATCTTGGATGCACCCCCACTCCATCTTTTCTTCCTCCATCTCTAGGTCACAGGACTTGTTTGCAATATTTTCTATGGCGGGGCCGATTTCACGTTCTCTTGCTTTCAGTGTGGTCACACAAAGAGTCGGGATATTAAGGGAAGATAACAGTGCATTGACATGTGTTGGTCCCATTCCTGCATGTAGCATGCCTAGGGTAGCGAATCATCAGATAAATTGTCGGGCAAACTATTAGTCAAAAAACATGATCTGCTACAAAGTCACGCAACAAACCTGCGGCGAGTTTGGTGTTGACGTCGAAGATTGGTCGTCCACGCATTGTTCCAGCCACCCTATGAGTTTTGTTCGTTTGGCAAACATTTATTTCCCCACAATCTGGATTGCAGCAGGTAATGTACAGGAAAGATCCTAACCCCGACACTGTTTCGTCCGTTACGTTGGATAATTGAAGTGGCTTGGCACAAACTTTACATCCACCATCGAGGGCCTCTGCGAGCAACTCGAGCTCGACAACACGTCTACCGCTTATTTTACTACCATTCTGAACACATAAGGCCTCGTCACGGCTAGGCGATTTGTCTATCGAACTTTTCGCTAAATTTATCCTTCGTTCAACCTCCTTGCTACTTCGAAAGCGCCCTTTTTTGTCATGGGACAAGCGAGCCCTTTTTGCGTCCGCCATCTTGGATGTCGCAATGTTATGCGCAGTAGAAGATGCACAGTGCAAAACC
This sequence comes from Montipora cactus, assembly GCA_014634245.1. Classification (NCBI taxonomy): domain Eukaryota; kingdom Metazoa; phylum Cnidaria; class Anthozoa; order Scleractinia; family Acroporidae; genus Montipora; species Montipora cactus. Next base: position 1,423,836 of record BLFO01000962.1, on the reverse strand, counting down.
AGGGAATCACCTTAAGTGTTGAGCCGCACGACTCTCGCATCATGTGATATTAACGCTGTTGACATCACACATGCAGTCAATGAACAAAGTTTAAAGAGGCTATGCTAAGTTCTAAAAAAAATTATGGAAAGCAAATTTTGCGTCTAAAATCATTATTTCTAGGCATGTAACCCTTGGCAAAAGGAAAGCCTTACTGATTAATTAAAGAGAGAAGGATTTACAGAATGCTGTTATTTTGTTGCAGGAAACGTCAGGGTCAGCTCAGCGGGCGTTGACCGAGAAGTTGCCGAGTCTTTCCGACTGGTGATCCGCGTAGGTCGCGAAGACTGTGATGTGAACAGGACAAGTGGCGATGGGAACGGGAGTAAGAAAATGTAGTAAATAAAGTATACACCTAGTAAAAAAAATAATAAAAATAAACAAAAAAGGTCTCTGTTAAGAGCCTGAAAGGCCCACCCGGCTGGCGCTTATCTCTGGGCAGGTCATAGCAACTTTATGTCTCTTATAAATCATCAATTGAGTGGACTCCTTTGTACTGAAGTGTACCTCCGCGCCACAATTAGAGCATCGATATGATTCAGTGAAAACTACTCGAGGTCGGATTCACAAACAAACAATCAATTTCTCTCATCTTCCGTTTCCGCCAAATCTGTGCTGTTTGTTGTAATTTAAAAAAAAGATTCGGTACCCGATTAAAATATCACCTACAGATAAGAAAATTCATTGAAGGAATCTTTGGTGTTCCTTCAGATGAAGACGGTAGCGAACAGGACAAGTTAGCTTCCGTTGCTTTGGTGAATGTGATTGTAACGGATGTTAATGACAACCCACCTCGCTTCCTCCACCCGAACTACAAGTTCCAGCTTGGTAGCCTAGACGCTACGGAAATCGGCCGAGTTACCGCGAGTGATGACGATCTAGGTACGGGTGGAGACGTCAAGTTCCGACTTCTCGAACAGACCGAGGTAAGAGGAGTTGCTGACGTCATTATTCGCATTTTGTTTCATTAATTAAAATACTAGTTTGCTCACAGAAGGCATCTTGATACTTACAAATGTATTTCAAAAGGTAAAAGAACTTGTTAAACTTAGTTAAATCTCCAATTTTAAGCCTTTTAGCGGATGAGCCAGTTATTAGCCATCAGAAACTGAGAATGTCTTGGGTGGCAAAGGCGCTTATGATTCCATACATTTGTAAAAATTGCGAATTTTCAAAGCATCATTGCTTGGAGATTATCTGATAAATCGAGTTCACATTTTCAGAGGTAGCTCCTTATGCAATGCCCTTTCAATGTCAGTACTGTATTATCGGCTGACATTAGAAAACGATAGCTCTGTTCTAATAATGCAAAAAATGTAAACAAAGATTCACCTATTGTTCGGCTTTATAATTACGCGTAATCCAAAGTCTTCGTCGTTTTTCGAGATTACAAGTGAAACTCTATGTTACCTCCCCCGTTTTCGCTGAGATGAAACTGACACTTCTTTAAAAAGGTATTATTTTAAACTGCGTGCAAATCTCTGCATATAGTCAATCTCCATTGATTTTCTTCTTCTTCTTCTTCTTCTTCTTCTTCTTCTTCTTCTTCTTCTTCTTCTTCTTCTTCTTCTTCTTTTTCTTCTTCTTCTTCTTCTTCTTCTTCTTCTTCTTCTTCTTCTTCTTCTTCTTCTTCTTCTTCTTCTTCTTCTTCTTTGTGTTAGGTTCAAGGACAACGGTTAGTAAAAGTGCAAGCCTATGACATGGGAAAGCCCAGTCTAAACAGCTCAGTTGATGTCACGATAGAAACCAGGTAAGTACCAAACAAAGAGCAGATTGAGTCTGTATCAGCTGTTACTTGCATACTTGCAAGTGGGCTACGGTTGTCTCCATAATGGCGGATTCAACATCAAATGCCAGAATGTAGTGTCTTCAACTGACAGGAAATTGTCCAGAAATGTTAATTAGACGAACATTGGTTTCAATAAGCGTCACAAAGTGTTCACGTCCTCGTCATCACTGGTTCAAGTAAGGATAAACAGGTGAATTTCCCCTAAGCTAAAAAATAACTCAAACCTCATTTTATCCTTACCTTATCTTTGGAAATAGGTAGCAGTTTAGGCTTAGACTTATAGGAACACTTCGTGTTGAACGTCAAAATTGGGCGTGCATGTAATTAAGTACTCTCAGAGAGTAGAAAAATAATTTGAATGAGAAAGAACATTTTTGGTATAAATAATGTCGCCAAAAAGGAATGCCCATTGCCATTGAACGCAAAATATCACCAGGAAATAGCTCGCAGCAGCTGCAAGCTCGGGAATGACTGTATACAACAATTGGATTATGGTTGTAATTGATCCTTATGCCCGATAAAGAATCTTTCGGACAGTATTTTCATGTGGTCCTTATAAGTGCCACTAGGAAGCGGTATCGATATTGACATTGCTCGCCTCGTTAGTCTAGTTGATATCGGAAACTATAACGTGAAGCCATTGATCCAGGTTTGACTCTCTGTCTCGCCTATCTTGAGTCTTCATGGAGGCACTATAGCCCAGTGATTATGGCGCTTGCCTTGAGGTCTCAAGACACGTTCTGACCACTGGTTGAATTTGTTCCTGGTAGTCCCTGGTTCAATATCTCAGCTGCACTTGGAAATAGCCAACTAGCATGCCTCCGGCCAGTTAGTATTCGTGACAGTTGTTGTCAAATGTTCTGTTCTGTCGTGATTGTGTTTCATTTGCCCTGAAAAGCCCTATGGGGAGTGGTCAATTAAGTGTGTATGTATATATGTATTAGTATCGACATCCACGGATCGACATCGGTATCGAAATTAGTTTCAGAACGAGAATTAGTATGTGCGGCGTGGATATCATTATAAGTATCAGAAATATCCTAATATGCATTTTAATCTCTTTCTCTGCTCTTCTAATCTCCAATATTAGTATCACATGTGAAGCTATGGTGTTCAGAGTCACTGAAGACGGGATCATAAAAGCCGACACCTTGTGTGAATTCACCGAAAAACCAAGTGTTGCAACACGACTTGTGGGAGACAAACACAAAGTAGGTTTAGCATATCGAAATCCTGTTATTTCGTGTACACATCACAAATTGTCCCTGTGATAGCTCCAACAAGACAGTTACGGATCACTATAGTGAGGAATTTGTTAACGTTATGAACTCTGTTTTCTGATCAAGCTTGAGTTTAAATCTTAACAATTCCCAGCTCTACTAACAAAGATAATTGATTTAATAGGGTGCGATATTTCTGTGGGTTGTTAAAGCTTTTTAATTGAGCAAAACACACGACAAACCTGTACTTTATTCAAAGGCACAAAATGCTGATATTAAAGCCATACATGTGTCTGATTCAGTGTCGTGAATTAATCTATGATTAAAACAATCTGAAGGGAAGAGGATTATGGCTGGGAGATTCGAATCAAGCCCACGCGTAGTAAAAATGTGTAATTTAAATATGTTTCGTGTAAGAGAAATGACCGCTTCGCGCAAAAATGTATCTCCCAACGTTAAAACATGTCTGTTAACAACCAATTTCAGGTTATTTTACCTGGGGCTCGCAAGATAACCTCATCCTAGCCCTGAGGTATCATTTACCGAAAACGTCTCACAATAAAACTCCCTTTGCCATATCGGTCCGATGTTTGTCTGCTAATCGCCCATTCTAAACTTTGGCACACATTTCCTAAAGAGGTCGGTTACTCACCCGACATGATAATGACGCAGTGGCGCGTTGAAGTCTGTTCGATTATGTGTTTGTCATGTTATCCATTAGATGGATCATGTAATTGAGCTTATTGTCTCCCTGGTAGCTGAGCTGTTTGGCCAAGGGCAACACCAAGCCTGAATACCGCTGGATGAAAGATGGACGATTTGTCTCCAACTGGGATGATCTCGGTGATTACGTTATTGAGGAGGCCACTGAAGATGACCAGGGAGGCTATTCTTGTTTGGCTTCAAGTCCAGCTGGTTTGATACAGTCCAGTGTGGCTTACGTAACCGTAAATGGTAATGTAACGTTTACCCGTTGCTTAGAAGTCATTTGAGTGATTAATTGATTGCGCGTTACAGACGAAAGAAATTGTCCACTAGTCAAGTGCGAGGATCATATCTATCTTTCTTCTATTTTAACCCGCACTTCAAATATACATTTCTTTCGTCAAAAATCATCTTAAAGTATTAACCATCTGTGTTGATGTGTTCATCTTCCTTTCATCTTCGCTTTTGCCCATTTGTCCAAAAAAATTATAAATTTTAGTTTTAACGGGAAGTTTTGGAGAATTCTATCAGCGTAGCGCAATCGCTTTTTCATGAGGCAAATAAGTGTAATTTAACTTGAAGTATACGCATATTGGCAGACAAACAAAGTTTCTGATCTCATTGCTTTCGTGTACAAATTGCAGATCCACCAAAGATCACAGTACAACCAGTCAACAGCAGCGTGCAGCTGGGAGGCAGGATCACACTGTATTGCAACGCATCTGGGGATCCTGTGCCTTCATTTAAGTGGTTCAAGGGTGGCATCCCAATGGTCGAAGCTGCAGGGATTAAACCATTTCTCCCACAGCTTGTATTAGAAGATGCGCTCAACGAAGACGAAGCACGATATTACTGCGAAGCTTCTAATATCGCTGGCAAAATACAGTCTAACTCTGCATTCCTTAAGGTTTTCGGTGAGTAGTCGCTTGCTAACTGCAAGAGTAACGACTGACGTCCGCAGCACATGACTAAAATTTCACTATATTTGTACAACGGCTTTTTTAAAGACCGAGTTATTTTAATCTCCACTAAAACAAGAAAATAACTTTGAAATACTGAACATAATGCTTACCATCAAAATTTTTCGAACTTTTTCTAATGGTAGCGTCTGTATCCGAAATAAACAAAATTCAAAAACGCCTGTTTTGGCTTTCAAGTTTCCCGGGTGCTGCCATTTTGAGTAGCTGTGGCGTTTATAGGTTGCCCAATTGTTTCAAAACAAAAGCTCTTTGTGTGAATACAATAAAGCAACCATTACCCGTCACAATTATTCCAAATGGGAGCGCCCAGGAAATTTGAAAACTAAAACAAGCTTTTTGTGTTTTCGGATACAAACGCTTCCATAGACCTAATCGGCTAACTCAATGTTGTACCCCATTCAAATCTCCCGGGATTAAGATTCTTTGTGTATTGTATTTGCATGATAATGGAGAAGTCATATTTAAATGATATGGAAATACCTGGAACAAAACGTTTTACTCGCAAGGGGCTTGAATTGGGTACAACATCGAGTTAGCCGATTACGTCTATCGGAAAAAGACCGAACACTTTTGAATGTAAACATTATGTTCATTGTTTTAAAGTGAAATTCTTGTTTTAATGGAGGTTCCCTTCGAGCTTGATTTTCTCGCGAGAAGAGACTTTTCCAGCTAATCACAAGTACAAGTCTTGCGTGAGGAATTATTACCTATGGGATTGAGAATGGTTACTCATGCAAGCCAAATCTTATTTAAGAAATCGTCAAAAAATGGCTTGATCTGTAAAAATGATCTTCACACCCAGTATTGGAGTTGAAGCTTCCTATTTATGGACTCCTGCGGACGTTCGTGTGGACGTTATAATAAGGAGGTTACTCAAGGTCAACGACGTCGCCACCGAGAACATTACAGCCGTTTATACGAGAGAAAACAAGCCGCGGCTTACATAAGACGCGAACACCGCGTATAAATGGTACAAAATCTACGTTCACGGCTTTCTCAAGCCGCGGCTTATCCTGGCCTGGGAGTTTATACTCGTATAAATAGTACCTTTCGCGTATTATGTACGGTGCGGCCAGAGTAAGCCGCGGCTTGTTTTCGCTCGTATAAACGGCCCTATTGTCTAAAAATATTATTTCCCGTTATTATAATACCCCAATATTGTACCCGAAGTCGTTTGGAATGGAAAGTGTGTATGAACATCACAGGAATAAAATTGGCATGAATTGTGTGGTTGTTTGGGGAGAAAGTTAAAAATGTTTCGTCGTGTTCTCACGTCCTCTACACAACCTGAAATTTGGTCAATTCAAGTCGTTGTCAGGAAGAGGACGACAAAAAATGTACTGAAATGAAAAACGCCCGTGGAGGGCGTGCGGAGTTTTTTTTTTTTTTTTTTTTTTTGGCTCATTAGAGCTATTGGTTGTTTACTATTTACAAGCGGAAACCGGTTGGCACTAGGTTTGTTCAAATGGTAAGCAAAAAACTCCCGAATGGAAAATTTAGTTGGAATAGGCGTGTAGTTCACGTTTACTGTGAGAGTCTGGAGGGAGGCAAAATTATGGGGGAATGCAAATGGTAAACACGTTTTCCGTTTGGAGAAATCCCGTTTTCTCCGGAAATTATCCGTTTGGGAAGACCAAAATAGCCTCACCATTTACATTCCAACAGAAATTTCCGGAATTTTTTGGTAAATGGTAGACAACCATTGTTTCATGGCGTTCTCGTAGCCGTCGTCGTCGTCCTTGTGTAAGCTCCCCAATATCGCCGTTAGATGTAACAGCTCCTTTTTGGTTTACTGCATCAAAATGTCACGATTTTACCTGTTACCTGTTTTTTCAGCCAAAAAAGCACTAGTGTCCATGACCCTCTCCGTAAAGAATCCAAACAAAGATGGAACCTGTCAAATATTTGACGTCAAAAATTTTCAGGTATGATTCTTTGTGCTGCAGCCTCGCCTCCATGATTGCGATTGAGACATTTTACTCTGGCTAAAAATATTTAAAATTGTACAAGCCTTTTTTCAATGTCTTGTTTTATCACACTAGATACCTTTTCTGATTCTCTAATGATTTTACCCGTTGAAAACTGCATGTCAGGCGGTCGAAAGCTTGTACTTTTTAAATATTTTTAGCCAGAGTACGTTTTCTTGTTTTAGGATGTCTTATCCTGGTTTAACAAGAATCGTTGAAAAACCACTACCGTTAACATTCTATCCCCATGAATATTGTAATAACTATTTTAAAATCCTTGATTTTACTCAAAACTTTGTTTTTCTAGAAACTCCTGAGCGAGGCGCTGAAAATGAACGTGGAAGTGACAAGTTTTAAAGCCCCTGACAGATGCAAGGAACACCAATGTGACTTAAAGCCTTGTAAAAACAATGGCGATTGCTCGCGCCAAGGCTCAAAGTACACTTGCCTGTGCCATCCAGGGTGGTCTGGTGACCACTGTGAAATTGATGTGGATGAATGTAGAGGAGGTGTGTTTGTTATTCCTTTCCCAATGCTTGAAAATTGTCATATTAATTATAATAATTAACTTCGGAGACACTGTACAGAAATCAAATTAACTCATATCAAATCATAGGTTGTTTTTTGTTTTTTTGTTTTGAGGAGCGAGGAAACCGGAGTACCCAGAGAAAAACCTCTCCAAGCAGAAAAGAGAACCAACAAACTCGACCAACATGTGACGCCAAATCTGAAACACTTTAGTGATAGGCGAGTGCTGTCACCACTGCGCCATCGATGCTAAACGATAAATTGGCAAAGATAGACAAAAAATGAAATTAAAACCAAATATACACACACACACGAATATCCAAGAACAAAAATGCAAAGAAGGTGAAAATGTCCCCGACAGCGTTACTCGTTGGAAAGATCTTAAATGATACAACTTGTTTTGGATTTGCTAACCACATAGGTTAAGTCAAGCCTGATTAAATGTTCTGTTTTGGCTTAAGTTTATAGAACTGGCAGTAGTTATTTCGTTTAGACAAAAACAACTTCTGTTAACTTGAAAGAAAACTTCTTTATCTCGTCGAAACGAGACACCGATTTTACAGACATTTCTGTCATGTCCGTTTTTTTTTTTTTTCAGATCCATGCTTTTACAACGGTACTTGCTCCAACACTGATGGTTCTTACAAATGCAGTTGTACCTCAGTAAAGACAGGAAAGACATGTGAATTGGACAAAGCTGCCTGTGTTGGCAATCTATGTAATGGAACGGACACGTGTGTCCTTTCTGATCGATCATCTCGCGGATTTCAATGCGTGAATAAACAACTAGAGACGGTTATGATTTTGCCAGAGGGTCGTTCCTACGGAAGCGTTTTCGACTTGGAGAAAGAAATCGAAAATTTAATCAAGTCTGCTCCAAATAATGCTAACAAGGTAAGGTGGACGTTTTACAAACCATACATACATACATACATACATACATAATTGACCACTCAGCTTTGGAATTCCCTCGCGGTGGTCAATTTACCATGTCAATTCAGTTGATAAACTCATTTCTTTGTTTCACCTTCCCCACCGACGCAGCAACCCTTTATACACCAACACTAACCGTTTGAGTTTCAAGAATGTAATTTCCTTTTTCGTTTTAACAGAATGCGACATCAAGGAGAGCAAGAGAAGTCCCCAGCAACCTAGATTACGGCGCATGCTCTGTTCGCGTCACCAGCTATATGGAGAAAGAAGTTCGGTTTGTGCTTATTTGTCCGGAGGAAATGACGCCACCTGAGCCGCAAACTACCCAGCGGTTTGTTTGTGGCTTAATGTTTGACGCCGGTCAATCTACGTCATGTGGCGGAAGTGATGCAATGATGACGCCCAGTCCACCAACGACCAAGCCTCCGGTCAAACTTCTTAAGTGAGATGGATTTGAATTTTCTGCTGTTTATTCCTCTCGTGACAGACACCATCAGCAAATCGAAGATAAAATTCGAATAATTCAGCGGTCATGGAATATCCTCAATATCCCGAATTGTATTTTGCAGAGTACCAATAAAGGATCTATGGAAACGTCACAAATGATAGAACAAACAAACAAACCCGTATGAGAGTTTTTCTGTCGTAAAGGTTATTCATAAATAAGCGCTGGTAATGTGCGCAAAACTTTCCTTAAGAATTGAGGGAGAGAATTTGTTTAGGAATACTACAAACAAACAAAAATCGTACGTACAATTTGAAATAAAAAAATTCTCGTGGCGGTGTTTGAAACGTTCCGACAACTGAACTGCACCAAAAGCTAGTTCAGTCTTGAGAATTTCGAAACGGCACTCAAACCATCTAATTGCGAGGTGTATTCGAGATCGTGCGATTTCTAACACGAATGCTGTGGATTGAGACTTAACATGTTGTTTCGGCGGACTCTTTGTCTCTGTCGGGCTCTTTTTGTGAAATGGGAACCATTCTAAAAAAAATCCTTACATATGTGACGTTCGAAGGTCAACAGAGATGACCGAACAATTAATATTGAAGCTGAAAATCACTGTCCTTCTTTCATTTTTCGTTCATAGAGTCCAGTTAACTCTCTTTGCCCGAGAGAGCAATTCTGGAAACGATGTGGATGCCCATAAACTGATCGAAATGATCAATAGTGGAGAGGCCAAAAGGCTGGAAGAAAACGGCTTTAAAGTGGAAAGTGTTTCAACGAGTAAGTATCTGTTGTTGTTGAAAACGTCTGGCCCATGTTGTTCAAACGACCGTCTTTAGGCTACAGAAACGCGCAGCCAATACCCAATACTGGGTGCTGACACAAAAGCGAACAGTATGAAACTTTTAAACAATTAGGTTGGGTTGCATTTTATCATGAAACGAGAATAAATAAGTTTGTGTTGGTATACAAACGGATCTTTGGGGAGTGTCCACCTTATCTCACCCAGATGCTTGTTAGAAATGTAGACGTGAATGAAAGAGCGAGCAGGCATGGATATCTAAACCTTATCTGCCCCCGATTCAATTGGGAGACCGAGGGCGGAAGGTCTTTCTCAGTATCGACTAGCCGCCTCTGGAATCTGTTGCCTGTCCATATTAAAAACCAGTCTACTCTTACAAGCTTTAGAAAATTAATTTTTAAACATTTTATGGACAGTGATAAGGAAATGGGCCATTTTATCATCTAATTTCAATTTTCCTGTTGTAACTGTTGGTCTTGACTCAATGTATCACATTTTTCATATTTTTTACCTTTCATGTTGTCATTGCATGTTTTGTACCTTCTTATTTTTAATTCTTAATTTTTTTTTTCTGTATATATTTATAAGAGGGCCACTAGCTTTTCAGTGATTACTGTTG
>BLFO01000962.1:1376306-1386306 GCA_014634245.1 Montipora cactus | reverse complement strand
ACCGAGGCACCTATCACCAGTGAGGGGGTCCGTGGCCGAGACTGGGCAAGTAAGCTTTCACAGAAAGAATATTTCGATGCTAGAAGACATGCCGCTGAAAATCAAATGGAAGTTGGGGATAAAGTCCTCATAAGAAACACGAAAGCAAATAAATTGCGCCCAAACTACATTCCAAGTCCTTGTGAAGTCACAGCCAAGAAGGGAGGAGAGGTGACAGTAAGGAGTAAAGATGGTGTGGAGATAAAGCGAAACGTGTTATATGTGAAAAATTACCACGAGAGACTCTCACAAAATACTAGCACTGAGTGTCGAGAGCAGGAAGACTTGGATATAGCAGGAGGAACCGTTGAGGAACACCATCCCATGGAACCTCTGGGGATCACTGATTCAACAACACCTATGCAGCCTGTTGCTAGTCCGAGTCCGATTCAGCATGTGACCAGCCTTAGCCTTACGCGAACAATTAGATTGCCGAAACGATTTGATGATTATGTACAGTCAAGAGCTAGGGTGATGATGGCAGCAGAACTTTGCACAGTATACATTATTGAACTGAATTTTGTTTAATGTTGTAGAGTTTCATCTTATACTCTTCTTGCATTTTTAACGCTAGTGTTTTCTTTTATTCAAAAAAAAAAAAAAAAAAGGTGGAGGGAAGTGTAGTGTATTAGGCCGGAAACTGTATAGGGTATCCGCGATACACTCAGGTCGTCGTTGTGTGCGTGTATGTGAAGAGCCACGTTTCATAGTTGCGTTCGTTAGAAATATCCTGGAACAGCGAGGTGATGGTTTACTTAAGGACAGTATTTCACAGAGATTTTAAGTCTTTAATTAGGGAGGGGACATCAACATAAGTATCCTCATGAGCTAATAATTGCAGTAATATTTCTGGATTGAATTGTTTCAATGTATTAAAGTACAACTGCCAGCTTTAAAAGTTGTGCAAATATTACTCAAGACTTCCACATCTCACTCGCAGCACTTCACTTGCAAATGCAGCAACTACTTTTTATTATTAAGAATGACCATATATGATATCTGTTCATTGTTGGCGTGATTTACGGCTAAAAATTGTGAAAGCTCGATACGTGCTGGAGTTGTTTTGATATTGAAAGTCAGTATAACAAATCATGAAATGTATATTGACAAAATAATTCGTGTATCCTATTTGTAGTGGTTATAGCCAAAGGGATAATTATTCACTTACTGATTTTCTCGTTATTCGAAGGACTGTTCCTTGGTTTCCGTGACAATAGATCGTAGCAAAAAAATAAATTCGAAACCGTGCAGTGAAAAAGGCCAAGAACTTGGAATGTTGTAGGAAACAACTTTATAAACCACCTCTCCAATTCTCAGGTCTGTGCGGAACATCGTTTCTGAGTTATGTGTCTAGGCGTTTCACTTTCACGCATCTAAATAGAGTTTTGTATGGTGGATCGATCAAAATCCACCAATACCCCAGTGAGCAGCCTTCTTGTTTTAGAAAGAACGATGATTATCTGCGTCTTCTTTTTCTCATCTATCTGACGGCAATTCATGCATGATGCTTGATAATACTTTGTTTATCGTTTGTATGCTGACTCTTAGAAATGAAGGATGTTGTAAATGAAAACGTTGAAAATGAAAACCCCTGGATAAAAATAGCCATTCTTATGCGGTTGTCACAAGTTTTGCAAGGTTGGCCTCACCGCAGCTTTAAAACGAGTTAGACAGCAATATAAGGAGTGTCTCACGTTGACCACCACTTCTGAAGATGAATTTAAATGCTGGAAGCCTCTACAGACCTACTGGTGTGCGTGAGTGATGTAAAGAGGCCGGTATCTTTGACGACATGAACATTTCCGGGTCTTAATGTGGTTGGATACATATGATCAAATCATTTCTTCCCTGACTTTAACGCAATTAATGGGAATTCAAAACACGTCTTCTAACTTTAATTGTATATTCTAACATTTCCTACAGCGTAGTTCTAAGGTCTACGTTGAAACAATTCCAGCTGTGACAGACCATTAGCATATGTTATCTTACAAAGATCTAGTTGCAGTAACTAAGAGTAGGATTCCTGAAATGCCCGCGTGCAATTCTACATTTGGTTTCGGCTCCATTGAATCCTTGGCTACTTCGATTCACTGACAATAGGAAAAATGATAATGAACTTTACTTGAGTGTCAACTGTATCCAGCACTGACGAGCTAATTTACAGTTGTTTGTAGATTTCTGCACAATGTAAATGCAAAGTTATCCTTTGACAAAAAACCTGGGTTACTTTTCGATTGCAATCCACCGTCAATAATTAGCGTTTCTTGGTTTGCGAGCCGCCACAGGCTCCACTGACTAAAATGCTTCCTGATAAGGCTACTGCTCCCACTGCCGCAAAACCAGCCAAGGCTGCTCTAATCGCCTTCATTCCCTGCTCTGTGTAGGGTTTTCCGGTTTTCAAATAATTTGCAAAGCTCTCACAGTTGTTCCACAACAGGTTGTATCCAGGCCACTGTGAAGGATTATTTACCATTTCCAATGCCCGTTTCAAGATTTCTCTCACACCTGATTCCGTTTTTTCATTAGCCTCATTTACTCGGTAGAGCTTACTATCGCAGGAACTTGCCATAAATGTGAGTATGTCAACTGTGCGTGGCTTTGCAGTCTTTTTGGTTTCACCTCCAAAATCGGTCACTTTGTCGTTGCCAATATAGATGCCGTGATGAAAATAATACCCTCCAGTAATGAAGTAAAGCGGTTTCAGGGAAGGGTGAAGATTCTCGATCTTTCCGCGCACAAGAATGTGGTCTCCCCGTTTTAAATCCTTTTTCAAGACTGGAGATATAGAAAGGTTTCGTTGGAAGCCCTTATCCATCGCAAGAGTATTCGACTATCACCAACCAGACACAAATGCTTTCGTCGAACGGAAGGTTTCGACAGATCCTTCTTAAAAACGGGTAATTGACGGAGTATTTGAGATCTATATTCCTGGAATGCCGGGAATTGAAAATTAATATTCAGTGGATTTCTAGTTTCCTAGAAATTCTAGCTTAAATTAGACTAGTCTAACGCCCACCAAGCGTCGCATGACTCCGGCCCGAGCGGCTGCGAAGGAGACTAAAATTAGACGTGATTCGTGCCTCACTAACTTTCTCTGGTTAAAGAATGGCAAGGATTGCGTTCAATAACTTGCGATTCAGACTATCTATCGTAACTTCATGAAAGTCGTATCTCTGTAATTTTTTCATTTCTGCTTCGCCTGAGTGAAGTGAAATACTATTGGTCGAAAAGCGGGAAAGTCGAGAAAACTGTCGGTCTGTTATTACTGGGTTGCCTATGGCAACCCCTGTAGAGGTCTGCGTTTTGTTTGTTTGTTTTCTTTTTTTTAGTTTTTTTTTCCCGTGTCGGTAAAAGTCTTGCCTGTCACTCCCCTGGTAAGTGGTGTCTTTGTGCATAGAGCCTTCTGCGCGTATTTTCTTAGGATCGAGAGGGTAGTGGAACTGCGTAGATTTCTCGGGTGGACACAGTAGAATCATTCACTTAGCCTGCAATGGCGTCGAAAGTCATGTAACGCGAATGGCGTTTTAGTGGATCCTTAAACAAAATATACCCTTATGGAGCTCAATAATGGAAAGTCGGTTGGATAAACTTGGCAGGAATCTCAAAAGCGACGAGTACTGGACTTCGACAACAATCTATCGGCCGTCGAGACGAAATCAAAGTGAGCTGTATTTACCTGAAGTACATGGTAATTTGACACGATTGAGTCTCTTGTCTTCACGCACGCAATGAAATAGGAAGAGGTTTTCGCCTCTAAGAGCAAATGTGTTGTTTGTTTCAATAAATTTTTCGCTGGAAAAGGATTCTGTGGTATTTTCTGCCTTTGTGAATTATAATATCATGTTGTGTATTGAATTTTCGAGCTTAGGTTGAAATGTGATATGGGAGAAGTTTTTTAGTATTGCTCTGTAAGCAGGAAGGGTTCACAGCTGGCCTGTTGGAAGCGTGCTTGAGTTTCAACAAAATGAGCCCCAAAATCAGTGAAAAATTGTGACGCAGTTGAATAATAAAGTAGCTGCTATTTCCAAAATGATGGAATTACCTGGTTAGAATAAATAACGTCGTACGCGTCTTGGAGAGTAAATTTTGACTTCGCTCATTTCATTGTCAAACTTTATAACACTTGACAGAAAAAGAAACTTACAAAAACCCGGTATCTTGCCATCATTTGACACAGATACTTCACTGTTTGGCGAGTAAACATGCCGCGGTAACTTCATCACGGCGCCCGCTGAATTCCGGCGATGTCACTTTCGATTTTGCGATTTATTTGTGCAGCCAAAACGTTAGCGTACAATAACAAAATTAAACGTTGCAAAAATCCCCCAAAATGTTTGTCGCTGATCGTAACTGTTTATATTCCATATTCACGGTTCAAAATAAATGTTGTTTTCATGTCGTAAATATGGGATCGGCATTGAGTTAAAATTGAGTTAATTAATATTGAGTTACGGTTTTTGGCATATTTGGCACTTAAATCTAATAAATATTAAGTAGAAGTCACTGGGAAGACCATGAAACACCGTTTTCGTGAAGTGCACAGGTGTATATTTACGAAATGGTTTTAAACTGATCACAGGGTCATCAGTTATACTTACGTGCTACCCTCTTAAAATAAAGTCATTACCATTACCATTACCATTACCATTACCAAAACAATCTTGAAATTTCATGCACGGCAGTATCCTTGTTTACCAGTTTACCAGTTTCAGCACTTGGGACTCCTTCGATTTGACTACTGTCTGTTTTGCTGTTATGTTGTCTCATCGACCAATGGTCCCTTTAGAAGATTATGCCAAGCCGACCATATGGCTGATGAAAAGACCAGACCACAACACTGTGTGGTGCGATCTTTCACATCTCAAAGAGTTTATGAACATTAAAGTTCGTGCGACGGGACCTGCGATTTATAGTCCTTATTCGCGAAGACTTGAAAGTCTAACCATTTGCGGATGTTATTACAAAGGCAGCACCTTCTCCTCAATTATTTTAAGACCCTGAGTGTTGCGAGTCCGTCCGGAGTCGAATTCACGATCTTGTGCATAACAAACTGAGCCACCGGCGCGCGGTTGTTCCGTCTAGCGATCACGTCTATCGACGCAGAAAAGATGTCTTCTTGTAAGGCTAAAGATGGATTTTACTGTTAAGCCAGCTTATAGCCCCGGCGGCTAAACGATTAAACGTACCGTTTGTCATCGAGCTGCGTGGTTTTCATGATCGGCTATCACACAAAATTATCGGAACAAGTGAGCCGCAATGAGGGTTTGTGTAAAATGGAGAACTCGGAACCTGGAACCCGTTTTTCCCCTTACTGACCCTAGCCTCGGAAGTGCCTTTGTCAGTTCTCATTTACGTCACAGTTGCCGGCAAAAACAAAAGAAACCGTGAACGAAAAACCAA
This sequence comes from Montipora cactus, assembly GCA_014634245.1. Lineage (NCBI taxonomy): Eukaryota > Metazoa > Cnidaria > Anthozoa > Scleractinia > Acroporidae > Montipora > Montipora cactus. The sequence continues at coordinate 1,380,867 of BLFO01000962.1, read as the reverse complement.
AATTAATTAACAAGTAAATAACAAGTAACTTCGAACGCTTGCCGACGACTCTTCGATTAACTATCAACATTCCATTGAGTGAGAACCAGAACCCGAAGTGCGCAAAGATGCCAAGTCTTACCATGTAGGAACGGGAAACAGAAGGTGAGCGAAACAAACATCATTTCATAGTGTTTTCCCTGATTAGTAACAAGTCATATTCTAGAAAAGGGTTTTTAGGCCTAGGGTTAGACAAATGGAATGTTTAATTTTGGGTTACTTTCGGAAAGGTAAAACAATGACCTGCAAGTACGAGTGACCCGTCAAACTGAAAGTGACTTTTGTTTTAGACCCGGCCCAATCTCGGTCTTAAATTTCTGGGACACTTGATGCCACATATAAGTTCAACCCCCCCGCCCCACCCTTCCCTCCTTTCGAAGTTGTAGGGAAAAAAAACTATTGACTTTTCTCATGAATGCCTAAAGTTATAGTGCAATCAACATTGAAAAGGGGGGAAGGGGTTGCATTTTAGGTTGGTGTCACCATCTTTTTGGCTGGAATTGTAGCTAGGCAACTAGACGTCATGATCAAGCATTACTTGATTACTCGAGGTGCAAATGCTTGGAACCAACAGTCAAATCAAATACGTGAGATAAGGGATCTTGCAAGCTTTAAACGTGCGATATCCTAGGACACATTTTAAATCGCTAGGGCACATTTTTTACATGACTTGTTCGTATTATTACATAGTAAATTATATTGGTTACTAATTATTACTATTGTTTAAATTTCTTTGACATTAAATAACATTTAGCGCTAATTAAGTTATACCTAGTTTATTAGTCGTTTTAACATTTATATCTTGTAATTCTTGTAATTTTTTTGGCATTTATACTTTGTAATTCTTACACGGCATGTCTGAAAACCAGCTTGCTGAGCCATTTACCGTGTTTTAAATAAAGTTGATTGATTGATTGATTGATCTTGTCTCTTTCAACTTTGCAGTGAAATGGTTTCCGACATGTGTGACTAGGTCAAAAATGTTCACTTACTTAAATGCTCGGCTTGCATTACAAAACTTCGGTGACTAACAAACGTGACAATCGTGTTTTAGAATTTCAGCGGTTATGAGCAAAAAGCATAATGCGGGCTCTCTTCGTCGTCCTCTTTCGTTTGATGATCGATCATGATGCCGCACGACAAATACGGTTCATCGTAGCCGCCGGGCTGGCTTTAAATGGCTTACCCTTATCCCTTTGAAGACATCGTTTTGAGGTCGATAGACTTTACAGCAGCAACGAGAATGATGCCTTAAAAGGTGTAATAATAATGAGATTGTTTTGATCAGGAAAGCCATGCAATTTTGCAAAAATTTATGCAAATATAGCTTTCAACACGAAGAAAACAGTTTTCGAAGTGACTTGTACTGAATATTCACTACTTTTAATTCCGAAAAACGCTAAAAACTGTAACTCAATCTTAACTCAAACTTAACTCAATCTTAACTCAATCTTAACTCAAACTTAACTCAAACTCAACTCAGCTCGTAACTCGATGAATGTTAAAGATCGCACACACTAGTTGAAAAGTGTACGGTGTTGTGGTCTGGTCTTTTTCCTCAGCCTTGTGGTCGGCTTGGCATAATCTTCTGAATGGATTACTGATCGATGACACCACATAACAGCAAAACAGGCTGTAGTCAAATCGAAGGAGTCGAAGTGCTGAAACTGGTAAACTGGTAAACAAGAATACTGCCGTGCATGAAATTTCAAGATTGTTTTGATCTGGTTAAAACCATTTCGCAAATATACACCTGTGCACTTCACGAAAACGGTGTTTCGGGGTCTTCTCAGTGACTTCTACTTAATATTTATTAGATTTAAGTGCCAAAAACCGTAACTCAATGTTAACTCAATTTTAACTCGATCTTAACTCAAACTCAACTCAAACTCAACTCAAACTCAACTCAACTCGTAACTCGATCAATAGTCTATCTCCGTAAATATGTTATTCTCGAGCGATCGTCCTGGAAACTTCCTTCTGCTCTTTCTAAAAACTGTGTATCAATATTTATTTACTTTTGCATCAATATTTGTTTTTGCATAAAGCAAGCTAACAAAATCTGTACCTTGCTGAGTTCGCATTTGTTAGCGTTAATAGTATTTTCGGTCCGATGCTTCTGTTTTACGAAGGGTATATTATTTTGGTCTCCCATCCAAACACTAACCCGGCCCAACAGGGATTAACTTCAGTGGACTTCGGTATTACAAAGCTGTCAGATAGCTCAGAGGGCACGCTTAAACTTGTGGTGAAAAGAAGTTTATCAACATGTCAGCCCAGAAGCCAATGTTCTCACTTCCCATTTATTTTCTTCAATCTTTCTGGGTTCAGTACTTTGCTAGTAACCACATGTCTTCTCAGACTATTTACCCAAGACTTGTACCATGGCACTACAATGATAGACAATACCAAAACAATATCGTGCACTGTTAGAGCTACATATTACGCAAGGACAGGTCTGTTTCGTCGTACGAACGTGTGAGGACCTGTGAGCCAAAGGGCCTCGTCTGGTATGACTTCTTAATGACCCCCCAACTTGAAAAAAATTGTCTGGAACGGTGCACGTACCACAGGCAACCCAGTGTACCCTCACGGAGGGTCTAGTTTTTAATGCGGTCGGTAATTACCGCACGTGCTCAAAATAAGTGAATAAGTTGTCCGCATTTGGAGTTAGAGGAAGAGTTGAGTGCGCGTATTACTGATGTTTTAACAAAGTTCCATTCTATTCTGGTCAAATTTCAAACTAAATGGGGATAAGGAAAAAGCAGTTGAGAGTATGTTAATGAATCAAGACATACCTGTCGTGTTCTGCACACGGGAAGAGTTAAATTAACAAAGGTGTGTGATCAGTTGAAAGCGCAGCGGGCACTGAACGAAACAACACGAAGGCGTTTGCCCGTTTACCAGCATTATCAAAGACCAGACTGTCTAAGCAAGATCACTTGGCATTAAGTGCGTGTCCTTGCTAGACATAACGAGTACTCGTCCGTGAGTTTTCTGTAAAGAAGTGGGCTTATACAAAATAAACAACTGAAATTATTGTATTAAGTAGGTTTGTGTCGGTTTACTTTTTTCATGTTCTACATTTTGCGCGCACGGCTTTCATCTAATTAATCAGGCCAAAACAAAAGTTTTTAGGCCTAAGGTTAGCTTTAGGATACTTTCTGTATTGGGAAAACAATGACCTGTGATCTGTGTTTTGTACCTGCCACATGTTGGAAAACAAAATTCATTTAACTTGACGTTTCGTATGTTTCGACATACATCTTCAGAAGTGTTCGTTTAGCATAGACTGTTAAAACTAAACTTTAAATTTAAGATAAGTAACTAATTAAAAATAACAAAACTTGTATATTAAAAGATGCAAATTAATAAAGAGCTTTTCGCAAATGTAAAAGTTTAAAAATTAAGACCCATTAACAATATCAAGAGAAAATAAAGGAGAGAGGGAGAGTAGGACGATGGCCGGGATAATTGAATTTCACAGAAGTCTCTTTCCAGAGCCGTCCTCGGCTGTGAAGGTTGACGTCATGGGAATTTATCTGGCAGTTGTGTCACGGCTTTTGGGGTCGTATTCTTCATCCAACAAGCTATTAGATTAACTAGAAATTGTAGGATCTATCTCCAGTTTCAGGATTTGAGGCAAGAAACTCGTTTTCGTCAACAAACCGCAATTCCACTGGGGACGCCGTTTTGAATTCTCTGACTTTGCAGACGTCTCGGAATTCCGTGACATCTAAAAATAGCCTAACTGAAATTGACATATCCCAAGGGCTAGACTGGGCGACTCCCACTCTGTCTCCTTAATTTCCCCTTTAAAATATTTATAATCGATATTTCTATTTTTAATTGTAGCTAAAATTCATTTTCTCAGCGTCGAATTTCGCAAGACAGCATTTAAATTGGTTCAATTGGAGCTCTCTGATTGGTTGGTTTTCGGTCGGGACTTTACAGTACGGACCATTACCATGGAAACGGTCCGTTTCCGTACTTTTTCTCTCCCCTGGGAAATTCAAGTTGAGCAAAATACCAAAAGTTAAAAAAAAAAAACGGAATTTAGTTCTACATGTAAAAGGGTTTCCGTTCAAAGTTTGTTGATGGAACTCAAAGATAACGAACGCTCAAAGAAACGATGCCACATAATAAACAACTTACTAACCATTTTCAGTGAGTGATTAGTGGGGACATTGACTCCCGGGATTTCCCCATTGACCAGTAAAATCGTCTGGCTTTAGACAGAATAAAATCGTCTGGACGGTTCAGGCCGGTTTGGGTGTCAAAGGGTTAATTAATTAATGGGGACTTTAAAGCTAACCTTAGGCCCAATTAGACCTAAACAAGAGTTTTTAGACCTAAGGTCAGCTTTAATGAATGTTTAGGTTTGTTTCTGTATTGGTAAAACAGAGACCCGTGGTTTGTACCTGCCCGTACACGTACGTGTTAAATTCGATGCCTTGCAAGTTATGCAAATCATCAAAAGAAATACAACACAAAACCCTGAACGAAACTAATTTCCATTTTC
>BLFO01000962.1:1367324-1373100 GCA_014634245.1 Montipora cactus | reverse complement strand
TGGAATAATTGTTTTATTAAAAAACGCTCACAAATTATGGATAAATCTTCCCTACTTTATTTAGTAAATACAAGAAAACTGCGTGCAGTTACTGATATTTGTAGAGCATGCTATACCTCATATACCATGATGGCTAACCCAATCAAAACTCTAGAATTGCATTATCCAATGATCTAGTTTTTACTATTAACTATCATTACTTGTGATATTACCATGGGGACCTTTCAGGGTTAGGGAACAGAACAACAACTGTTAAGAAGGTCTCCACTGGCCGGAGGCAAACCAATTAACCATTTACAAGTCCAGCCGAGAAGTTGAATAAGGGACTGTCAGTGGTCAGAACGGGTCTTGAAGCCTGGATCTCTAGATTTCAAGGCAAGCACCCTAACTACTGGGCTGCACGGCCTCCAGTGTTGTTATAAACAAAGTTGGAAATAGCAGGACTTTGTTGTCATGATCATGGTGTGCCTTCACTTCACAGTTTAAAACAGGAAAATAAACCTGCACTGGAAGTTTACATGACGATAGAGTTGAGAAATTCTACACAGCCACCCTGTTATATTACTGCACTCTCACTTGTATAACCCAGTGAGAAGGACTACTTATTTACCCACTTAAAGAAATTGCATCGTGCCTGTGGATTGGAACTGTGACCCTGTGGTTTAGCACAGCAATAAAACTGTTTGCCCTGATTTGGTCCTTTGACCTTAACTGTCCTCAAAACACTAGGTTCCCTGTGACCACTACAAAGAGGAGGTGGGCGTGGCCCTGTTAGAATGTTTTTCCAAAGAGCTGCCTCAGCCTTTCTTCCTTGTTGGCGGTCTTTGCAAGTCGCTGCATCATCGGATGAAACCTGTTTTTCGATAACACTCGAGGTTTGTTCATGAAGAGATGAATGGTCATTGTCCGAAATTAACTTATCATTGCTGTCACTGTCACAAATCAAAGGTGATTCTAACACATCAAAGGTTTCCTGTGAAGCTTTAGAAAGCTTTTTTGCAACTTCCCTGTCGCTGGCAACGGAGTTCGATGATTTCGAGAAAAAAGTTAACAGGTCTCTTTTTGGTGGGCACATTGCCTTGGTTTTCACTCCAGATTTTTGACGTTTCACCTTGCCTTTTTCATCCCCAAAGGATGCACTGCGCTTCAAAGATGATCTTACCACCTCCTCTTGTTTAGCAACACAAGAGCTTGTGGGTTGACTTGAAGCTCGTGGCTGGTCAGGGTTTTTACCGAAATAAGACTTCAGTTTCTGTTGTTTTCCAGCAAACTCCGGCATATACTTTGTGCAAAAGGCTGGGGGCTTCAAAGCGCCTTTGAAACTGGTCTTCAAAGTTGCTACAACTGGGCAGTGATCAGAGCCATCAATGTCTGCTCTGATGACACAATCTACAAACTCGTTTCTCACCAACTCAACATCTGCAAAAATGTAATCAATCCTGGTGCCATAGTTTGTTTGTCGTGCACTGGTGACCGTGCACCAATTAGTGTAGGCATCCCGCTCAGTTGGATGAAAGTGACGAAACGTGTCACTGAAACCACGTTCCTTCTCGTGATGCAATTCGGCATTTCCATCACCAGTCAAACAATGATCAGATGAGACATCTCTCGGAAGTAAAAACTGATTCAGCCATTGTCGTCCTGGGTTTGCATTGAACAAATCCTAAGGAAAAAGAGTAACACAAAAAGATGGATTTGCAAGTGACTATATTGTAAAAGACAACGCTTGTTCTTTCTTTGTGAACTTGGTCACACTCTGAAAAAAAGCATTTTCTTCCACGTTGAATATTGTGGTAAAAAACGAATCGAATGTGGTTCAGCGTTGTCTGTACTCTTATCGACAACGATATTCGTCAGCCTTTGCCACAGTGGTCAAAATGCTGTGGACGGACGCGGCGCACTAAGAGATGCTGGGTGACCTTATTGGAGTTGAGCCTGCAGGCACATTTTCTTTTGCTTAAAACTACATGCAAAAGAGGCTTAAGGGTCAATTCAATACAAAATGACCCCTTAGCCTCGTTTATGTGGCAAAACCGCTGATAAATCCGATAAGAGGCATTACCACCTAAGGTTGGGTCACAAGCTATGGTGATGGTGACCTGTATCTCGACATCAAGTTTCACCAGGGAACATAATGGTCATTCTTCTTGTTGCCAATGGAAATAGAAATGAAAAAATGCGTTGCGTCACATGACCAATCCTCGCCAGGCCCCTCTGTACGAACACATGTGCTTAGATTGTCAAGCGGATGGACTTGGCTAATATTCGCTTTGTAATTTGTTTGTGTTTTTCACACTAAGGGTGCGTGCGATTGACCCTATTCCGGAATAAGCTTGAAGGAGAACGGAAGGCGAGAAAATAATTTTTAAAAAGTCGTTCTTACGAAAGCACATGATACGTTGTAATCAAATCGCTATGTTTTAGGATGTGAACTTACCATTTAACCTCATTGTAACAGCAAAAAGCTCCGTACAAGAACAATTTGAACGTCCACCATTTTGGAAGCCATGTTGAAGGCTTGGGCGCACAGCGTGACGTCACTGCGCACATAAAACATCAGCTCCAAAATGGTCGAATGTGCCGTAGTTTGGCTGTTCAAACAGAACGGTCAGAGATTCCACAAGAGGGTAATTTTCCATCCACTGCCCTTAAAAAAGAAACCGCTTCTTAAGGGGTGGCTAGTGGGTATTTAAGGGCAAATTTGCCCAAACTTAGCCAGTGCCACATTTGTTCCGAGCACTTTGAGAAGGAGTGCTTCAAAAGTTGCTGTAACCTCAATCTATTGCCCGGCAGAAAACGTAAACGCGACTAAAACGAAGCCGCTGTCCCGACAATATTTCCTCATCCGCAAAAGAAAAGCAGAAGGCTTGCAAGCGAACGTCGGATAAATAAAGCTCCTCACGAAGAGGTAAGAGCGCTATCAAAAATTAACTTATGTAAGCTTATATACAGTCATCACTGGATCATTTAACGCTCTTTGTTTGAGATTTTTCCCGCCACATGCGACAAACGAACTGAAAAAGAATAAAAATAAACACTTTCTTATAGTTTCCCCTAAAAACGTTGACTTTGTATCACATTTTGGATGAAGCCGTTTGCAATTCACCTGAGTCCTGAGTTAGCTGCTCGTGTTGATGTGCAACCTCTGTATCTAAAGACACGCAAAGTTCACACGCTACTAAAAGAACATCAAAGAGAAAAAGATCTATTAACTTTCTCAGCGATTAAATCTTATGTTGGAGAATTACCCAAGCTCAAAGAAACGTTCAAAATAAATCTCGGCTGGCAAATTATTTTTTCGGCTTTTTGGCCAAGGGCAATTCTCCATGCTCTTTGCTGGGTCCTTACAAAGTGCGAGGCACCGTGCGAGGCGTGCGAGGCACCGTGCGAGGCGTGCGAGGCACGCGAGGCACACAAAAAAAAAAAAATTAAAAAATATATTTAAAAATATAAAAAATATATAAAATATCAAAAATGGTTTTTTTTAACACGAAAAAAAAAATTAGTCTCGACGGGGTTCGAACCAACGACCTCCCGATCACCGGCCACACGCCATATCCACTTGAACTACGAGAACATAAACTTGTTATTTATTTGTGCAATAACACGTGCCTTCCCGTCGGAGCCCCCAAATGTGAATCCCTACTCTGGTACCCCTCCTAGGGTTTTTTATAGACCGGTGCTTGTCCTTGTGTCTTTCTGAGATCTTCGGACATCGTGGTTGAATCTCTTTTCGAATCTTTTTTAATCATCATCAAGCATTTTTAGCTTTGTTCTAATAATTTGGGAAATACTTGAGCCCGCGATCCAATAAAATTCCATAACCTTGTCAGCGGTGAACTTAAAAAAAAAAACAACCTCGATAAGTTCTACACTTGAGCCCGCGATATGGTCATGTGACACTGGTCAGCGGACGCCTTGTTTGACAGCTGTCAATTAATCAAGAAATGATTCCCCAATATTACTTTAACGAAAGTGTAAATGTAAAAATTAAAAAAAAAAAAAAAAGGAAATTGCGATGCCTCGCATGCCTCGCACGCCTCGCTGCCTCGCATGTTGATAAAACTCCTCTTTGCTGTACTTTCGGCTATGGCACACCACGATGTATTTCCTCTACGGCGCTCATCTTAACTCTAGTGAACGTCGTCTTCCTCTGACTCCGAACTGTCTCGCATACGTTCAAAAGAATAAGGCTCGATCTCAGCCATAATCGAAGCGAAATTCAGTTTCAAGCTGACACAAGATTCTGTAAAAATTTTGTTCACATGAAAAAATGCATGTGCGCAGTGACGTCACAACATGGCGGCGGACATTCCTATTATGGAAGTAACCGGAAGAAAAGATGTCAAAACGGAGGACTTCCAATTTGGAAAAATGACCGCGGGTTTTGGACTTTTTGCGTCACTTTCGAAAGGCAAAATTCACTTTTTCTTTCTTTTTGCTACAAATCTAAGATATTTTAGTAGTTTTAAGCTCCCACATAAAATACAACTCCTAGCCTTCCGTTCTCCTTTAAGAATACGTAGACTGATTTAAAACAGTATGTTTGGCGTTTTGACGCAACAAGGCTACCAAATATATGTTCAAAATAGCACATTAGTAGGTGCTTGACAATTTTAATGTGAATCTCCGTAAAAACGAAGGATTTCTAACTTCTATTCCATGTAATCCTATCGAACGTATCACAATCACACAATCTAGTTTCTAACCGTACATTTTGCCATATCCAACCAATCTTTAATCCATCTTTAATTTTCTGCCTATATAATCTGTAACCAAGTCAATGAGTCGATACACGCCTAAATGAAGTTGGATTTGGCGACAGCAATATAAGAGAGTTTTGTCATGTGTGCGATCATTCTAGACCGACGCGAACACTAAAAACGTTTATTTCTTTTTTTTTTATTTTTGTTTTTCTAACAGTTTAAATAGTCGTTCAAAATTTTGTTTGGATTTTGTCGTAGGAGCGTAGCCTTCGTAGGATGGGCATTCAGAGCTTAAGCCATGGTTCCTACCCAGATTTCCCGCCTTATTTTTCCCCATCGGGGTTTTTCTTTTCCGGCAGGATATTTCTGGCCTCCGTTCTGGCAGTAGCTGTTTCTGTAAACTGCCGCTTAGCTCTGTACTTTTTAGCTAGGATTAGGTTTAGTTATCGAAGTTATCGTAGCGAAATCACGTGTGATCACAATTGTACTGCGCTCGGCCGAACCTGCCCGTTTAAATAAACCTAATGGGTTTCTAGTCATGTTGTGCACTGCGTAGTGAAGCTGAAATTGAACATTTCGCATACCAGGACAGTAGTGATAGTGTCTTCCAGATTTTTAAGCTAATCATCTCTAATGGAGGAAAGATATTTAGCAATATAAAGGTGGCAGTGACAAGACAAGTTAAAAGGGAAAACAGCTCACTTTGGATTTCCGTCCGCGGCTCAAAAACGTCGCGTGCTTAAACTCCCTAATGGGGATCTTTAGCAAAGACAACGGCGACGTCAACGACAACGTCAGAAATTTGCATATTTAGTGGCCAAAAACAATAGCTTCTCACGCTCTGCACTTGCATTTTCCATTTTTGTCCATTTCTTTTGCGTCGTCAGCAAAATAACAACTTGAAATAACCAAATTTGAGGACAGGTTTTATGAAGGACGTCAGCACTTGAAGATAAATTTTCCTTTTCTTCCTTAAATTAAGCGCCGCTCACAACGTTTTCATTCTTGGAACCGCCATACCTTTGTCATATTGAAAAACTTGGAATAGTCGTGAAGTGATTACAATGATG
>BLFO01000962.1:1352324-1364824 GCA_014634245.1 Montipora cactus | reverse complement strand
CCCTCAACAGCGCATGTTCTCATCGGTTACTTCGAGGTCACATGACATCTAACAATAAAACTGTTTCCCGCCAAAAGTCTCTCAGCGGGCAACAGTGCAAAATCTATGATATCAGTGGGTAACAGTGCAATGTTACCAGTGAATGTTGACCGACGACCGCCGTTGCTGTTGCCATTGCTCGTTTTTCTTTTTTTTGCTATATAACAAATCACTTAATGACTGGTCCCTCGGGAAACAAAATTAATTGTTTCCCTTGGGACCAGTTATTAAGTGTTTATTATTTCCGCCTCTTCATACTTGGTCTCTATCATTTACAAAACTCTGTGTAAAAGACAATCACCTGTTTACATCTTAAACAACTACTGCGCTATTTTGAATGGTGTTCAATCTTCTGTTGAATCTTCAAACCACTTCTTTAAAATGACACGAACCTCAGATGGCAAAGAGCTCATTAGGTGAAGTTGTGAAGTTCAATCTGGTAGCAGAAGTTGGGAAGTTAATTTCAAAGTTCACAATTTGGTTGTCTAATTTGCCGCATAACTGGCTACTTTGTAGCCTAGTACACTGTACCTAATTTCCCAATAAACTTCAAAATGTGGCACAGTAAAGTAACATGAAGTAGATTGTACAACTGTAAGTGATAAAGTGATAATACAGAACGAGTTTTCCTTTTTACCTTCCTGACTTTACAAGCATCTCAGCCCTTTCTTGGAGCACTTTGTAAAAATTCAGTTTGAAGCTCACTCTGTCCTTGTTCTCTTTATCAGCTCTTGGGCAGTAGACATTGATGATAACAACTGTCTTGTCATTAGACAGTGTGTGTTCAGTCAAGACAGCACGACCTTCAGCATCAAGTGCTTCAAGCTCTTCAAGAGTAAAATCGCTGTTACTACCGAAAGAACCTATAGATGGTTGTGTGGTAAGCACAGGAGAAAGACCCTCTTCAGCTGCAACAGGAGTAACTGCATCACGACAAAATGTGGCAACACCTATGGAGCATCATTTAGAAGAACAAAGAAAAGAAATGTAAAATAAAGGGGAAGAAAGAAGAGTGAAAACAAAAAACCTTAGGAGCTGGCTGCAAGTTTGTGTTGCATCCAGAAAAGGTGAGTGCTACACCTGTAGAAAAAAATAACGTTTTACTAAACGAGCACGACGACCATACTTGGGAATATTGGCCCGAGGTCATGGCAGTACGAGCGAGGTCCATACAAAAATGATTGAGGACCAATATTCCCCATTATCATATGGCAAACCCAGTCTTGGGCAAATCCCTGTGCTCTGATTGGTTCTTTGTAGGTCAAGATTTTGCAGAACGGACTGTTTCCATGGAAATGGTCCAACCAGTGTATTTTTGTTTTGGAGCGAAGCCGGCAAATTCAAAATTTGCAACCAAAACAGCGAAAAAAATAAACTGTGAATATTGTCATTCTTCACAGTGAAACTACCAGAAGAAGCTAAAAAGATTGAAAGATAAAAATGATTTAAAAGCTAAAAAGATAAAATGCTAAAAGCTAAAAAGCTAAAAAGAAGTGCATTTTACTATCAGAAACAGAGTGCCATGTAATAAACAATTTACTAACCGAGCTTGCTCCGGCCGTACTGGGGAATATTGGCCCTCGGCCCACAACCTCGGGCCAATATTCCCCAGTACGGCCATCGCGCTCAGTTAGTACGCGGTTAGTATGGTCCCAAGCAAGTGATGTTAGTAAGTTGTTTATTAATTATGCCATCATTTCTATGAGCGATCTGACACACCGTCTTGACAGTAACCTTTTCCATGTAACACTAAATTCTGCTTCCTACAATAACAGTACTATTGTAATGAAAAAATGAAATTCCACTTTCTAAAAATTGCTCAACTTGGATTTCCCAAAATAGAGAACAAATATGGAAATGGACCATTTCCATGGTACTTAATGGACCTTACTGTCAAATCCCGACCGAAAACAAGCCAATTAGAGTGCTCCGTTTAGCCGGAGAATTGCTTGCCATATGATAAAAAGGAGAACATATAATTTTGCCTTTCAGGGATGTGTCCCGAGAGCTTCACCACCTAGATTCGGCATCAAAAATGGATTGAGTATGTTGGTTCAGTCTCTATTTTGCTCCAAAAGGTTTTTCTACATTGTACATTTTGTACAAGTACATGTACCGCATTGTATGGCTTCAATTTTTGTCAAAAAATCATTATCTGATTTTCTTTGATATCATTTTGAGTCTCCCCTACTAATAAAATAATAATATTAGTAATATATCATAATAATACAAATACAAATTATTTCAAATAACTCCCCAACAGGTACCCAGTGTTGATCAGCTGGCAAGCAATTGTAACTAGAATCATAATAATAATTTGTTTATTCACATTGCTTTCAATTTCACTTGATAATTATTTTAGCAGTAATCCAATTATTACGTCATGGCAGCTGGTAAAATATGCCACCACGAGAAACATAACCTTTTGCATGCATTATTTCTGGGAAACAAAGAGTGAACCAGCCCAAAAAATATGACGCGCTTGTACAAGTGTTCTCCATATTTTGCAATCACATGCAAAATTCAGCTTGCTTAGAGAAAAATTTTAAAGTGGTACTATGATCAAAAAATCATTTCCTTTTTTTCTTCAGATTTTGAAAGCGTGTTCGCTTAAAACCTAACTGGCAAAATTTTGAGCTTTGAGTTTTGTCGTAAGGCTGTTTATTTTGAGTGTAAGTTTTGGATTTCATGCTCCGCCATTACTCACGTTCAAAACTGGCCGATTGGGCCTCAGAGGGTTGAATCTAGAGAAAATGACGTCATTTACTCACTAGCTTAAAATTTCAGCGTGTAAACGCAATTTATTACATATGCAAAACACGGGTTGAAAAGTCTGACAGCCCGAAACTCCCGTGCTGCATATTAATTAGGCCGCATACACACGCATTGCATTCTTACACTAGTGCGTGTTTGACGTCATTTTCTCCTCGATCCAGCTCTCTCAAGATTTTAAAGTTAGTAATGGCGGACCAATAAATAAGAAAATTGCAGTTAAAATAAACAGGTGTCTTTTTAAAATCAGAACTTAAAACTTGGGTGAGTTAGTGTTTAGTTAACATAGTTTTGAAATCCAAAGGAAAAACAAAATTTTTTTTGGGTCGTAGTACCACTTTAAAAGACACCCAAAAAGTCACTTAGAATGACCTTTTTTGCTTGGTGCCCTTCAATCTATTGTATAGATAGATAAGGTGACTAGCCGAGACGCCGAGACCCATGTATGCAAATCCAAGACCGAGATCAAAACGCCCTGCAAGACTTTACACCGAAATAAATGCAATGTAAACAATACTTCGAGATTCTTCACAAAGGCTGTCTGGATTTACCCAAGAAGCCATGCTATTTCCTACACTAGCAATTTCACAAATTGATGTCAGTTTTTCATGTGTCTGTCCTGTTATTGATCATAAATTGCGTCATAACATTGTCAAAGTAGCTGTGGATCCATGAGGCGATAGCCAAGTGGATCTGCAGACTACTTTGACAATGTTATGACGAAATTCATGATCAATAACAGGACAGATGCATGAAAAACTGACATCAATTCATTTTTTACAATAACAAAAAGTCAGAACACAGAGAAGAAAGTGAGACAAAATCTGACACGAGCAATATTGTGTTGTTATTGCATAAATTACAAATTTATGTGTCTGTCCGCTTATTGACAATAAAAATTAGCCAATGAGCATGCGAGAATTTTTGCAGTCATTGTAAAATATATTGTTGATCATCAATTTTGCAATTCTTTTTTCAGCACTGAACCTACTGACTCCTGGGAGTGAGGCTTGACAGATTTTACTCTGTCTAACACAAGACGATTTTAATCCTCAACTGGGGGCATCCTGGTGTGTCTGATGAGTGACTGGGTTAAATTTCCTTTGGAATTTTCTTAGCAACTGTATCCATTATGCAACAAACACACTGATCGAGGATCCTTATCTCACCAGAATATCCCGTTTTGATTTTTGAAAAGCTGAAATATGCGTTGTACCCCTCCACAATTGCCGTTACTTCATCCAACATGTCACCTGGTAAAATAAACATACTGTATGTAAAGGCCACTGCAGGTTCTCGAGGGAATTAACAAAAAAAGGCAGAGTCTTGCTCAGCAGTTTTAAGTTAATTTTGTGTCTCCTCCTCAAGGTCAACTATCCCATGATGGGTCAACGATTTTTCATCATCCTTTTTCATCATGCTAGAAGGCGTAAGGACATGTCAACGATTGTTGCTAAAGCTAGGTTAAACAACAACCAGAACAAGTTAACACAGGAATGAATTTAGCCTTAATGCTTCTCATTTGAGACCGTACGATACATGTAAGGTAAAGTCTGCTTACGAGCCTAGAAGGCCCATCAGGCCGGCGCTTATCTCCGGTTTCTGTAGCATGAAACAACTAGGAGTATTTCTACTCCCCCCTGGATGGGATGGCAGTCCATCGCAGGGTTACCCCAGCATTAAATTCGCCCATTTATACACCTGGGTGGAGAGAGGCACCGTGGGAGTAAAGTGTCTTGCCTAAGAACACAACACAATGTCCCCGGCCAGGACGCGAACCCGGCCCACTCGATCCGGAATCTTGGTTGAAAGTGGCTTTAATATCAAACAGATCCCATTTTTTACCTGTAGAACGAAACCCCCCACCCCACCCCACCTCTCCACCTTCCTAAGAATGTTGGAACTCCAAACTCACTTTTTTTGGCAGTATCCTCTAAACATACCATAAATGTTTGAACGGTTGATATTATTTGTTCACACTTTTGAAAACAAACATTTTTTCAAGGGTTGAAATTTTACTTTCCTCTCGGGGGTGAAAATTATGATCACCTTGTGGTTAATTTAATATCATATGGATTTATCCTGTTTGAATAAGTCCTTTATCTTATTGCTCTCATTTTCCTATCTTTTGACGTCTATCGCTTCTGTTGTCGAAGACGAAGAAAAGGTAAGAGACAACATACAGAACATCCAATACACTCTGTGCATGAACTCACGTGTAACTTTCGTCTCTTGCAAACAAATAATATCTGCTTCTAGGGAGTCCAAGATCTCCTTCAATGATTTATCTCGCCTTGCAGCGCGAATACCGTTGATATTCCAGGTCAGAATCTTCATACCATTACACAAACGGAACCGAATTTCCTAAAATGGCGGGAATCCAACGCGCCCGTGAAAACAATAATAGCGGTCTTTCTATGTAATCTACTGTCACGGATAATGTCACGTAAGTCAATCAAATTTTTACACGCTGGAGCCCTGAAGCATTCAAGTTTGGATTTGTTTGGTGGTAAGACCTTCTTTATATAATAGAAAAAAAAATGAAGATAGATAGCAAGAACTTGTGGAAGTATTGGTATCATCCTCCCTTCCCTTCTCCTTTAAAATTGCAGACAGAGCTCTGAAAAGTGGACGGATTCGTCCAATCGATGAAATTGTGTTACTTCCTCAAATTATCACGCACTTCCTTGCACAGGCGAGGAATTTGGGAAATGTTTTTCCTTAGCAACCGTGCCCAATTAAATACTTCATTTTTGAAGGGTGTGTTGTCAGTGAAATTGCCTGGACACTTCTGCACACACAAGCGAAGAAATGGCTTCTGGTGGTTCTGAATTTATGGGATTTTCTGTTGCGCCAAAGCTTGACTGCCCACATGTACAAGTAAGGAACAAAAAAATGCGAATTATTTTGTAATGTTGAGAACCTGAAAACCATGTATGTATGTGTTAGTTTCGGATGACGGATGTGTTACATTATTTTATATTACTTCCAAAGCTATAGTACTAGCTATAGTACTTCTCGCTACAACAGGCGCTATCCAATTCTTTCTTTCTATTTGCTTTCTTTTTCATGATCAAAGAACGCCTGTCGGCAGAAGTAAATATTTTTATGATGCCAAGGTCATTCGTCTAATATTACTGTACTAAAGATGATAAACTTCCATATACGTCATACCATGGAAAAATTTAGTCTCTCTTTCATGATTTTATAATAGCCCTTTATTTTAATTTCTCTGTCAAGTTCCAGTGTTGGGTGGATATAGGACTCGGTGGGCAGGGCAGGAGGTGTCCAATGTTTCAAGTGTCTTTTATTCCACATTGCAATTTACAATATAAGGGGGGTGGCTCTTAACTACACAAAGACAATGGTTGCTAAGGAAGTTTTGGCAAGATGCTTACACAGATCCCTACTTCATTATGCATATACTCCTTTTTTCAAGTTAGAAAACAATAGCAATAGCAACTCCTTTGGGACTGTGGTGCTTTGTTCTTTCTTCTTAGAGATTTTTGCTATATGGACATTAAAAACTCCAGTCAAACTTTCAAATGAAATATGGAAAATTGAACATTTTTCCAGCAATTTTGGCAATTTTCCCGTAGTTTTAGCCATTTTTTTTCAATTTGTGAATAGGCAAAAGAAGTGAACTTTCAAGCAATCACTGGTAATAGGGTTCAGATTCCACTACATACACGTAACAATTAAACCAAATGAAAGCACTGTTATCAAAAATTTAATTGCTACCTTTACAGTAATTCCGCTGTTGTTAAGTGACTCCCACAAAACATAAATTATCAAGTGAGGACTTGGTTGCTAAGTAACTGCCGCGCATGCTCAACACTGTGAGTTTCGACCCAATTGCCACGTCTCTTTTCCGGTATTCAACAGCCCAGCGAAGGCAAAAAGAAAAGAGACTTCTAGATCTGCCAGCAGGGAAAGCAGTTGTACATGTAGTTAGGGAAAGGGAGGTTGCTTTCCTGTAACATCACATCACAACCCACACAAATTGCGCAGTCCATGTTAGAGTCATTGCTACATAATTTTTTTATGTTACTTGTGTTTCTTTATACATACTTTTTTTCAGTCTTTGTCAGAGACAGCTTCACTTCATATTGATGTGACCAAACCATGTAAAACCTGTGTCAATATTGGAGAAAACTGGCTTTGCTTGATGTGTTCAGAAGTGATGTGCAGTCGTTACGTCAAGGGTCATATGGTGGATCACAATGCAGAGTCTGGCCACATGTTGGTGTTGAGCTTCAGTGATCTGAGCGTGTGGTGCTATGATTGTGACTCTTGTAAGTGTCTAAGATTGACTATAAAGTCAGAAGGCTGTCTTAGACTTCAGTTGACAAAACGTAAACTGTAAAATATTTTTTAGGCAGTATTCTAGGCGCACAGAATAAAGTTTTGGTGGTGGCGGCACTAAAAGCAAGCATTCCACGAAGAGAATGGGGAGGAGGACTTCTTGCAGCTTCACAGCATTTTGAATTTCCAAATTGTTACCTTGCGTGACACCATGATACAAATTTATTAGGTTGAAAAAAATGTCTGTGCCTATGAATCTCAGCAGTCTGAGCATTTCATGTACATTAGGAGATGTGTTCATACAGTCACATGCATTTTATCTCGTGAGTGAAAAGTAGGCCTTTCCATCACTAAATGAATTCCAGATTTTTTCGTGTGGATTTCTGGCCCCCTTATTGGTGCACAACACTGGTGCACCAACAAGGGGGCTCCATACAAAACTCTATAAAGTTAGGTGGAAGGCTTCGACAAATAACTCAGAAACGATGAACCACACAGATCTGATAATTGGTGAGGCGATTTATAAAATTAATATGTCTCCTACAACATTCCAAGTTTTTGGCTTATTTCATTGAATATTAGCCAGCTATGTCCAGAAATGCCCTAATTAGATGCACACAGATTTCAATAAGAGTCACAACTTTAGTGTCCGGGGCTTGCTCTTCTTCCCCACTTCAACATCACTCGTGTCTTGGAATGTAGATACAAAGCGACCCCCAAATGCTGCTCTTCAACTAAGGAATTAAACAGCTGCATTTACCCTAAGCTAAAAATAGTGCTAACCTTAACCCTTTCCTTATCGTTGGAAATAGGCAGCAAAGGCTAAGGGACACTTTGTATTGGATGTCAAAATTGGGCGTGCATCTAAATTTCTGGACATAGTTGACATAAGCATAGTCTTAAAAATTATTATTGAGGCTCTGCCAGGGTATATTCCGACAAGCGACATGGCCTAAAAAGTAGCGACAGCACTTATTTAGTGAAATCGCAACAAACAACATCCTTTCTTTAAATTTCCGACAGCAACGGTCACAGCAATGTGAAACATTGACAAAGCACCGACACAAGACCTTTTAAAATTCAGAGAAGTGACACGGGACCCCCCCCCCCCCTCCTGGCAGGGCCTCGTTATTATTAATTAAACTATTGTATTGTTAAATATTTCAGATGTCTCATCTCCTCAACTTCAAATGATTGTACAAGCTGCTGAACTGTCCAAGCATGGTGGCAATTAAAGATTGTGGAACTTTTTTATTGGAAGAAAAAAATAGTTTGAATTGAAATTCAGTATCACTAGAAAAGAAGAAAAACAAAGAGCATACATTTATTTATTGTCTAGAAGTAAATTCTTAAGAACATAAATCTATTAAGAGGAATTCACTTATTTAACAATTTTATTTACAGTACTACAATGTTCACTTTTTGACAAATTAGCATAAATGCAATAATTGTTGTTTTGTTGTGCCAATTAAAGAGAGAGAAAATGTGTTGGTGGGTGGCTTAATCATTTTTGTGATTTAGTGTATTGGAGGAGGAAGACAGCCAAAGAGCATTTTTTTTGGCATTATATCAGGGGCACCCAGTTGGCAAACAGACTCGATCGGATCCAATGGGGACAGCTCAGTCCTGGCAAGAGTCAATCGGACTCTCGGAAGTCAGTTCGTGCGTGACAGAAAACATCTCTCAGCCATGAGGCGAAACAAGCGCACACGCTACATGTGAAATATGCGTCATTATTATATAGATATTGATGAAATACCAGGATTTCTCCTATTACTAAAAAATCATATCTTCACCGCGCGCATTGAACGTATCATTTTTATCTTTCACATGTGAGGATATAGCTGTCGTCATGGTAACGAACACGATTAGCCAATAAAACGCGAGCTTCCTCTTCATTGTACGATACTTTTGTGCTTTAATATAATTCTTCTCTACTACATTAACATTTTTATTGCAAATTTTCATTATCATGATTTGTTTTTCATAACTTTCATATCTTGTTTCATGTTACACAACATGCGTGTTTTAGTGGTTGGTGAACAATTTTTCATCATTTCGAAAATGAATAAAACAAGTTGTTTTAAATCTAGACATTTCATCAATATCTATATAATAAACAGAACATTACATGACCGCTTGGGGATACGAATTTTATCTTCTCGTGCTGAAAGTATCTCTCACTCGTTCGCTTCGCTCACTCGTGAGAGATACTTTCAGCACTCGAAGACAAAATTCGTATCCCCGCGCGGCCATGTAATATCCTCTATTTCTTAAAGCCATGAGGCAATACAAGCGCCCTTCATCCTGGGTCAAAAGAGTGCAAATTCCCCAACCCCATCTTCCTCCCAAAAATGCATGGGTAAAAAAGAACAGCAGAAATAGGGAAAGAAATAATACATTTTATTTTTTAAAAGGTAGCAAAGCAATGACTTCAAAATGTAACATCTGTTATAATGGAAAATTGTCATGTAGTTCCATAGTTCATCTGGAAAGCATATTAAAATTTTGAGGACTGTCTGATCAGCTGATACTACTAAACAAGACAGTGTAACAATTATTAACAGGGAAATTCTGGTATCTTTTCATGAACTGTTATGCTACTTTTGTTTACTTGAATTACCATCCTTTTATAACTCATGGTCATTTATATTTAATCCCTAAGAAAACAAATATTACAGCTAAAACTCGATTTTTAAAACGTTTCTGCTTTTAAACTTTAAACTTATAATGCCCTAAAGGACTGACTAAAAATAGAACCACATACTTTGTGAAGGAAAAAAGAATGTGGCATGTTAATTACTTAAATTGTAAACAGGAAGAACAGAAATAAAATATTAAACTTTATATAAAAGAGAGAAATATTAAAAAAAAGCTCCATAAGAGGACTTATGATGTGACAAATAGTGAACCGGCCGATAAAAATGAAATTCAGTATTTCGGTCTCGTTTTTAGTATTATATAAGCAATTCACTGCACACAAGGTGAATATAGATAACTGCCTCATAATAGGCTTTATAGTTTCAGTCCATGGCGTTGAGGGAATCGCGGAGAATCGGTTTGCTTCTAGTGGCTTCTGGGTAATTAGAAAATGGGCGTACTATTTTTCAGTCTTTCTCGGTCATTCAAGATGGTGAGCAGCCAAGATGGCGTCAGTGGACCCCACTCTTCTAACGATTAAAGTCAAAAGTCCCGACCCCCGGAACTCCACGAATGATCAAAAGTCCCTACCACGGGCAGATGTGTAACATCAAATCCCCCTCCTATGCCTGCCCCCCCCAGCGGCTTAACATTGATAGGTGCATTAGCCGCAGAGTTATTTTCATATAATATAATTATTACTGACTCGCGGCTGTCCGATGGATTCTGTCTCCATTGCAGCTGATGGAGTCCGTTTGCAAGGAGACTAGAAATGTCTCTCAAAGGCTTTTGGGTTAATTTGCTCGTTGGGTGCCCTTGTTTATTGTGGCAATGAGATATCATATTCCACACTTTCAGTCATTAAAATTTAATATTAATTTATCAACTCCTGCCTATTGTGATGAAACTACATAGGGAACAGTACAACAGAGCAAGACTCCAATCTGTAAGTGAACCCTGGCATATTTTTACAATGCACTGTAGAAGTTGATTTTGAAAAAAGTGGAAAACTGGAGTACCTAAAAAAACCCTCAGTGCCTAATGAGATTCATGAGATTTTAACGAGATGAATGAAATTCAGCCCACTGCACACCGGTGGCTCAGTTGGTTGAGCGTTGGGCTGTCACGCGGGAGGTCGCGGGCTCGAACCCCGGCCGGATCAACACTCAGGATCTTAAAGTAACTGAGGAGAAAGTGCTGGCTTTGTAATTTCATCTGCAAATGGTTAGACTTTCAAGTCTTCTCGGATAAGGACTATAAACCGTAGGTCCGTCTCACAAATATCTTCAATGTTCATAAGTTCCCTGTGGGACGTTAAAGAACCCAACCACTATTCGAGAAGAGTAGGGGATAAAATCCCCGGTGTTGTGGCTGTCCTGTTCTCTCCAGCAGAAGTGGCCGGCTTGGCGGTGATGTCTCTAAAAAGGCTTGTGGTGTATGAGGCCACCTAAGCAGAAACAGCCACAAGTCAAAATGGGACTTTCCCGAGTGCTGGAACATGTAGATGTAGATACGATCTCAGAGGAGGAAGAGATGATCAATGGCTGCAATGCCAGCCTAAAGTATTCATGTGTTTATTTTGTATCCATATGATTAGATTTGATGTGTTCAATCGTGGAAAGGAAAAGTAAAGAGCAAATTATTTGATTTTCATCATCCTTATTTTATTTAAAGTTGTTTGACTGAGTTTGATTGCCAGGGAAGGCCTGGCACCCCATAATAAAATCTAAGCTCTATGTTTATTGGGAAATCCTTTGCTGCAAAAAGGCATAAGAGTATATTGTTTTGCCAACTCGCGTTTTCTTTATTGCACAATTTGCCATCTTCATTGGGCTGTCATTCCCATATCTCCCCGGCCAGTCCATCAGAGAAGGTTGCATCTATGCAATGTGTGAAATTCCCCTTGCAAAATGAATTCCCAGTCTTTTGGGAATGAATTCCCAACTTTTTCCCACATGTGCAAGTAAACCAAGCCTGCATGAGAAGCTTGGAATTTTAGGGATTTTTCTAGGTCTCTCAAAAGGCTTGGAATTCCTAGGAATTCCAAAGTATGCCATTAGCAAAACTTAGTGAGTTTGAATTCTTGGAATTTTTGGGCTTTTACTTCGTGTAGAAGACACACATGACGTAAAACAATAAAACAAAAATCGTGAAACAATACCTAATCAGAATTCTAAATCCCTAAAGACCCCTAAAGCTTTTGTTACGTCATGTGCGTCTTCTACACAAAGTAAAAGCCAATTTTTGGGAATTGAAAGCTAAAAGAGCACTGTGTACAAGGAATTTATGGGAATCTTTAGGAATTCCACTCAATGATTCAAGTGATGAGGGTCACTTGAGTGGGTTGAAGTTCTTGAGAATTTTGTGCAATAGTATTAAAATGGGCCAGTGAGACAACAATCAAAGTGCCCTTTTAGGATTTGATTTCATCTGGTGCCTTGAAAAAATGAGCTTAATAAAACTTCAACCTTATTTAAACATAACAATTAAAAGCATGTCAATTACATGTCAATGTGATATCTTTTGAGTAAAGTCACGTTCGTAATACATGTAATTAGCTTAAGCAGTGTCCTTTAAAGGTTCCAAACTTTGAACATAAAATCACTCTGTACACGGAGAAATGAACAAGAAAGCTTTTATTCTGATGTATTCTAGAGATTGTGAGAAATATCATCAACGGATAATTTACCTCGTTTGATGCGCTCACAATCAGCCTTATTCCAAAAGGAACATGAACCATTACT
>BLFO01000962.1:1337504-1340004 GCA_014634245.1 Montipora cactus | reverse complement strand
TTGTTACACATCACTGCTTTTGACAAAGATATAACTTTTCGTTGTGCACTTGCAATGTTTGCCTTCTCACGATCCCAGAATCCTTTGCGCATAACGTAGGTCATTGATTTCTGTTTCATTCTTTGAAAACCCGCTCCATTAAATATGGTTTGGTGTACT
This sequence comes from Montipora cactus, assembly GCA_014634245.1. Lineage (NCBI taxonomy): Eukaryota > Metazoa > Cnidaria > Anthozoa > Scleractinia > Acroporidae > Montipora > Montipora cactus. The sequence goes on along the minus strand of BLFO01000962.1, from coordinate 1,339,845 downwards.
TCACACTGCAGTAAAATTTGTGCCCTGTTTTTTCCCTTTGTTTTGAAAGTTGATCCCTACACTGGACCAGAGATTTTACATTCTCTTGCAGTTCGACCCCAGTGTGAACAAAGACACCGATCCAGCGGCCACACCTTTTCCGAACACAAGCGCATCAAACACCGTTCCACACGACAGCGCGACCAACAACATCGTTACAACAGCTTGTTCAGTTCCGGTATCCGCTGCTGTTGCCTTGACAACATCATCTGTGAATAATCCACAAGTTTGTACAGAATCCGAAGATACAAACTCTTCAAGCAAATCGGATAAGGTGGGACAACCAGAAGCAATCACGGAAAAGTCCGAAGGAACTTCTTCTGCTGTTGCTGTTCAAGTTGACGATAAAATAAAAGACACTGCTAAGGAAAGCAAGGATACACAATCAGAGAATAATTCACAGATAAATCAAGTAAAAGAATCACTAGTCGAAACAGAATCCAGGTTACCGCTGTCGCCAGCAGGCAGCCTACATTCTGAATCTGGTGAATCAGGAACTGGGGTGAGATACTTGCACATATATCTATTAGACCACGTTCTCGGTCTAATATTAACACCTTATTGCTGATGAAGCTCCTCAGCCATAATTTCTTTAGTAAATGGCTGGTTTTGTGATGTAGGCCGCTGTTGCAAGAAACGGGGCCTTTTTTCCTGGGGGGATCTGGAAGCATGCTCCACCAGAAAATTTTGAAATCTGGGAGCTCGGAAATGGCATTTCCAGCAATCTGAGCATCAACATTAGTCACAAATATTTATTGACACGACTTGCTGCTGCAGATGGCCAAGTTAGAGGACATTTTTTTGCACTCTCGATCTCTTGTTGAAATACGGCAAAATATCGCCTCCAGCTGCGCGCTTTTCTAGTTTTGTCGTCCATTTTTAATAAAAAACACGTGGAAAACCGGAAGGACGTACGTGTAGTGAATATGATCGAGGCAACATTTTGCACCAGTCTTTCTCCTCTATTCATCCAACATGGCGGAATGCAAAGTTCGCGTTAGCGTGTGGCTGAGGCGAGTGCAAATAACTAGGAACTCATAAAAATAATCAACGTTCAAAAAGGAGCAGAACATACAACAGAAGGTTTCTTGACTTTCTAGTTGTTTTATTTAATTAAAATAAATTAAAATGGATCGAAGTTAAACGGTGAGGATCGTGTAATTTAAACTTATTGAAAGAGTAGCCGGCGGAATTCGCCGGTTGCCGGCATCTAATGAAACCTCTGCTTGAGTGAGCTTGTTTTTATATGCGTGTCTGCCGAATAAAGGAAGTACAGCCCATACTAAACAAAAGATCTTAGATATGTTTCAGTGTGCCCGGGTCACCAACGTCACGCAACGCATGCTTCACGTAAAGTCACGTAACGTAACGTTTTTTTTGCCTTGCATCACGTAACGTCTCGTCATGTAGCGTCATTCAAACATCATTTTTGCTTCTAGGAGACAACTGAGACAGCCCCATCAGAAGACCAACAGGACTACACCGAGACCTTTTCGTTCTCTGACAGTGAGACAGTGGCCAGCGGTCATGATGGAAGAGCAGGCGCTGATGAATTATCCAGTGACCCAGAAAATTCTGATCCTTCCAACAAGAGTTATAGTTCGCAAAGAGGTATTTGTGCTAAATAAAATAGCTTCCCAATTAAAAGAAACATTGAAAAGAATTTTATGTATTGAAAAAGAGACATTTTTTCCAAAACTTGGCACGATTCTTAAAGCTACAATGATGTGTTTATGGAGGGCTTGAGATCGTGATTTGATATGTTCGCTACTTTCCCATTCCCATAATGCAATACGTTTTTTTTTTGGGGGGGGGGGGGGGGGGGGGGGAGGTTATTTGCATAAAAACAATACAAGGCATTTACTCTTGGAACTGTATCGTGCTTCAGTGAACTTGATATCCATTGTTTTAATGTAAATGACCCCCCAAAGTGAACTGTCCGATGGAATTTGTGAAAATAGCGATGATGTTTGGTGATCGGGGTAAAGATCGGTACAACAATACTTGTGTTGATTTGTGAATAGGTGTTTTCAAGGAAACTTCGAACAAGCAGCTCTACCGAGTTTCGTAAATAATTCCCTCCCTAGAGTGTTTTCACTCACGTGATCAGTAACCTTGTTTTTCCACCAAAACAAAAGAAAACGTTTATATGATAGTAAAGCTCAATTCCCAGAGGATTAGTTGGGGACACCAACGTGGCCGCTGTCCCATTGCTTAGGGACACCAACATGGGCGCTGTGACGTCACGTGAAAACAGTTCATTGAACTATGGATAGTTCCAGTCCCTTATGGGCGCAAGCAA
>BLFO01000962.1:1327504-1330004 GCA_014634245.1 Montipora cactus | reverse complement strand
TGATGGTGGAAACGTGGAGAGAATCCCATGCAACGTAGAGGAGTTCTAATCAGTTTTAATACAATATTTCGGTGAGCCAAGCAAGGCTTCTTCAGATATGAAGGAATTGACCTCTTTAGTTTGTACGTTATTTTTTCCCATTTCGGACCGCGTGATGTTCTCAAGGGAATTCTCCTTTTGTTTTTTCATACGTTATTCGCACGTAAGCTCGTGCATAAGACGACATAGAGTAACACCACGTGGTCTGAAATGGGAAAACAAAACTCACAAGCTAAAGCGGTCAAATGTGCCATTTTGGCTGCCGTATGACAGGCCTCGACACCAAGCATAACATCACTACACACTTCTTACCAAATGCTGTCGATTCAGAAAACACCAGAGGACAACTGTACGGCTCTGTTTGGTGTTTTGGGTTGTTTGAATAAATAGAACTCCCAAATTCATAGAATAAAGTAAAGTCTGTTTGAAAAACTACAAAAGGACATCACAAATTGCTCTTATAGAAGAAATCGAAAGGAAAAACAAATGTCACGCCTGAATGAGATACATCGCACTTAGGTTTCGAGCAAATTTCAAGGCCTTTCTGGAAGAAAAAAAGACTAGTTTTCAGTACGTTTTTCTAAAACCAAATAGGAAAAACAACTTTTGTCTTCAGTTCTCCTTTCGAAGGAAACGAAAGCTGCAATCCATTCAACAGAATTATGATCACAGTGGTTTGTAACACTGATTCTTCTTGTAATCGAAACAGCAGTTCGCTGCCTCGCATGTTCCTGAATCGTCTGGAATAGTGGCACCATTTACAATACATTTCCTGGCAGCTGGTACTTGGGCTCGTGATCCGCGTTCCCACCAACACATTGAGTCTGGTAAAGAATAAAGGAATTTTGAGGTCAGCGATCAAAAGTAGACTGGGTTTTTTTCTGCACGTCGTCAGCTTAGCCATGTTTGCTCAAAGTTCACTAATTTATCGCTTATTTGTGTTAATAGAGCGGTTTTCAGTTGAGTGTGGAAAGTAATTAGCTAATTACTTTGGTTTTGCATTACTTCACTCAGTGATTGGTTCCAAGTTCTCGCGCCATTTTTTCAACCAAATGAATCAGAAGTGAAACCAAAACCAATCGTGGCTCGCGCGTGCACATTTTCCCGCGCTTTGTGTCGGCTACGTGTAATTACTTCGAGTTTTGATTGGTTTACTGGATTGCCTCCGTCCTTTTTGATTGGCCAAAGTAATTACTTTGGTTTTGGTTTTACGACATTCAATTGAAACTGGCTCTAACAAATTAGTAATAGTAATTGGACTGAGTGGAGTACAATTCAGGGAGTAATCGTGCGAGTGATTTTAAAATCAGCCGAGAGCGCAGCGCTTGGCTGATTAGAAATTACGAGTACGACTGATTACTCCCTTTGTCACATACGGGACTAAACTACTGAATGCTGATTGGCTGAGACGGAGGGCATTTTCCTTAATCAGGAGGGCACGTCTGATAATCAAGAGGGCATGATTACTTGATCCTGATTCCATTACTAATTAATCGTATCTAGAACAAAATTCGAGGATAAAAAGTCTTTGAATACCTTTTTTCTTTAAAAAAAGTTAAAATTATGTTCAATCTGTTTTGTAACGGCAGCAGGAAAATGGAAAGAAAGAACCCATCCAAGTGCACGTGATTGACACGCGAATGGCGTAGGTGTCCAATTATTGGATACCTGTAATTAGACACCCACACGATCGCGCGCCACTTGCGCAACAAACAGGCGCGCACAGAACCAATCAAAATCGAGAATTTTGTAACAGTTTCGATTACTTATAAGAACGAGCGATAAAAAAATGACATTTTGACCTTTCTACGCTGATTTTCAAGTCCAACAGGCTCGTGAAAATTCCACATATTTACAATTTTGAAACAACAAGAGTCTACAGTATTTTCAACATTTTTGAAATGGTATCTGGTAGCTGATTGGCTGCGAAATCGTATTATTTTCCGTGGGGTCTACGAGTACTATATCGGCAGTTTAAGTATACGACGGTTTTACCTTTTCGAGTCAATCCAGGTCTGGCATCCCTTTCAACGTCAGCGATAATTCCAACTTTGCAAATTGATTAATCAAAATATACTTACCTTTATTGTAGTAACATGTCCCTGGTAACCAACGTCTGCGACCGACATACCAGCCATCTGTCCAATAACATCTGTCTGGTTTACTTTCGCATTCTTCGTGATCCGTACCTGCCGGCGCCGCCCAAACGACATTACGTTGACTGGCGCCATCTACACAACCACTGGGAACTGAAAGGAAATTGCGACGAAAACGGTCAAATAACGAAACTCGACGTTTCAGTAAACTCCTCATTTTGCAACCTTCCGGAGTCGTCGAGGCACCTTTAAGGAGTCTAAGGGCCTGGCCAAGCCGAAAATATTTGGTTACCAAACATTTTACCGTTTGGCCACCTTATTTGGTGCTGCTTGGTCGTGTTTGATAAAATTTGAAGGCCATCAAA
>BLFO01000962.1:1324182-1327112 GCA_014634245.1 Montipora cactus | reverse complement strand
CATGGACCGTTTGATCGCAAACATGATAGTCAATGATAGTGAATGATAGTTGAAACTATCATCAACTATCATCAACTATCATGACCGTTTGAACGGGGCTTAAAGAGCCTGAGAACTGAAAATTCATCGCCATGTGCCAACGTCCTCCACAGAACCTTGAATTTGGTCATTTCACGTCGTCATTTAGGAGATGACGGCAAAGAAATGTACTAAAATGTAAAACGCACGTGCAAATCGTGCAGAGCCATTGTTTTTGCTCACTAGACCTATTCTTTTGTAGCGTCGTCGTTGCCGTCAGCGTCGTCGTTTCGTAAGGCTCCCTAATATCATTGGTTAAGAGAGAGAAAATAATCGTGCTACACGTGAAGTACGCATGTTTGAACATATATTTTTATATATTTTTACAATGACGTGAAATCAGCAAATTTGAGGTTTCAACCACAACATGAGCAAAGACCTCTTCCATAATGGCGGTCAAAGAAAAAATTCCTTTGTTTTAATGCAAACAAGCATTTCTAGCGTCGCTACGACGATCAAATTTTAAAAGAATTTTTGTTTCAAAATGAGGGCAGTAGATCTAATTAACCCGGAGACAAAATAATGTAAAAGCGGTCGCCATTTCTGAAAGTGGTATTTACTGATGTAAACCTTTCATTTCTCTTTTTACTCTGATACCGCTAGTACCTAATTTATTTTAAGGATACTTCGCCCACGTTGTACGAAGGGAACGAAATGGAATAAAAAGGAGCTTAAGCACGCACGTTTTTGAGACGCGGAAGGAAACCGGAAGAAAACATTTCGCGTGCAAGGAAAATGGTGTCTCCCAGATTTTTATACTAATCATCTCTAATGAAGGAAAGATACTTGGCAATGTAAATCGGTTTTGAGAAGACAAGTTAAAAGGGAAAACAGCTCACTTGCGGTTGCCGTCCTCGTCTCTAAAAACGCGCGTGCTTAAGCCCTCTATTTAATTGAAAAAGGCTTAAGACAGTGCAAAGTCGTATTGTGAGGTGACGTTTTCGTCAACGCCACTGTCGCAGATTGTCAAGAAAACCAAAGAAATAACTAAGGCAAAAAGTCGTGTTTTTTGCGGATAATTTGGCTTTCGATGGGTTTCAAGGGCTAGAGCATTCGTCCTGTGGGTGAAACATTGTCCGCCAACTACAGAACAAAGCTGTTCAGTTCACTAGATGAAGCAACGATGACTTCGACAAGAACGACAAATAACAGAATTACAAAAGGTTTAATGAGCAATTACAATGGTTCTGCACGCCCTGAACCTCCGTTTTACATTTTACTACACTTTGTTGCTGTTCTTTTCCAAGAAACTATGCCAAATGACCAAATGTTGAGGACATGAAGACCCGACGATGAAATTTTGATTTTTGAAAAAAAATAGCAACGTTGGGTATACCAACCTTTTACTTATTTATTCATTCATTCATTCATACACATCTTCGTTCCATCATTCCTTCCCCACTCATTCACTCTCTCATTCACTCACTCACTCATCCATTCGTTCTCCTTTTTCAGTTTTCGTACCTGCTTCTAGCGTGTAGGTGTCGGCGAAGTTAGGTAAGCTATTCTTTTTGTCATAAACCAAATTCCTAAACGCCGTAACACGACCATCAGAATTTCGTCTTTCCCCAAAGGTCACCCAGTTACTAGGATATGTTCCAGGCCTATAGGTTCGTGTTGCAATTACTGGCCCACGCCATCGGTGTAACACAAACTCAAAATAAACTGAGTCTGGATCGTCAGTGTATTCCTCAGCCCATATTCCATACTGCGCCCAGTCCAGGTCCGCGTAAAAGTAATATCCCGAGGGGTTGTTATTCTTCCAGTTTAATATCTCAAACTTGAAGGTATTCTCGTTGCCAATGCGTTGGCAGTGGATGAGAAACGTTGTTCGTCGACCTGACACCTTGACATCTGACCGTCCAACGGCGTCTTTCGCACCACAGCATCGTGTTCTGAGATAGCTGTTATCCCCAGAGTCGGTGGCATAGGCAAATATGTATTTGTCGTTGAAGGTCCTGATGCGAACGTATTTGCGTTTATTTGTGCCTGGTTTGGGGCAGATTTGATTGATAAATTCTGCAAACAAGACAAATTTAAAGGGGAATTTTTTAGTGAATTGCATTTGTCTCAAAGGGCTGTCGCTCGAAACAGCTTTTGGTGAAACTGGCCGGTTATTTACATTAAACGACGTTTAACTTCGGCCGCGGTTCACCACAATCATTTCAGCTCCAGCCAGGGTTTTAAAAATTGAGCTGCTTAAAATGGATTAGTACCTCTTACTTTCCGACAAAAAATAGTTCTTACGTCTTTGATCGACCGAAATCATAATGACTTGGACAGGCTAAATTCTTCATACAGTCACATTCTAACACTTGGCATCTAAGAAAGAAATTGTACTTTTACCGACTCCACCACACTCGTTGACTTTGCAGTCGTCGCCGTTATTATAATAGCCATTGTCATCGTCATCATTTTTAATGTCGTCGTTATCATCGTCATCATTATCATCGTCGTCATCGTTATCGTCAGCATCGTCGTTGTCATGGTGATCATAATCGTCCTCTTCCTCATTATTGTCAACATCGTCGTCGTAGTCATCGTCATCATCGTTAATGTCGTCGTTAACATCGTCGTCGTCATCATCATCATCATCCTTGTCGTCGTCGTCACCATAGTCATCTCCAATGTTATCGTCATCATCGTCGTTGTCATCGTCATCCTCATTGTCGTCGTCATCGCAATCGTCGTCAGTGTCATCGTTATAATCGCCAACGTAATCTTTATCGTTATCATTGACCCACAGACATTACAAACGTTAAGCACCATATGGCAGGATTGATCCATGTTCTCCTTATTTTCGTGCACATTTACCAGCCACTGTAGAGCAGTGGAAGCGAGGATGTAGTTCG
>BLFO01000962.1:1311682-1316682 GCA_014634245.1 Montipora cactus | reverse complement strand
GACTTTAATATACCTTCAAACAGCACGTGTCAATAGGCACACGGGTCGATTTTCGGGCGTGTTGTCAATAATTGACGATTTTGGCACCTTCCTCAACAGTTTCTATGATTGGCTTATGCAGTCACGCGTAACCATTAAAACGAGCCAAAAAGAAGCAATGTAACTTGTTCCTTTCATAGAATTATTTGCCAAAGCGCTTATCGAGTGGATTTCAATAACACCGATTGATTGCCAAGTGAAGCTCTTAGTTGAGGTATACGTTATTCTTAACCTGTTAAAACGATTGAAGAGGCTATTAAAAGCTTTGGATAAATGTTAATTATTTACTTTAAATTCCAAGTTTTGTTTTTAAGTCAAAGATATGTTCTGTCGGATGAGTTCGACTTTTTTTTTTTAGCAAACCTTAACACAATTCGTTGCTGTAGTTTTATTATTATTTTTTTATTTTAAGTAGGTATGGATGGCTCTGTGATGTCCTAGGTTTATCTTTTCTTCAGTATACTTATCTTTACGTAATAAAAAAACTTACTTGTCTACTCGTATTACAGTTCTCAATAAGGACATTTCTGAAAAGTACAGTTTCCCACAATTATGTTGCAGTTAGTTATGGTGGTTACAGTCTCAACAATCGGTTATCCACAATAGCTATTGTGTAGGCACCTTGTTTTAACTTAAATTCTTATCCTCGGATAATGCATTTCGCGTGCTCTGTTTGGTTCACTCAATCTCAGTTATCTACTCATATACCTTAGTTTGACCTTATATGGTAAATGATTGCGTTAAGCGTTGCTAAACTAATTTCAAACTTTCGCTGGAAAGCGAAATTGCTCTTTGAATGAAGGCAGAAAAGAAAAAAACTTTTTTTTGCCGAAGTTTAGAAGTACGCAAAAATGCAAGAAATGTTTTTGTGATGAGCCTACGTCTGTCTGACTACAAGGTATTACACAACATCACATCTTCATCAAGTTCTCTCGATTTCGCTCGGATTTTCGCGCTTTTTTCGCTCGCATTTCGTACTTCCAAATTTTTGGAGTTTAAGGAATTTAATAAAACAATTATTCCCTTCGCGCTTGTTGGATATGAGACTGGATATAGCCAACTCGACGCCTTGTTGGCTATTTACTATGTCATATCCAACGCGCGCTCATGGAATAATTGTTAATTAAACTTCGATATTTTTTAATAAAATTTTGTGATTTTTCGAGATATTTTTGAGATTTTTAGAAAAAATTGGGATTTTTAGACTATTTTTGGGAGATTTTCCGCATAGATTTCTTACCGATTTTCAGGATTATTGTAGCTAAGCCTAACGGAACCAGGCATTTTGTTATTTAATTGGTTCTGTTGGACAATTTGAAAGCCTTCCTTTTTACTAGGAAAGAAATTTGGATCTATCGGACTTGAGACCGTAACCTTTTCACTTCTCAAACAACCATTTTTAAATAAAACGAAAGTTCACAACTAACTATTTTCGATTTAGAACATGGTCACACCCACTTAGCCAATCAGTGAATCAGTGCCTTGTATTTTTGAGCTCTATCTCCCATAAACTGTCTTAAATTATGTAAAGAAGTTGGAGTTTTAAAGCATTGGGAAATTGTGGGGTAAAATAACTACTCATCCTTTTTCCCTTGTTCCCTTTAAATATTTGCCTGTGTTCCCTTGTTCCCCAAATTACTATCAAACTTGTTCCCAGCTTTTTGATCCCCAAAATTGTTTTAAAATGTTTTTGTTCCCTCAAATATTTTGACATTGTTCCCTTGTTCCCCAGTTCAAATTAGCCATGTTCTCTTGTTCCCCTAAACCCCTGTGAGGGCCTCACTAATGACAAAATAAAGCATACTAACGAATTACAGGCTGCTAATTCAAACAAAAGCAACTTGCAGTGATGACAATGACAATTTTATTTAAAGGTGTCGCTTTACAGAATTGAGGCAAGAGATAAATAACAAAATAACAAAACCAAGCTCGACTTATCAAGTTTTAACAAAAATTTAGTGGTCTCACCGTGCTTAAAGGACGGTGCCTACTATTGTTACTGCGCATACGTTCTGCGCATCCCGAGATACTCGGGTTTCCTATGGGTGGTGCTTATTAATACAGGGCTATTTTGGCACGGTTTAAAACTATGCGGAGAAAGCGGAACTAAGCAAGTGTTCTTGCTATTAAAAAAGATAATTGGCGGTAGCCATGCATTTTTCAGAAATCATTTTGTTTCAATTTGTAAAAGAACGTCATAAATTGCTTTGTATTTAAAAGCAATTTTCTTTTTGGATTTCAATAACACTTGTTGGGATCTGGTTTTACCGCATATTCAATAAACCGCGCAAAAATACCTTTAAATTAGTACCAGCGTCCTTAATAACAAGAGATGTGGTTGCTGATAATTCGCTAGCTGTTTCTTCGCTGCCTTTTTTGTCTACTTTTTGAATTTTATATTCTGGCTCGCTGATTGGTGGTTGAAGGCCGTCTGAGCCAGTTTTTACCAGTGTGCTGCTTGCTCTCTTGTAGGTGCGAACAGCGTTGCTTCGGTGACTAGTCCTTGACATAATTGTCTGTTCGTCAAACGTTCCACTTTCATATAACTGCGTTGCTCAAGTATTATAAACCTTGGTAAACAGTCCTCCATCCATGTTAATCTTCACTTCCGTGAACATAGATTTCAATTACTTTGAAAAAGTATTTATTCCAACAGCCTGCTCCCTGTATTTGACATCTTCTGCCTCTTGGCTCGGAAGGGGCTTTTTGTAAAATCTTCCACGACTTGTAGGATGCATCTCATGTTCTCTGAACACCGCAACAACGAATCGACTGTTTGATTGAATTTCAATCAAACTGGAAGTACCCTTACTATGGCGCAGAATTAGTTTTCGTCTTTGCTTTAGTAAGTATTTAATTAAAGGAGAAAAGAATGGAGGGTCCGTATTAAACACTCGCACTGATATGATATACCTGGAAAGACTTGTCAAATATGGATTTGATGTTAGTGGAAAGAAAGTCGAGTTTTCCATTCACATCTTCGAGCTAATAAACATCCCGGTTGTGACACTTCAACAAATTATCCATTTCCAGGTTAGGACGATCAAGTACATTTCTAAGCATCACAGTTTTCCTTTTAGCCTTAAGTGGGATTCTGTGGTCAGATCGAACAAGTCCTTGAGCGACCGATACATACTTTTCTCAAAAAAAATGTGGGACGTTAGTAATGAAAACATCTCGAATTTTGTTCTTTCTTGTTCGTGTATTCACCATCTGCAATAGGTTTAGTTGTGATAATATCCTTTGGATCACCGCAAATTATTAGGTTTCTGTTGGAATTATCAGTCAGTAGGCCGTCACAACTATAGGTTAGATGTTCCAGTAATTCATCATGACAATATTGCAGATCTGGAGAAAGATGAATACCGGCGATCTTCTCAGACCCGATCTGAACAAGAATCGGGAAAACGATCATCGTGTCATTTCTGTTCTGATAATGATTGTCTCTGTCTGAGGCTGGAATCCTCCTCTGTTGAAGTCTTCCTCGGTGATTTCTTGCCATGCTGATGACCACGCAGGTTTAAAATCTTTGGGAAAAGGCTTCGTGCAACGACATTTTTGATCTCTCAAACTCTCTCAAACTCTCAACTCTCTCAAATGTGAGAGACAATCTTGCTCGGCCATCGTCAACTAAGGCCTGGCCTTGGCAGGGCCTCTCAAAATTTTCTAACGCCTTTTCACGAATTTGACAGGCAGACGCCCACGTGACTTCGTCTGCCCATGCAGTTCATAAGATATTCTGTGGGACTCTTTCTTGTTCGTTTATCGACAATCTGATAGATGATATGTTCACCGGGTAAAACAGTATTTTTTTTAATCGGTCGTTTGCTAAGTTTATTTTTTTTGTTTAGATGCCATGACAGCTGAAATCATCATTTGAAACACTGCTCAAATGTCTTTGTGAGCGTGACTTCAATAAGTGATCAAAAAAGCAACAGAAAGTGCATCCTTGTTCTAACTGCAACGCATTGTATTCGTATGTGCATAAATTAATTAAGTTACAAAAAGCATCGCGAAAATGAATGATTCACTGTGAAAAGATAAAGTAGAAATGAAATGTGTCGAAGTCTAGACTTTTGACGCATTGTCGATGTTACACAAGCAGTTTACTACGGAATAGTTAAGTGTATAAAATAGAAAAGTGCTGTCAATAAGTTGATGGTCTCGACACACACGAGAGCAAAAATGTCTCACTGACTTCACTGCTTAGTTCGTTCATCGCTAATGTTGCCATGTAATTTAGCGTGGAATGCTTTTGAACGGGATAGGTCGGCAGTCTTATTTTGTTGCCCATGTTTGTGCAAGTGATTGGCAGGTATTTCACTGGGTATTTCAAACGCGATGCAATTGTGCAAATTTTCATTTGTAAGAGACTGTCTCGCTTACAACCAATACAGGTGATTATACAAAATCGCGCGCTCTCATGATTTGGCTCGCTATCTCGGATTATCAGGCGATCATCACCTCGACGGACAAAATGGCTGCCAGTAGTCGTTTTGCCACTGTAAGTGAAGATGATTTTCGCGTTGAATTGTTTTTTTTTTCTTTCTCTTTTTTGAAATAATCACCTGTGTATTTATACTAAAACAATTATTCGCCTCAGGCTCAGTGATTATCGGTGAATATTCACCTCGACTTCGTCTCGGTGAATATTCACCGATAATCACTTTGCCTTCGGCGAATAATTTTTAATTAGTATAAATACACAGGTGATTATACAAAATCGCGCGCTGTCATTGGCTCGCTATCTCGGATTATCAGGCGATAATCACCTCGACGGACAAAATGGCTGCCAGTAGTCGTTTTGCCACTGTAAGTGAAGATGATTTTCGCGTTGAAATGTTTTTTCCACTCTTTTTTGAAATAATCACCAGTGTATTTATACTAAAACAATTATTCGCCTCAGGCTTAGTGATTATCGGTGAATATTCACCTTGACTTTGTCTCGGTGAATATTCAAC
>BLFO01000962.1:1299182-1306682 GCA_014634245.1 Montipora cactus | reverse complement strand
TAACTCTGTTAACTCGAACTCGGATTACTCGAACTCCTTGCTAACCCGAACTGAATTTCGTTTCCCTTGATCAAAAATTTACCCCGATAACTCGAATTCTGGTTCCTGTAACTCACTTTCGGAGAAATCGAGACGAACTTTCTCAGGACTGTAAAGTGTATCGTTCTTTATTTTCCGTATAGTACAATCTTGCGGTCTTCAAATAATGATCTTTACATTCATTTTACTTTCACTACATTCGCTCCCACATTCTCTAAACTTGAGCCCGCGATATGGTCACGTGATACTGGTCACATTGTCATACATGGAGGGATGGACAGTTGTACGGTCCTATGGTTGCACGTCGGTCGTACAATGACCAAAACCAAATTCTACCAAATCCCGGTGACGTCACTTCCGGTTAACATGAGATGCACACGTGCCGCCGTGGATAATCAGTACACATTGCGAAGCCGTGGAGTTCAGAGCTATTGTGGTCTCCGGGATTTTATTCTCTTTATTTGTCCTTACTATTGCAGGTAAGAAAATAATGTCGCTTCAATTAACTTCTTCTTGTTGTTTTATTCAGTTTATCTCGAAAACTAAGCCTGAGGAAGGAAAGTGCAACGAGGAAAAATTGACGTTTCACAAGTTGTCGTTTAGAAGCTGTTAACCTATGTCGAGAGCCTTATGTGCCTCGCTTTTCGCCGTCCTATCCAATATGGAGTGGTTATTAAGGGAAAGAAAGTTATAGTTTCCCTTCGAGTCCTGACATTTTCAACATTTGAGGGAAAGAAAGTTATAGTTTCCCGAGTTGAATTGGACCACAACGGACACGTGGATGCCGGAGAACAGTGCTTTGCAACAAGTTGTCATTTAAGACTGAACTTGGTCGAGAGCCTTTTGCCTCGCTTTTTGCCGTCCTATCCAATGTGGAGGGGGTTGTTAGGGTAAGAAACTTTAAGCTATAGTTTCCCTTTGAATCCTAATGTTTTCAACAGTTGACGGAAAGAAGGTTATAGTTTACCTCGCGGGTGGACGTGTACTTCAACGGACACGTGGATGCCCGAGAACTGTACTTGGCAATCGCTTCTCCTGGATGGAGCCGCTTCTAGTTTAGCGAAATGGCTATATGAAGGGAAACATAAATATTTTTTTTTTTTCCCGAATTTGAGGTTCTTGGTCCTTCAGAACTCAATATTTTTCGGTTGTTTACATTTTAGCAACCACACAAAACTTAGATGAGGGGTCTCCCCACCGCTTCCTTCCTCGAGGAAAGCAGAGCTACAGGGATAGTCGCTTCCCTGAAACAAGAGCTAAGTAAGAGATTTAAGCTAAATTTAGGGCTTTGAATGAGCTCCGAAAGTGATCAGGATAAGCCCTCTGATGGTGATGACTAACACTCAAGAGGTTTCACCTGTGCGTACTGGTGTCTTGCAAGTTACTTAGGGGAGTCCCCTAGGTCAAGCTTTGACAACTTAGCAGAGGAGTTCTCGGCAACTGACAAAATTAATTAAACAGGTGCGCCAGTTAACGCCAAGTTGGCCACTATGCTAGAAGACCTTATCAAAGGCAATCTCCCTAAAACAAAGCTAAAGGGGCTGGTGGAAAAATACTTAAGACCAGAAAATTGTTAATCGCTAGTCTCCTCAAAAGTGAACAGAACTATTTGTAATCGGTTGTCTCCAAGTAGGGATGATCTCTGTTTACAAACATTGTTTTTGTTATTCAAGTGTGCCAACCACAGGAACTAAAGACCCTTTGGGACAGCTAATGAGGCTCTGGTTGGCATATTAATTACAATAGGTGACGTCAACGTTATATTCGCTATACCAAATCCTCAGACAGGGCTCTTCAGAAAGCTCGACAGTTTTTTTTTTGTTTTCTCATTTTGTACCACCATCAATGCCTGTGATAAAGCATCAGGCGAGCCGGCTCTAGGCTACTCTCCCACATTCCCCTGTTCTAGCACTGGCAGGAACCCGGGAACTGAATCTTCGTGGCCGAGAATCTCTGAAACCAGATCTGAACGCCCAGTTTGCTTCTCGAGAGGTGGTAAGTCATATTCTGCAATGCCTTTGTTAGGGGAGAAGGGGCTCCTACCACATCCTACCACAACCAAGGAGAAGCAAGGCCGTCAACCATGATCCCAGTCCAATAAGAAGACAAATTGCTAAACTGTAATCCTCAGGTTGGTTACATGAGTTTTAGGTCAGTTGCACCATTGCAAGCTGGCCAATTGCGAATAGCAAGGTTGACTTCCGACCCGTTTATCTTGCAGTGTGTATCTAGCTGTGAACTTGAATTCAAATTTTCTGTTATTGAGCAAGAAGCTATTGATGCAGGAATTAATGATCTGTGAACGGTGTCAGTCGGAAACAGGGGAAATTGTTTCTCCGATATTCCTATGACCAAAAGAGGAACCTGGGGCTCATAGTGTTATTTTCAGTTTGAAGTCTTTAAATCAAACATTGACCTACTGTAAGTTCAAGATGTACCATAAGGTTGATGAAACCTGGGTGTTTTATGTCGTATGGACCTTCCCAATTTCTTCAATTTCATCCCTATATTGCCAACCTTCAGAAAATATCTCTAGTTTGTATCGAGGGGTCTTCTGTTCCGTTTTTGGGCCCCACCCAAGGGACTGAAAGGTAGTCCTTGCATCTTCACCAGGGTGTTAAAATCAGTGGTTTTTTTTTCCACCATACGTACCCTGTACGGATTTAATTGTTTGGGTTATATTGGTTCTTTTTACATGGAGGATTCTGAGGAGGCCTGCCTTGAAGCTACCTTGCATACTGCCCAATTATTTACGCGCTTGCGTTTTGTGTTCTACCCGACCCAGTCTGTTTTTCACCCTACGCAGTGCCTGGAGTTATTAGGATTCCTGTAAAAATATTCATATATTCTTAGCCTTAACGGAGGCTGACAAGGTCGTTGTTTTGTGCCACTAAGCTTTGTGCGCCCAGTAGTTCTCAATCCATGAAGTTGCCACACTGATAGGAACTTTAGCGTCTACTTTCCCTGGGGTGGAGTTTGGTCCTTTGTAGTATAGACACTTGGAATGGGACAAAGAATTGGCACACCTCTCATAAGGTTTTTCGTTGTAAACATGCCTCCGTCTGCTGACAGCATTGGTGTCGTTAGAGTGGTGAGTCATCTCTGTCTCCACAGGTTTCCGGGTTATTGACCGTTGTTCCCCAAATATCGATTTTACAGTGGATGCATCACGCATGGGTCGGGGTGCCATAATGCACTAAACGCCGTCTTGAATCGCCTTCCGTGGGGCAGGGGACTATGTCCCTACTCGGGTCAGTGTCCATTCTGCGCATCAGGAACATGCCTTACAACATGACTGCTATTTCCTACATCAGTGGCATTGGGGATGCAGGAACAAGGAATGCAATACAATTGCTAAGGTAATTTGATTATAGGCCCTTTGAGAAGCATAGTCGGCGTTTCTGCTGCGCGTCAACCGGTGCGGTTTAATGTAACTGCAGATTCTCTATCGCGCCGTTTTGAAGATGGGATCATAATGGGAACTGAATCGCTTTATTTACTTGTATATATATGGGATTTTGTTGTTCCCCAGATTGACCTGTTGGCAAGTAGAATCAACCATCAAACTAGTGCCTATGTTTCCTGGAAGCAAGACATGAAAGCATCATAGGTGGATGCTTTCCCTGTGAATTGGTCACAATTCACTAACAATTACATTTTCTAATGGGGATGCTCACCCTCTGAGCCCAGAACGGCAACCCCTGGCAGGCAAGGTGTCAGGCGACAGTTCATTAGGGCAACATTCCGGGCGAGGTTGCCAACTTACTAATGTCCTTTTGAATAATTAGCGGCAGCAAAGCAGTAATATGTTCACATCCGCAAATGCATGGCGTGCATCTGGTCTACAAGAGAAAACTCATCCACTACATCCGAGTGTGAACAACGTGTTAACGTTTCTCCACGCCTTTCATATTAACCGACTATCATACTCGACGATTAGTACGGCTTGCTCAGCACTCGCAAGCTGTTTAAAGGGATTGAATTTCCTGGTTGTCACTACGCTGTGACTGACCATCCTTTTATAGTGCGCTACCTGTAGGGCGTGTTCAACTCTTGCATGCTTACTCCTCGATATCAGGTAACATGGGATCTTATGCCTGTCCTAAAGTATATAGGACTATTGTATCCTCTAAGCAAGCTGTGTCTCGGAGGGACTGACCCTTAAACCGCGAGCTTTAACATATGGGCAGCGGTGTCAAACACTGTTATTTTCTGAGGATCGATGCTATGGAGAAAACTACTGATTATTATTTATGTTCTACATACAGGATCATTGTAAAGCAGAACAGACCTGGGAAAAATCCTCATGTCATTTTTTGGTTGGGAAAAACCCTAAAGTACCCTTAAGAACCACTTACTCTACTCTAGAACGCTATCTTGGTAAAAACCCAGCTTGTTTCATCACCATGGCAATGGCCATCTTCTCCTTTCATATGTCATACCTTATCGGCACATTGGTACGAATGCAAATGGGCGATGAATTAAAGCTGTTATGGAAGCAAGTGTAGTAGATACAGCAAGGTTTAATGCTCACAGCGCCAAATTAGCAGCTATATCGAGAGCAGGCAGGTGATTCCAACTGATGAAATCCTGAAACACATCGAATGATCTTGAGAATCTGCTTTTCAGGAGTTCTATAACCAACCCGTTATTGCTGGAAACAGCTTTGCTGGAGCTGTGCCAGGTCGATAAGTTGGCTTTGTGGATTGGAATAGTTGTGTCCACGTTTATTGCTGTAAAATCTCATGTTAACCGGAAGTGACGTCACCGGGATTTGGTAGAATTAGAAAATTAAACGAGCCTTACCTGTAAGGTGAAGTTTGATTGTGATTCTGCCAAATCCCTGGTGACTCGGTGAGGGTTAACATGCCCTCCCTCACACTTTTTCTACTTCCCGCCCCTTGCTCTTCCATTTTTCTCTGTATTCATTTGTATCTTGATAACCGTGTCCACAACCTTTGAAAGTCTGATTATCCACGGCGGCACGTGTGCATCTCATGTTAACCCTCACCGAGTTACCAGGGATTTGGCAGAATCACAATCAAACTTCACCTTACAGGTAAGGCTCGTTTAATTTTCTAGTTTTCTCGCATAGATGGGTTACCATATTTTCTTACCAATGGTAAAACTCCGTTAACAATGAAAAAATATAGAGAGATTAATGTTAAAATCATTAACTACTAGAAAACTTAATGCAAGTAATAATAGCAAAACATGCTAACCTGTTCGTTCTTGACCAGCTTATGTGACTATATTTCCCTCTGTTTGCGGGGTAATGAGTTTCACAACTTGGGCGCTGCAGCAAGGAAAGCTCTGCCGGTCGCCAAGCCGGGTAGCCAAAGTCGTGTTATTCGGAGATTGCAGTAATAACCGTTGTTCAATCTAATACTATACTCGGATTTAGGCTTCATATGTACTTGGGGCCGAGTCCACGATGAATTGCTTTGAATGCAAGTAGAATTATCCTGAATTCGATTTGCAACTTGATGGGAAGCTAGTCTTGTTCATATAAACATGGAGTGATATGGCAGACCATACAATAGTGCGTCGCTGTCATTGTCATTGTCATTGTCATTGCGTCGTTGAAATAAGAGGATAGTTAAGCGTTTCTACTGAGTCTTTACTAAGATATTTCCTGATAAGTGATAGATTATATAGATTACAATAAACAATATGCAAATTAGCAGTTTATGCAGAATAGACAGAGCCGATGCAGATTTACAGTCTGATCAGATTTTAAGAGTCTTCTCAAGGCGCAGTTTTACTAATCGACATTGAGCTCGTACCTGATTACTTATATTTCTGGACATAAGTTTCTCTTCAAAAACAAGAAATTTTACTTAAAATTTTCTTGGTTTTCTGTCAAATTTTAGGAACTTGAGCAATTACAAAGGAAGTTTGAGGTAGAAGTGAAGAAGACAGCAGAGTTGCCGCAACGACGTCAGGGTGGGTGTCACATGAACATTACTGATGCCTGGTTTAAATTTCATCATTCCAATATGTTCCAAAATATTTTTGCTTTTATTAAATATCTTCATCCTGGAAATATTCAAAATATTCGAAAATATCTCTGGAGTGAAAGAAGAAGCGCGTTTGAAATGACAGCTGGCACTTTTTTATCAAGTCGGTCAAAAATGTTAGGAATTAAAGTTTTACAGGCAACCCCGAATCGCCCAGGATGGTATACTCGAGAAGTAATGTGGTTTTAAACGACGTTAGAAGAATTCATTTGATTTCTATCATATTTTTCCCGCGCAAAAATAAATAGAACTTAGTTGTGAAACCAGATTCGGAAAAGTAAAGTCGTCAAAGCAGAACATTTGTCAATATATTTCCATATGGTTACCGAAAGGAAAAAAGCCGAGAAGACAGCTTTTTGTCTGTTTTGGAAGAAAGGAACGGGTGTGTTGTTTTTGTGGCACAAGTATTATAAGACAGCGACTATTAAACAATGAGTACCTTGCGAGATAAAATTGAGTCACTGATAATTTTTTTTTTCCAGGGTTTAGCTGTTTACTATTTATGGATTCTTGAAACGCCATGAGGGCCACCAAAGACTTCCAATATCTGGTCGCGTTCCTCTCTTTGTTATACACATTGAAATTGCAAAACATAAAGGTGATAGAAACGTTGATGAAAGCTTACAGCACCAAGGAAGTAGGTCAGCCAACGGGATACTTCAGCGAAAACGGAAAGGGAATGTTTGAACAGGTTTCCATGTTGGATGCCATGGCGCTCGCAAAACGAGGCAAACCTCTGGAAGCGAGTCAACAGTTGACGTCACTTGAACTTGGTAGCATCCTTGATGGCCTTCCCATTGACTATCGCACAGTAGGTGGTCTGTTAAAACTCATGCAAGCCGATAGGTCGTACTTCAAAGACACAATGATGGCCGTGCAGACCAACATGAAGTTGGTCTCTGGTAATGTTGCACAAATGCAAATGGCTCTCAAGGCGGCTGGTTCGAAGACCAAGGAAGCGAAACATAGAGTACAGAACGAGATTAAAAACTCCGTCGCTGCCCAAGGTATTAGAGAGCTAATTCGCTACTTGCACAATCTTATAATGCACCTCTACTTCCCCCCAAAACGTTTGCATAACCATTGTTTGCGATTTCTCCTGGGACATTTTCAAGAGAAGTCGAACACAATGCCTATGCATATTTTTGGGGGGTAAAAGAGGTGTATTATGGGATTTGTGCAAGGTATTAAGGGAAAAGGGTTTCAAATCATCAACATTTGATTCAACAAAAGTCACGGGAGGCCTTGTATTCAGTCCCAGACTGTAGCCGCCTTTGTTACTAAAGAGAAGGACATCATGCGTCATTGAGAAACCGATTAGTCCGCACGCTTATACCCAACTATGTTTAAAGAGAGAGTCAAACTTCTTCAACAGTTCAAATGCCTTTAAACACCTTAAACATCGATTCAACATGTTTCAAAACGGTTGAGAAGGACGGGG
>BLFO01000962.1:1265682-1289891 GCA_014634245.1 Montipora cactus | reverse complement strand
CTTCTCATGCACGTGCATATGTATGCATAGCGTATGAAAGAACAAAAGGAAAATTCCCTTGGGAACATCACGTGGTCTGAAATGGAAAAACTAAAGTTACAAGCCAAAGGGGTTCATTAATTTGTCTGTCAAAGAGACATCATCAAAAAATCCCCTTCTTCCTAGCGAAGCAACATTTGCGCATGCACAGCTGTCGGTGTTCACGTGACAAAATAGTCACGCCTCCCAACCCCCAAAGGAGGGGTAGAGATCACGAAATTCACCAGGAAACACAGCTGAAGATTAAAACAGACTTTAATAAGGACTAACCATCGGAGAAACGCAAAAAGACGATAACGTGAGAAGAATAACAACGATCGCGCAGGAAAACTGCAGCGCACGAAATAAAGTGAAGTAACGTTGGCCAGCATTGGCGAAACTCGAAACTCGCATATTAATTGATCCATTAGCCCTGATCGCATTGTTTGTAAAACTATGCCTGAAATTAACGTACTTTTGTCGATCGATGGAATGTTTGCACCAAGAGATCATCAAGGGGAGCCTTAACCTGCGATCAGGATCTATATTAGTTTCTCGTGGTATTTAGTGTCGAAACGAAAAATAGAGCTTGACCAAATTCCTCTTTGAAATTCCTTCCGCCACATTTTTGGGTTGATTGACATGTCCTTCATCGGCCAATCAGATTTACTTCCATGCATTACACAATACAAGTGTGGACGGCAGATGCACGCTAGTTTGTTTTGACAAGAGTTATTTACCGTGGGAGGAATTACAAACGAATTCGAAAGTTACCTTTGGCTTCAGCACGAAGAATTTCATAAGTTACTTTCGTGTCTTTCCTCTGATACAGATAGCTTACAAACGTTTTGCAATTTCAACTAAAACCTTCAGTGAACTATTGATCGTCGTTTTGAGACACCAAAAAATATCCAGTTTAATTAACGGCATGGTTGATAATTATGGCGCGAAACATATTTTCCACCATTCTCATGTCGGACCTCAATTTATGTCGTCAGCCTATCGCTATTTCATTGCTCTGTGCCTTTTTCACAGTTTTTTGTATTCAGTGCGCATTACATACCTGGGCCGCGTTTTATACCCGGTGCGCAGTCCGGGTCAGCAGTTTTATACTAAGCGTTTAATTTGTAATTGAGATAACCTAGCATTTTGTCATTGGATGGTTAGGAAATAAATTTCTAAAGAAAAAAAAAAGAGAGAAATACAGTATTCTTTTAACGTGTTTGCCCATGAAGGTTTCTTTGGTGTTTTTTATTTTATTTTTTTTTTGGGGTAATCTTCAGTTGCAATGTATTTCTAGAATTGCGAACAGTAAAATCATGATAAGTAAGCTTACGTTAATTTTTTGGTGAAGTACGAACAGTAAGATGGACTCGCATAATTAAAAATGAAAGGTTAGGATGCAGAAAGTGGAAGTACTTTTAAACATTCAAGCCTCGATATACTTGGGGAATTGTAAAATTATCTAAGAAATGGTCATACCAACGTTTCGTTCATGTTGCCTATGTCGAATAAGGACTTAATGCAAAAAATTGTATTCGTTCGTTTTACCTAAAATACTCCATTGTGTAACTTGTAGTATAATGAAAGTTCCAGGTTATGATGATCACGCACATCTCTAAGCATCACAGTTTTCCTTTTTAGCCTTAGGTGGGATTCTGTGATATACCAGGACCACAGAGTGGTCAGATCGAACAAGTCCTTGACCGACCGATACTTTTCGCAAAAAATGTGGGGCTTTAGTAATGAAACAACGTAAAATTTTGTTCTTTCTTGTTGGCGTATTCACCATCTGAAATAGGTTTAGTTGTGTGAGAATATCCTTGGGATCACCGCAAATTATTAGGTTTCTGTTCGGATTATCAGTCAGTAGGCGATTACAACTATTTGTTAGATGTTCCAATAATTCATCATGACAATATTGCGGATCTGGAGGATGATGAATACCGGCGATCTTCCCAGACTGAGCTGAACAAGGATCGGGAAAACGATCTTGCGCGGCCCCTCATACCCTGACCCTGTTTAAGACAAATATCGCTGATTTTCCTACCCATTTTAAGACAGAATTCCGATTTTTGATACCCTGTTTAAGACATTTAACCCACTTTAAGACAAAAATTGATAAATCGATACCCTGATTAAGACAAAAAATGATAAATTCGATACCCTGTTCAAGACAAAAATCCCGAAAAACATACCCTGGCTGGCCGCACGTCCCCATTAAGCCACCCACCCCCGGGAGGTCTTCCTCGGTGATTTCTTGCCATACTGATGACCACGCAGGTTTAAAATCTTTGGGAAAAGGCTTCGTGCACCGACATATTTGATCTCTAATTTTGAATCTGCAATCAGCATTGACTTTAAACCTCTCTCGGATGTGAGAGACAGTCTTTCTGGGTCGTCGTCAAATAAAGCTTGACCTTGGTAGGGCCTCTCAAAATTTTCCAAAGACTTTTAACGAATTTGATAAGCAGATGCCCACGCGAATTCTTCTGCCCATGCAGTTCATGAGATATTTGGTGGGACTCTTCCTAGTTCGCTTGTCGAAAATCCGATAGATGATATGTTCACCGGATAAAGCAGTAATTTTTCTTGAATCGGTCGTTTGGTAACTTTAATTTTTTTGTTTACATGTCATGAGAGCTGAAATCATCATTTTAAACGCTGCCCAAATGTCTTTGTGAGGGTGACTTCAATAATGGATCAAAAAAGCAACTAACTGTAACGCATTGAAGTAGTTTTCGCATGAATTTACAAAAAGCATCGTGAAAATGAATGATTCGCTGTGAAAAAAGATAACCGGAACATAGAGATGAAATATGTCAAAGTCTAGACTTTTGACGCATTGTCGATGTTACACAAGCAGTTTTCTACGGAATAGTTAAGTGAAAAAAAATGGCAAATCGCTGTCAGTAAGTTGATGGTCTCGACGAAGTCTGCTAAACACTAGAGCAAAAATGTCTCGCTGACTGCACTGCTTAGTTCGTTCATTGATAAAGTTCCCATGAAGTTTAGTGTGGAATGTTTTTGAACACGCTCGCGATTGCACGGCAGTCTTATTTTGTTGCCCTTGTTTGTGCAAGTGATTAGCATGTATTTCACTGGGTATTTCAAACGCGATGCAATTGTGCAAATTTTCATTTGTAAGAGACTCACTTACAACCAACAACGGTTTAATTTTAAGAGCTCGCATGGGGATTCTCTTGTAAGAAAAATAATTTATGGCGTCAAGTAAGTAAATTTCCCACAAACAATAGGCTTAAGCAATAGAGAAGGTTTCCGTATTTCCATAGCGTCATCTAAACATGACGGGGAGTTGGGAGAATTCGACACAGTTATGCATAACTGTCTCGAATTCTCCCAACTTCTCCCAGTGTTTAGATAAGGTTATGGAAACACCGAAAAAAGTCCTCTGTTGCTTTTATAAAATATTCCTCAAAGATAATTCAACAAATGAAGGAAAATGCTGATTTTTTACTCCTTGATTGAGACAGATTTTCTTGACATACGCTCATATTTCGTACCAACCAGTCAAAACGTGCGTCTGATAATACATTACCAATCAAAATTCGTGTGATGTCACAGCCGTATTTAGATGAGGCTATGGAAACACGGAAAACCTTCTCTTTTGCTTAAGCCTATTGTTTTTTAGAAATTTACTTACTTACACGGGAAAAAGTTCTCCATTGCTTTTATAAAATATTCGTCAAAGACAGTTCAACAAATGAAAGAAAATGGTGGTTTTTTTACTTCTTGATTGAAACAGATTTTCTTGACACAAGTTCATATTTCGTAACAACCAGTCAAAACGCTCGTCTGATAATACATTACCAATCAAAATTCGTGTGATGTCACAGCCGTGTTCCATACTCTTATTCAAACACAGCTATTGACCAATGAGAGTGCGCGTACTATCCTAACTATTTTATAATTAACAAATTGATGTCAGTTTTTCATGCGTCTGTCCTGTTATTGATCATGAATTTCATCATAACATTGTCAAAGTAGCTGTATTACTTAGACAAGTTACGCGTGTATTGCAAATACTTAAACCAATCACAGGTTAGATAATCCAAGGAAATTATGACTTTGTCCAAATAAAGAGCGGGTATAAGCCTAACCTGCAGGTGGTTCTTCCTCCTAAGAGGTTGATAAAAGCTTTCACACACAAAAAAAAATGATGATGGCGACTGATCTGCAATCTAGAAGCGTATATTTGGTTGTCGTAGAAGTCAGCTCGTTAATTGTCTTGAACCTTCTGTCCCTTATGGGAAACACCTTGGTTTGCATCTCCGTATACAGAAACATACGATTGCGTACAACAACGAATCTTTACATCATCGCCCTGGCAATAAGCGATTTACTGTCGGCTGTGTTTGTAATGCCGTTGTCGATTGGCGTCCTTATAAGCGGCCGCTGGATTTTTGGCGAAGTTAGCTGCAGTTTTCATTCCTTCTTCGCTTTGTTTGCCGTCTACGTTTCGCCAGTAACAATGGGACTAACAGCGCTCAATCGTTATGTGCGAATATGCAGGCCAGAGCACGAATATCAGAAGTTCTTTTCTAGGAAAAAGTCACTTGCACTTTTAGCGTCTGTTTGGGTTTTTTTTGCCTGTTTTATTGGCCTCCCCATAATAGCTGGTGTTCAAAAAAGCACTTTTGTCCCTGGATATGCCGCTTGTTCCGTTGGTCATCTTAGCGAAACTGGAAAACTGATACTCCATGGCATCGTCATCCCATTGTTTCTTTTAACAACTTTAACAATCACCGTGTTTAGCTACGTAAAAGTTGCGAAAAAGATGCGACAGCACAACATTGAAACGTCTTCCTTGAGACAAACCTCACAAATCATTAGTGCCCGAGAGATACGAATTAGTAAATCTCTTTTCGTAGTTGTTTTCACTTTCATGATCTGTTGGATTCCTCTTTGTATCATTACCCTTGTAATGCGCTTACAGTTGTTTCCAAAGATACCGCGAAACGTACTGCTGCTATGTCCCTTTTTGCTTTACATATCCAATACAATCAATCCATTTATTTACGCTGGTATGAACCCTTGTTTCAGACGAGAAATCCGGAAGATTGCTTGGAAGGAAAGAAGGAATGTTGGGGATCGTATAAGTAAAATAACACCTCAGCCAGATACGAATAGACAAAGGCCATTTCTCGATTGATTAATTCAACCCTCCAAGGAATTAATCATGATGAAAAAAGGACAGTAATTTATGACTGAGGCTTATTTCGACGATTTTAGGTCGCATTATCGTTAACATTTTATTTTGCGGCAACACGTAGCTGCCCACGATGGCCTCTGCACGTGCTGAGCATTTAAATCAGTTGTGATAAGGTTTGCATCCACGTTATACTCTGACGGATTATCGAATGAAAAAAGGAAAAACACATTAAGTCCGTTTCATCCATGAAAGGAAGACAGAAGTGAACAACAGAAATTTTAGTCGCTTGTAAATATAACCAGGCGGACTCATTAATGATCATTAACTTTAGTCAAATAGTGCTTTCTTAACATCAGATGTACAATAATATAGTTTGTCTTGAACGTGTGCTTTGAGCAGCTGGTGATGAAATGTAATCTATTTGATTGATGAGTTTTAATTTAAGCCTTTGAAATGTTTAGTTTCTTTCCATTCTCTAATTTTATATTAGACAAGAAGTATGATAATATGCCAAAGTTATTGGCTGTCGTGTCATGCATTAATTATCCCTATCATTCCTAAATGGATCAGTATTGTAGGACCTGTGTCATACTGAAGTTTAGATAAATTAAATAGTCTCTCGCGATTATTCGTTCCTCGTTCTAAATATAAAACTGCTAAATACTCCATCCATCCCTGTAACAAGGCGCAGTACCTTTCCTTTCATCTTCTTCCGTTTCGTTCATGTAGATCTCTTCCCATTGCTTCCCATTTCCTTATTCACTGGGAGATTTTCTCTCAAACTTTGCCAGATGTCCTCTCCCTTACAGCGTTTCCATGTGGTCTCCTGTAACCTTCCCGACGTTCTCTGATTCATTTTTGTCAGTTCCTATTTTTCATCTTCAGCATTTTGAAATGGGCATGCATCGAGTCCCTAAAAGATCCCATCGGGTGTAAGGACCTCGTATTGCTGTTCCTTAATTTCCACGTAATCCAGAGGCCCTTTGTCAGTGGAGATTGCTCTCATTGTCCATGACAATGCCTTCCAAGTCTTCATTGGAAAGGTGTGACCATTCAAGGGATTTGTAAAAGAAAATAATAATAAAATAATAGTAATATAATAATAATAATAATATAATAATAATAATAATAATAATAATAATAATAATAGTAGTATTATATTTATTATAATGATAATAATAATAATAATAATAATAATAATTATTATTATTATTATTATTACTATTATTATTATTATTATTATTATTATTTGTACAGCGCACATTCATGCGCTAATACCACCAACAGCAAAATGGATTATACACTAAAACTGCGGTAACTCGAACTCGGATAACTCGAATTTCCCCGCTAACTCGAACTAAGTGCCATTTTCTCTTGATTTGACTCCATTTTACGGTCGTTTTAACTCGGTTAACTCGAATTCGGACAACTCGAATTTCCCTCTATAGCTAACTCAAACTAAATTTCGTTTCCCTTGATCAAAATTTACCCCAATAATTCAAATTTGGTTCCTGTAACTCACTTTCGGAGAAATCGAAACGAACTTTCTCAGGACTGTAAAGTGTATCGTTCTTTATTCTCCGTAACGTACAATCTTGCGGTCTTCAAATGATAATCTTTACATTCACTTTACTTTCGCTATATTTGCTCGCACATTCTCTAAACTTGAGCCTGCGATATGGTCACGTGATACTGGTCACATCGTCATACATGGAGGGGTGGACGGTTGTACGGTCCTTGGTTGCACGGTCGTCCGTTGACCAAAACCAAATTTTCTCGCATAGATGGGTTATTATCCTGGAGTCGATTTGGAACTTGATGGGAAGCTAGTCTTGTTTATATAAACATGGAGTGACATGGTAGACCATGCAATAGTGCGTCGCTGTCATCTAGCCAGCTTGAAATAAGAGGATGGTTGAGCGTTTCTACTGTGTCTTGACTAAGATATTTCCTGATAAGTGATAGATTATATAGATTACATTAAACAATATGCAAATTAGCAGTTTATGCAGAATAGACGGAGCCGATGCAGATTTACAGTCTGAGTAGATTTTAAGCCTTCTCAAGGCGCAGTTTTCCTAATCGACATTGAGCTCGTACCTGATTACTTACATTTCTGGACATAAGTTTCTCTTCAAAAACAAGAAATTTTAGTTACATTTTCTTGGTTTTCTGTCAAAATTTAGGAACTTGCGCAATTACAAAGGAAGTCTGAGATAGAAGTGAAGAAGACCGCAGAGTTGCCGCAAGGGCGTCAGGGTGGGTGATACATGAACATTACTGATGCCTGGTTTAAATTTCATCCTTCCAATATGTTCCAAAATATTTTTAAATACCAAAATATCTTCATCCTGGAAATATTCAAAATATTCGAAAATGTCATGATTTTTAAATCAAAACCGTAAATATCTCTGGAGTGCAAGCAGAAACGCGTTTGAAATGACAACTTACACTTTTTTTATCAAGTCGGTCAAAAATGTTAAGAATTAAGGTTTTACTGCAAACCCCGAATCGCCCAGGATGGTATACCCGAGAAATAATGTGGTTTAAAACGACGTTAGAAGAATTCATCTGATTTCTATCATATTTTTCACGCGCAAAATTAAATGAAATTTAGTTGTGAAACCACCTTCGGAAAATTAAAGTCCTCAAAGCAGAACATTTGTCAATTTATTTCCATATGATTACCGAAAGGAAAAAAGTCGAGAAGACAGCTTTTTGTCTGTTTTGGAAAAATGAAGCGGGATAACTCTAGAAATATTGTTTTTTTGTGTGTGTTGTTTTTGTTTCGTTGAGTGGGTTTTTTTGCTTTAAGTTATTTAATGCTACTCAATGAAGTTCAAGGAGGAACTGATGTAGGTCTTACAAAACTGTCTCCTTATAAAAAGACTGCACCAATACGTCATTAACGAGCTTTTTGAGCCACGAACGGGAAACGGAAGTAAGCTTTCTTGGATAACAAAATTCAGAGGACCCACGAAATTGATATAAAATCAGTCAACTAAATGGACAAAATTCCCAGACGATTAGTTTGGTGAAGCAAAATGGTCATAGCCTCTTTGTTCGGGGACACATTATGGAGTGTGAGAAACGATGACGGCTACGGCAGCATTTATATGCACACGTTCTCCCAAAACTTCAAATTTGGTAAACCGTTTTCCCCATATATATATTGAGCTTGGGCTACCTGTGGTTTAGGCATAGAATAACCGCCGTATTGGGTTAGGCACTGATCTCTAGTGATTAGGAGCAAGCGCCGACTCGAAATGGTTAGCTTCAGGAGCCCATGACTTGGAGCGAACAGCAGTCCTTTATTCCTGTCACGGCGTTTCACTGACCGATTTATTTTTAGATTGAATTTTCCGCGAATCAGACTCCCACAGGAGCGGATGACCATCAAAAGAAACTAATTTGACGTCATAGTGTCACGGAACCGGAACTGCCTTTTTTTCTTGCGGGAAAGGTAGTCAGAAAATAGATCGGTCTTTAAAAATGCCTTGACACTTCGTTCATTGATTCATTCCTGACGGGAAAATTAGAACCCACAAATGACCAACTCCCAACATAAGTGGCTTCATAGACAAGTTGGTTAAAGCGTCCCACCGGTATCACGAGGTCACGGGTTCAGTCCCGTTAAAGTCCTGAAAATTTCAGGCTTCTCAACGCAATTGCTAAAATTGCGTCCATAAATGCGAGGATCATAGCTTTACTTGATAGGCTTAGTATGGAAGTTGTTTGCTCCAAGTCGCGGGCTCCCGGTAATTTCACGTCTTTTTTTTTGAAGGGTACAGCAAAAACATTAACTAAAAGCCGAGCCGCTCGTGCAGTACGGTTATATTTCCTCTTTTAACATCCTCCTTGCTCTGCAGAATTCCTCATATCCTACTCAGCCTCATTCGATAATTGCTAATTATCATGAATAGCGGAGCACCATTGGTAAGAAAATATGGTAACCCATCTGTGCAAGAAAATTTGGTTTTGGTCAACATACGACCGTGCAACCATAGGATCGTACAACCACTGATACCAAAGGTGACGTCATAAGACAGCAACTATTAAGACGAGATTTTTTTGAACATCGAGCAATAAAGCGCGGCAGCGGTCAAAAATCCCATAAGAGCTTGCGCGCATCTTACTTGTACCGTCGGCCATATTGTGTCGCGGTGGAAGAGCACATAGAAGTTGTGTTGAGTGCAAGCGATTAGCCAACCATTTTACACAGGTATTTCATTCAGTCACTTCGGAAAGATCTGTAAAGCTTTGAAAAACGTTTTGAAGCGGTGAATTTATCGTATTTAGTTTAACCTTCTTGCAAGGTTATAACCAGTACGCAAATTGTTCGAAAAGATCTTTCTGCCGTAAGATTTCGAGTTCTCCGACTCTGCTAATAAGAGATCCAGTCTAGAATTAGTGTGTCAAGACTTGCTTTTGGACTATCTTGAGATTGCAAACCTAGGATGAATTCTTATTATACTTTTATTAAAATAGTGTGAACAGTTCTTTTGTCATTGCCTTGCCTGTGACCGGTGATCTGATATTCGAGTTAGAGGTAGTCAAGTTGATGTGGAAGCAGCTTCTGTCACTTGCGTTACGGTTCAGTGAGGTTTCCTACAGATCGTTTTCGGACTGCTGTTGTCGTTACAGCTCGGTGTACTCTATCGCTAGACCTTGCAAAGGGTAATTTTGTCCTTTTTTTTTTATTTGAAAGGTATTGAGTATTCGTGGATAGGTTCCTTTAGAGTTGATTTTCAGCTTATCTCCCGCACACTTCTTCCGTAAAAAGGTTCGTGAGACCCCCAGTGTTAAGTGTTTCCTTTTCAGTTCCCCCTTTGAAATTACACATTAAGATTGTGTTCAGCTTAGCTTCAATTGTCAACTTTCAGTTTCGATTGTTGAGTTGAATTTATCATAAAATTTGCCACAAATGTTTCATTTTCCAATTCACTAGAGTTAAGTCAAGCTTATATCAAAGTTAAAAAAAAAGAGTTATTGAAGGTTTGATCTTTGTGAACAAATTGAAAAAAAAAAAAAAAAAAAGAAACTAGTCCCAGCTGAGCCTCAGAGATTGTAAACAATGTCTTCATCAGTACTTACTTGTAGTATATGTAAAAAACCTACAAGGAAGGAAGAATCTCGTCCCATAAATGATGTTAAAGGAAAAATGTCAAGCCTGTAGGAATACCACTATCCGCCTCTGATGTTCAGCGTCCAAATGCACAACTCCCCTGTACAAGCTAAAACATTTAAAGTCACTACCAAAGTCCACTTATGTCCAGGTTTGACCCTGATTAGATACACGCCCAATTTTGACATCCAACAAGTGTCCCTTAAGTCTAAGCATTTGCTACCTATTTTCAACAATAAGGTAAGGGTAAAGGTCAGCGTTATTTTTAGCTTTGGGTAAATGCAGCAGGTAATCTTCACTTAAAGAGTAGCATTTGGGGGACACTTTGTGACATAAATTGTCTGTATTCTGAGAAAAAAATGATGTTGAAGTTGGCGAGAAGAGCAAGGGGACACTTCGTGACGCTTATTGAAATCCGCGTGCATCTAATTAGGGTCAAACCTGGACATATCTCCCAAAGTCAGTAGATGATTTGTTCCCTGAAGCTAAGAAAATTTTTTTTGGCAAAAAAAGTTTGGCTGTGTGGCCCTCATAAGCAGTTTAAGGTGCTGTGGTGCATGTTATGTAAGGTTGCACAGGCTGTCACCCAGTGTAAACAAAAGTGTTCCACAGCCCCTGTCTGCAAACAATTCTACTCAAAATCAAGTTGGTTGTGCCCCAGTGTCATATGAACTGACGTCAAAGCGAACTCAGCGGAGGATTTGAAACAAACTTTAAAACTGCGCAAGGCAAAAAGTGGCTGAACTTAAAACAGATGTTGAAAACATGGGTGCCTCAAATGAACAGATCTGCCAGGAAATTCTTGAAGGCCAATTTGATGGGGTAAACTTTCC
This sequence comes from Montipora cactus, assembly GCA_014634245.1. Classification (NCBI taxonomy): domain Eukaryota; kingdom Metazoa; phylum Cnidaria; class Anthozoa; order Scleractinia; family Acroporidae; genus Montipora; species Montipora cactus. The sequence continues at coordinate 1,278,742 of BLFO01000962.1, read as the reverse complement.
TTCTTTTAACTCACACGGTAAAATTCTACGATACATATTCTACCTTACTAGTTGGTTTTTCAGTTTATTTGGATTGGTAATGAAAAGATGAACACAATTCAAGGATCTCCCAAGCCCGCGAAACTGAAAACATGGCATACTGTCATGCTTGTATAACAGGGTAAAAGTTACTACTGGTAACCCTACAAAATACAGTAAAGACCCACACATAAGAACCAATAATTTTCTAGGGCAGGCTGAGCAGGTTCTAATATTTTAGGCTATTTTTTCATAATTCAGGCTGATTACATGTAGTTTCTTAATAGGCTCTTATTTCTCAGAGGAACAAAAATAAATTTCTATATTTTATTCATAAGATATGTAGACAGTATTGCACTGTAGCTTTATGGAAAACATATTTCTAGACAAAATCCAATAAAATGCCAATCAAAGAAACATATACACAATAGACCTAATCGGCTAACTCAATGTTGTACCCAGTTCACATCTCGCGATTAAGATTCTTTGTGTATTGTATTTGCATTATAATGTACCATTCATATTTAAATGATATGGAAATACCTGAAACAAAACGTTTTATTCCCAAAGGGTTTGAATTGGGTACAACATTGAGTTAGCCGATTAGGTCTATAACAGGAGTTTCCTCAAGGGTGATTTTTTTGTAAATGTACCTCTTTTTCTTTGCCAGGCTCAGCAGGTTCTTATATTTTTGGGTATTTTTAAAATGCCAAATTTCAGCCTGTACTAGGTTCTTATACATGAGTTTGTACTATATGCATTATTCCCTTAAATAGAATACTAATCCAGGCTATAAAGAGTACTCTTTTTGTGTTCTAATAATCAGATCAGAGTCAGTAATTATTACTGACTAATTCAACGTCAGGACATTTTTCCTTTACCTTTGAAAATAAAAAAATAAGATCACAATATTTTTCACCTCTATCAGTACTTTGCACGAATACTGGCTTTTGCAATGTTTTGGAAACATGATTGTAAACATGCGAACCTCACTCTCTAGGAGGTGTTTCTTACTAGAAGTAAAAAGTAAAAGGAGCAAGCCATTCACAGGAAAAAAAATTGAAATTCCAACATGGATTATTATTGGAAAACATCTGAAATAAACTATCCAATATTGGAATAATATTGGAATACTTGGTAATTTGTAAAGGGGACAAATATGTTTTGGAATATCATTGGTATATCAGACATTTAACAATCCAAGATGGTCTTTTGATGGCAGTTTATTGGAATATCAAGTGTAAGAGGTAACAGTCCAATAAAATACCATAGAACTAAACTTGGATTGTCAAGTGACAAATAAACCAGTTATTTACCAATATTACTCCGAGTTAGTTTTTATGGTAGTTCATTGGGAGATCAATTTTATCACTGATAAACCAATAAAAATTGATAATTGATAAACCAGCCATTCAGACTGTAAATGCCGCCATTCGGTCATACGCCAAGTTACCCGGCCACTGCATTTGTGACATGGACAGTGCACATGAGGTTTTTCTCCCTTATTGCTGATATCTCTAGCTTCGGCGGTTAGCTGACAATAACAGAAAGTAAGTGAAATGTCTTCTTCTACTTCCATATTACATTTTTCCCGGGCGCCCAAAGAAAAAACCGATCGGCAAGAAAGAAAAGAACCGCGACCTATCGATACCGCCATGTTCTCTCCATTTGGCGCGAGGTCTGGTAAGTATAATTCAAAGTGGATCAGGAGATCTGGGATTGAAAAAGTAAACGCGCCAAAACACAGAAGTGTTGTCGTCGTCGGACTCGAAGAACTACCACAGGTTCGATTCTGACAAATTTGGAGATTATTTCCTTTTGTCATGGCTGAAAATAGCGACGCAGTGTCTTCAAACAAACCAGGTAGATATATTTTGTAAATGATAGTACTTGGCAGTCTTCATTACTTGTTCAACTTTTTTGCTGTGTCGATATTGTAAAACATAAGTTTAATTTTGGCGCCATTGACTACCCCAATAACTTAACTTCCTTTTCGTACTACGGAAACAGCTATTGCCAGAATTAGTGGATTCTTAGTTTAATGAAAGATAACCTTGTAGTTAAATACAGAAAGTGTAAAAATGAGATCTTTAGATTATAGAAACCAGTGGAAACTTGAAGTTTGTGTCGCGGACTGACCTACACATAACTGCAGATTTGGATTCACCCTTTATTAAATTAAAAAAGGTTCAGCGTTCACATTCCTCTCTGCTCACTCTCAGATAACTTTTCTCTGACTTTTACTTTGCCCTTTTCCTGAACAATCAGAGGAATGGAGTCCTGCTGAAGTAGCATCGTGGCTAAACTCTCACCATCCAGATTTGAAGGATGAAGCAAGACTTCTTCAGGGTAAATTATATGTATTTTTGATTGTAGTTTGAATTGATTTTTTGTTTTTCTTTTCGGTGTATTCGTTTGCTATTTGTTTGTTATAAGGAGTGAAAGGAAAATTAAAGAGGGAGACGAATAAACCAAATTGAGAGCGGCAAACCATACTTATGGCAAACTGAGAAAGGCTAATTCCCCTCACAGCTGAGTGTTTTCCTCGCTCATTAATCTGATTCCTTCCAGAGTGGCAGATGCTGTATTAATATTTTAATGTAAACGCTTTGAATTGTTATCTTTTCATTGCTTATTACAGTGACTTCTTTTTAGATAATGAAATATCCGGTAAAACACTGGCTCTTGTAGACAGGCAGTGTCTCAAGGACATTGGTATAGGATCAATTGGAAAACAACTCGCTGTCTTGGCATGTATCAAACAACTACACTGTAAGTCTCGGCTATCTTCCTCTGATGTGATTGACTGCCCTTTAATCAAGCAATCAGGCATTGCCATTGAGCATGACTTTAGTCAAGTTTTAGTCCAGAGGCAAGGACTTCAATAAGAAGTGAAGTAATCACCAGGTTGATTAGTACTTAAGAGAAACTGATTTTCTTTATGTGGGATCTTGGAAGCTCCTCCAGAAACTTTAAAGTTTGGAAACGTTGTTTTCCAGTATTGTGGGCACTAAATTGAGGACAAAAAGGTAAAATATTTCCTATGAACTCTTGCCAATTTCTCTGAGCAAAGTAGTAGATGTAAAAATATGTAGTTAATCACACTAAATTCCCTTGACCTTTGCAGTTGAGGGGAGTGGGTAGACGTTATGTTAAGAATTCAATTAGATGCAAACATGTTTTAATTCTTTCATTAAAAAAAAAAAAAAATTAAGAGCCAGTGGCCACTGTGCACTGATTAAGAGTACAGCCTGGTATCACGTTTTAAAGGAACACTTAGGTGCTTGTAAATTCCTTTCTAATAATGCCCGACAAACATCATCTTTTAACTACCTTTTCTACTATTTTTAGCACATGTTGAAAGACAGTCCATTCCAGTGTCTGTCCATCACAGTCCTTCAAAGGGTATGAAAGCCAAATTAACAAGAAAAGATAAACAAGAAATGAATGCTGAAGACAAACACTTGTACCACAGCAAGTGAGTACTGTTTTATTAATTGCATTACCATTCATAATTAGCACATACTTAATGACATTATTGTAATTATGGACTAGTACATGCAAATGCCTTATTGTATTGAAATGTTCATTGCGTATGCTGCAGGATCAAGCTAATAAGAAAGGAATGCTCTAAGAGATGGCCTGGAAACAATAAAGTGTATTTCCGAAGTAACAATGCAAACAGCTTGATTCTCTCAGAATTAGTGTCTTCATTGGAACCCATATGCACATTGAAAAAAATTGGCTTTGGGCAAAGTGAATGTTTTTTATCCCTGATTGAGCCATGCCACAGTAATTTTTTAGTAGATTTTGTTAAAATGCTAGTGCACACAATTATACTGAAGCATTATCCTTTGACTTGATATTCAAGATCAGTTATTGTCTTTTGTTTGTTTGAATTTGTTTGATTTTTTAATTCATGTGAATTGTTTTTGTTTGATGTTTCAGGTGCAATCAGAAACCACATCTTACAGTGAGCAGTCGAAAAGAACAGAAAACTTACTGATGGTTATGATTTTGAGGTACAACTAGTCCTTGTAAGGAATACCAGTACTACTTACATCCTATTAAGCTTGTAACTTAAGAATGGAGCATTAAGCTTTTTCTCTCTTTTTGGCAGAAATCCAGGACACCTGCAAAGAGAGCTCTGTCAAGTCCGACAACAGATGCAAACGAGAGCATTGGTAAGGAAAGGATATGGCCACTGACAGCCATTCCTTTCTTTTATGATAAGACTTTTATCTAGTATATGTAATAAAGTTAAATTTGAATTGGGGAATGAAAATTTACACAGAGGAAAGATCCTTACAAGACAGTTAGGTATAAAATGTAAACATGAGATTTTACCCTGAAAAAAAAAATACTCAAGGCTTCATCCTGGCTGCCAGACCTTCTTGCAAAAATGCAGTTTGTGAATTTTTATGACTTATTTATTGTGCATTGTTAGGAACATCAATTTTAAGCTAGATTCGGTAAATTAGGTATTTTTTTTAAATAAAGCTTTTCTTTTTATATTTCATTTTACATGTACATGCCTATTCACACTCTTTGCAAGAAATCAATATTAATGAAGGGAGCTATTGTTACTTCAAGTCATTTGATCAGATTTCAAACATGTAACAGGGTGTCTTTTGTTTTTGGCATTTAAGATGAAACAGACACTGAAAAACCCAGTCCTGACGAAGCCTGCAGCAGTGATGGTGTTAACGACATATCCCTATTATCTGCATACAGCTCACAAATCATCTGTGCAGTGTTTTTCAAAAAGCCAGCCTTCAGAAGTTTGAGTGTGAGACACCATCTTGCTCCAGCTGCTAAAGAACTAAAAATCAAGCATAGAGGCAAAGGAAAGTACGAATTGGCCCTGAAAATTGCATCTGAACTTGTAACGAAGAAGATGATTCAAGTTGCTGAAGGTGCAAATTTCAAATGCCTTTCAAGAAATGAGGTTCTTATTGACAAGGAACTAGATGTGTTATCAGTTGAATCCAGCAGTTCAGATCGTATTGATTCATCCTCAGGATCTACTATGTCTGTTGATGAAACAGATTCAGGGCCAGATTATGATTATGATGATGAACCAGAGCAGGCTGACTAATGCAGCTTCCATTATATGTGTTATATATGTTGCTGAAAGTGGCTGATGGCTAATTACGACTGATGATATATTTTTTAGCTAATTTTGTTTTGTCTGGTGATGCTCTTGCTCTACATTGTATAAAGTTCACATTGGAACAGTAGATGATGTAAATGCTTTTTTTCGGTTCAAGTTTCTTATGTTTGCAAACTGGTTGATCTGTAAACAGGACACAACAGCAATAAACTGGGAAGAACAGTTACCGGTAATCATGATAAAGTTAAATGTTGGAGTTATTGAATACTGATCAAACCACTAATCTTGCCAGGAAAGATTGAATTATGGATATCACTACATATTTAACCAATATTGGAAATGAAGCTTCCAATGTTGGAAGTTTAAATTACTGGCTGTCCAATCTGGTAAATGATTTTTCCGATATTGGACTCCTGTTTTATTCTCCAACCTTGAAAAGACTGTTTCCAATGTTGGGGTCTTATTTATTTCAATTTCCCAACCTTGGGAAAACAGTTTCCAATATTGGACTGTCATAACAGTTACCAATCTTGGAAATGCTGCTTCCAATGTTGGACTTTCATTGTACATCTACCAACCTTGGAAATGTTCTTTCCAATGTTGGATTTTTTAAAATTTACCAACCTTGGTTGATTAAAGTTAGACTACCAACCTTAGAAAACTATGAAATGTCTTTCCAATGTTGGTAAGTGTATCTCTTTTTCCAACATTGGTTTTACAAGTGAATTTCCAATAATCTTCCATTGTTTTCCCAATGTTTTCCCATATTGGAATGTCAATTTTTTTTCGTGTGATTGTCTTCACTTCTTTTAAATTCCATTCAGGAAAAAGTGAATGCTAATGCTAACATCATGGAGCAGGCTTTTAGCCAGGATTTTGAAAGTGGGAGTCCAAATTTTATGTGGGCCTAGGGGGGTCTGGGGGCTATGCTCCCCCAGAAAATTTTGAAAAATTGAAGCCTCTTAGACGTGATTTCCGCGATTCTGACAGCTGTAAACGTCTTACAATTTACCTATAAAACCGCTGTTTTTCCTTGATAATTTTACTAAGCTATCCTTTCCTCAACTTACCTTGTTTAACATTGAATTATATTTGGGATAGGAACTCCAGTTGTTATGAAGAGTGATTGAAATTTGAAGTTGTCAAGCCGTGATTTACACGAAAGAACAGATATGCGCGGCTTTGTTGGTCGAACTGCATTCTGGTCTACAATCTTTAACTATTCACCTACTATTAGTATTCCTAAAGCAATTACGATGATTGCACATGTTATTACACCAAATGGCTATTTTGTTGTAATGCCCGCCAGATTTCGCTTGAACAGAGCAGAATACAATCAAGCGATTACAATAACATTTGTAGCCGCGAGATGGAAGGCGCGTGATCTTTGACTCATGTCCTCATAAATAATTAGCAAAGTGCGCATTTATTTATAGCAGCCGGCAAAGTAGCCTGGGGACGACTTGGTAAGTCAATATCACTGAACAGCGGCTTTGCCTGTGAAATCGCTTCGCTTAACTTTGATTCATTTGATCAAAACAGAAAGGAAACTCACTAAAAAAGTGTTCATATAGAAGAAAAATACGACAGCAGCACTAAAACAACTCTTGAGAGCAAAAAGAAATGTAACTTTTATTAATTTATAGACACTGTTTTGTTACATTAAGCACAGAAGTTCGTAAATAGCCGCCCAAAACAGGCCGTCGAAAATCTCCCATTTCTGAGAACTGGCCGTCTTTTGGACGGCTGGACGGCCGCCTGGCTAAAGGCCTGTCATGGAGGGCTTAGCTCTCAGCTACTCCAGAGACAGACCTGGAAGTCTCAAATGGGTTGAACTGTTGAGCTGTGTGGCACAGCAATACACAAATAAGGAAATTAAACAAATGTTCAGGTTTACTAACAGTCGCGGAAAAGAAGTATCATGCACAGACTACGAATTAACAAAAGCTAGACTTTATAGTAAGATGTATGGTCCAGGAGCAGCACTTCCGAAAATAAGACGCCAATATAGTCATAAACTTCCACCAGAAACCATTGCTTTTGTCTTAGAATTTATCCATCATCTAGACAGTGAAGAGTATTCATCTTATAAAAGTGGCCCCTGTGATGGAAAACAAAAATCATGGATAAGTGAATTATTGGGAGGAGGAAATCAACCTGTTTTGTGGTTCAATTAAGCAAAACAAGTCTGCCTTTTATGACAGATATACATTCTAAACAGAAATGTGAACAACCGGAGATAAGACCTATAAGCTTTAGTACAATTTTTAAGGGTTTGTCTGCGGGAAATTTCAAAATAATGGCAGAGAAGGCAGGACTCTAATATTTGCACAAAACTTGGCGCGGAGTATTTCATCCTGTTAGATAAGCTGCTAACTCGTTTAGGTGAAATGCTGAGGAGCCAACGTAAACCAGACATAACTCCAGGATTAATGAGCAAAGCAAAGACGTTAACAAATAATATATGACTGTTTCCGGTACAAGAAAATTCAGAACGAACATATTTTTTCTACAGTGGTACATCTTCGAACACCATCTAACAGGACATTTCAACAGCTTTGCTCTTTCCACACGCCAGCAGTCTAACTTAAGTTTTTTGGCATCACCTTCACTTTTTTGAGCAATAAAAATTCTTAGAAATGATGTGAACTTTCCAAAAATAATGTACAAGGCAAAGAATGTTGTTGTCCAAATATGAAAAGTACAACCTTCAGGCTGAAGAACGCTCGCACGTGAAGGAAGCTCGAACGCAAGTAGTTTCGAATGTCAATTATGTAAACAAATTGAGGTGTTGTATTTTCAAACTAAAATTACGCAACTGGTTCAAAACAAAACCACATTTATTTAGGTAGCACTGAAAAGCTTGCACTTTAACGTCCTGTATTGTAGTGACATATGTCTGGTACACTATACAATGAACTTACAACAAAGCGGATAAACAGTGCTGCCATAAAGAATTCGTTAACCAATTATATCTGCCACAAAGGAATCGCGGATGATTGGAAAAGTTCATGATTTCAAAAGCATTTTACTATGCAAAGTGAAAGCACCAGAGGTGATGTTCAAAATAACAGTATGATCCGTACTCCAGTACTTACCAAATGGAAGCAGATCTCTTGCTGAAAGGGCGATGTTTAAAGTTGAGAAATGCACTACCCTGCAAGTTTGAGGCGAGATCAGACAACCGGTTCAAATACATTTGAAGCAAATAATGCTCAAATCAAGTGTAGAACATCTAGAAACTTTCAATTAAGACGTGCAATCCTTGGTACAACAAGATTTTTGCAGCGTAACTTGACAAGAACGAGATAAGTAATATGGGTTTCGCACAACGCTGTATTTTATTTTCAATTCCCAAACGCATAAAAACTCAAGGATGTATATTCCGCTTACGCTGAAACAACTAACAAAATTACGGTTTCAACAGAACAGGTGAAGTCAAAACCTTCATTTTGAAATGTTGGCAGTCGCATAAACTTCACAAATAATCTCGTTTGAGCTTTTTTTTCTCAAGGGAAAATGTCGCTCAATGAATTGGAGAACGCAAGTTGAGCTCGACCGGCTTAACGCTCGACCTTTACGCTAATTGTGCTTTAACACAGCCTTTCAAAGAGATTTCAGAGTTTTAATGTATCAATTGTTATTGAAATAACTTAGGTTATAGAAGTAAAGCAATTACATACCTTTAATGAATTGATTTGGCAAGATAGTATCGACAGTAACCGTCTCAAACCGTCAGAATCAGCCATAACTTCTGTGACAAACGGCCGGCATTGTTCGCATCTCATGGCAAGTCTACTGAAGCAAATCTCCCATTTGCATCTTAGGGGTTTTTCTAGCACAAAGTGCTTCATATCCTTCCGACAAAGGTTAGAAATGAGCCAGGGAACAGGACTTTTTGTGAGTCGAAATGATTATTGCGGCCATCAAAATATTCCCTGGCGCGAAACACACGTTATTCCAACTAAACTTGACTGGCGGCAAAAGATTATTATGGTATTTTTGGCCGCGCAATGCTCGAAGTTCAAAAAAATCTCGTCTTAAACAATGACTACCTTCTGAAATAAAATTGAGCCACTTATATTTTCTTCTTTTCCGGGGTTTAGCTGTTTACTATTTAAGGATATTTGAAACGCCATGAGGGCCACCAAAGCCTTCCAATATCTGGTCGCGTTCCTCTCTTTGTTATACACATTGAAAGCGCAAAACATAGAGGTGATAGAAACGTTGATGGAAGCTTACAGCACCAAGGAAGTAGGACAGCCAACGGGATACTTCAGCGAAAACGGAAAGGGAATGTTTGAACAGGTCTCCATGTTGGATGCCATGGCGCTCGCAAAACGAGGCAAACCTCTGGAAGCAAGTCAACAGCTGACGTCACTTGCACTTGGTAGCATCCTTGATGGTCTTCCCATTGACTATCGTGCAGTAGGTGGTCTGTTAAAACTCATGCAAGCCGATAGGTCGTACTTCAAAGACACAATGATGGCCGTGCAGGCCAACATGAAGTTGGTCTCTGGTAATGTTGCGCAAAAGCTAATGGCTTTCAAGGAGGCTGGTTCAAAGACGGAGGAAGCGAAACTTAGAGTACAGAACAAGATTAAAAACTCCGTCGCTGCCCAAGGTATTAGAGAGCTAATTCACTACTTGCACAATCCCATAATGCACCTCTATTACCCCCCAAAACATTTGCATAACCATTGCTTGCAATTTCTCCTGGGACATGAAAAAGTTCCAAGAGAAGTCGAAAACAATGCCTATGCAGATTTTTGTGGGATAAAAGAGGTGTATTATGGGATTTGTGCAAGTAGTGAATAGAGAATATTAAGGCCTTGGCAACGGTTTCAACATTTCCTTCAACATCCTTTGGATTTTGTTGAATGATGTTGAACGATGTTAATTGCTGCGGTGGGCAAAGGGTTTTAACTCATCATCAACATTTGATTCATGAAAGGTCACGGGAGGCCTTCTATTCAGTCCCAGGCTGTAGCCGCCTTTGTTACTAAAGAAAAGGACATCATGCGTCATTTAAAAGAAACCGATTAGTGCGCACGCTCATGCCCAACTATGTTTAAAGAGGGAGGCAAACTGCTTCAACTTGCTTTTAGACACCTTCAACATCGATTCAACATGTTTCAAAACGGTTGAAAGGGGGGAATTAAACGGTTTGACCATCGCTGTTCCACAAAATCGAACGGATGTTGAAACCGATTTCCCGGGTCTTAAAGGCTACGGCATCGTTGCAGCATCTCAACTAGATTACTCCAACTCAAGTTCATCAATTTTAACATGATTAGTTCGATTTATTTTGCACCATTTACAACTAAAAGCATGGTAAGCAGGAAGAAATACAACAAAAGCTACCTATTATACGGTTTGTTGAGGCCTGTGCAAATGGCTTCGACGTCCTTTCGATTTTGTTGGACGATGTTTAACGATGTTGACAATTGGAGTGGGCAAACGGTTATAACACGCTTTGAAACTCATTCAACATCGATTCAACTTCATTACAACATGTTTCATTTTGGTTGAAAGGAAGGGGGGAGGGTGGAGGTAAACAGTTTTAACACGCTTTGAAACTCGTTCAACATCGATTCTACTTCATCATTTTGGTTGAAAGGAAGGGGGGAGGTTGGGGGTAAACGGTTTTAACACGCTTTGAAACTCGACATTCAACATCGATTCAACTTCATTTCAACATATTTCGTTTTGGTTGAAAGGAAGGGGGAGGGTGGGGGTAGACGCGGTTTCAACATCCCTGTTCAACAAAATCGAACGGATGTTGAAGCAAATGTTGATTTTTTTTGCCCGGCCCTTTATTTTACAATGCGAAAAGGCCAAAAGGAGGGCAGCTCTCCGTGTTGGCCATTACCACGTTGAATATAAAAAGGAAGAGATATGATCAAGTACTGTGACCAACAGTGACAAACTCATTCACATATTCTAGAACTGGATTGACAGGAACGGTATAGGTGGTTTTCACTTTATGTAATCGCCGCCATGTCACGGGTTGGACGAAAACAAAATAGGGAGTTTAACAACGACGACGGCTACAGCAAGGACAATGCCAAAAAGCAGTAATATTATTGGTTAAAAGAACCAAAATAATCGTGCTGCACGTGCGGCACGCATTTTTGAACAATTATCTCCCGTTCTCGTCGAAACTACTACGTGAAATGACCAAATTTAAGATTTTTGACTACAACGTGGAAGAACTACAGTGAATCTTTCAGTCTCACTCTTTACTTCAAATCCGTCCGTACCAATCCAGTTATAGGACACTTCGCCCATATTGAATAATATGAACAAGATGAAATAATCATGAAATAGTTAGAATGGCTCAAATTCATATTTTGAAGTGATGTTTTCGTCGTCGTAGCCGACGTGGTTTCTTAACCTCCCTAATATCTTTCATTCACTCCTTTTGTTCGTCAACCAGCAATCATACATTGCAGCATTGTTGTCTGTGTCTCATGAGATTGGTTGCAAACCTCCTGTTTGAAGTAGAGAAAGATACGTTGATGTACGCTCTCGCTATTGTCTAAATCTAAAATTTGGATGGTGAAAAGAACACAATTTGTTTTATAGAGAACGGTAAAAGTCTGAAGAAAAGTTAAACGTGCTGCCTGTATTACGATTATTCATATACACACTAATTCAATAACATTTTCCTTTGTGTCGTTAACTTTGTCTTAGATGTCGTAGTTTCTTAATAGGCCATTTCTTAGTTCGTGTTTGCCACCTCTTCAAAGCGAAAAGGTTTTCTTATGAAAATTGGTTTTCATTCATTTGTATAGTAGAACTAATTACCATCACAAAAGCGTTGCACTTGGACTTGCTTTGAAGAGGAGACAGACTTGAACTCGGAATAGCCTATTGGACTCCTTTTTTAAAGAGAGCTCCAACCAATGAAAAAAAAATGACACAAGTAAATAATGTTTAGAACAAGAGTCCATTACCAAAGAATAAGAATCTGGTATCAAGTTTGTCCGCATCAACGACAGAAAAGTGCATTTTTTAAAACCAAGCTTTGTGGGAAAATAAACAATAGACCAAATATTGTGCCCAATTCAAATCTCCCGGGGTTAAGATTCTTTGAGTATTCTATTTGCATCAAATGTAGCATTCACATTTAAATGACATGGAAATACCTGGAACAAAACATTTTATTCCCAAAGGGTTTGAATTGGGAACGACATTGAGTTAGCCGAATTGGTCTGTTGTTTATTTTTCCGCAAAACTTTGTTTAAAAATATACACTTTTCTGACGCTGAGGACTCGGCCAATTTAGGTAAAACTTACTCTTAGGTCATGGACTCTTGGTTTAGAATAAATACTCGAAGGGAGCCATATGAATTTGTGCCCATGTCTCAAAATAAATTATCTTGATCTAATAGACGAAACCAAACAGAGAATTTTCGAAGCTTGGAAGCGTGATATGGAACGGCTACAGAGGCTGGCTGAGTCAACGCGGCCATCACCCAAGAATCCTAAAATTTGGCAAGTCTACGGTAGCTGTAAATACTTTTTTAAGCAATTACGCTTCCCTCCCACAAGCAGCATGAGATTTGCCGGGCCTATTTCGGACATTCTTGGAATAGTCGTTAGCAGTATTGGGCTGTACGATGCAATTCAGAAGAAGAATACACTGGGAATTGTAAACAGTGTTCTAGGCATTGTTGGAGGTGTCGTGGCGTTGAGTTTATTCACTGCTGCCGTTACAACCGGTATTAAGGTCTTTGCAACCATCGGTGGACTAGCCGGAGCAGCATTTTTCGTTGTGCCTCTTCTCATTAAAATGTTTTGGCCGAGAAGTTTAGCTATTGAGACGGCAAACAAGTTGTCAGAAATCTCCCAGAAGGACTTGCAAGGAAATCTTCACCAGTTGAGTAGGCTTTCAGAGTCTGGATCACGCAGGTGAGCCGGGAT
>BLFO01000962.1:1245682-1248182 GCA_014634245.1 Montipora cactus | reverse complement strand
TTAAAATGGATAAATGCCTCTCACTTATTGACAAAAAAATAGTTTTTACTTCTTTGATCGACCGAAATCAAAATGACTTGGACGGGCTACTTTTACCGACTCCACCACACTTGGTGACTTTGTAGTCATCGCCGTCATTATCATCGCCATTGTCATCGTCATCATCGTTAATGTCGTCGAAATCATCGTCATCATTATCATCGTCGTTGTCATGGTGATCATAATCGTCATCGTCATTATCGTCAACATCGTCGTCGTAGTCATCGTCATCATCCGTAATGTCGTCGTTTACATCGTCGTCGTCATCATCATCCTCGTCGTCGTCGTCACCATAGTCATCGTCATCGTTATCGTTATCATCGTCGTTGTCATCGTCATCTTCATTGTCGTCGCCATCGCAATCGTCGTCAGTGTCATCGTTATAATCGTCAAAGTAATCTTCATCGTTATCATTGACCCATAGACATCACAAACGATAAGCTCCATATGGCAGGATTGATCCATATTCTCCTTATTTTCGTATACATTTACCATCCAATGTAGGACAGTGGAAGCGGGGGTGTAGTTCGACTGATAAACTAGAGGATATTCAAACGTATCTTACTATCAGTCACTTACATCATGCCCCACATCTTACTTTTGATAAGTTTGTAACAAAGTTGGTGTCGATCCTAACGTTCAACTGGAGATACCTATGAAATTGTTTCACATTTGTCACATATTACGACTTGTAAGACGTAGATCGTTTGCACAAGTTCATGTGTCTTCATTTGAGAATTTGTGCTCGATTACTTGCTGATTAACGTTTGATACTCCTTCTCCGTAAAACATCAGTTTTCCCTGAACTCCTAAAATAGAACAAAAACCCAGAACGTGTTGTCGAATTTTAAAATAGACTTCAATTTTGATCTGCGCTTCCTACTAACTTTAAATGGCTTTCAATCATGTGATTAGCCAAAATAAAACACTTTATGATCACAAATATTTTGCGATTCCTTGGTCTTTTTTGAGTAAAATGTTGTCCCGGGAAACTTTGCGATGATGCCAGTCATAGATTTTTCAAACTTTCAGTCGTGTAGCAGCTCTCTTAAACGTATAATGTCCTTTACTAGTACTCGAAACCCAATTTTACCACAATTGCTTGTAATCTCACAATCTGATTGGCTAATTTGCCGTTGCCGATAAGAGTCTAGACGACGTTGTACGCGTCATACTCGCGTCAATTTGTCACACAATTTAATAGCCAATCAGAAATGCCTATTTTGGAAAATAAACCAATCATATTGCGAGAAAGTTATAAGACAACGCTTGCTCTTTCTTTGTGTCATGATTTTGACCACTGTGATGACGAATATCGTTGTCGCTAAGGGTAAAGACAACGCTGAACCACTTTCGATTTGTTAATTGCCAAACCAAAAACAAAAGACTAAACAGTTGTTTTATGGGGGATACCTGAAGTCCCCTATTCACATTTTAAAATATTTTGAGAATGAACAAAGAATATTAGATTTTAGTTTATTATTTACAGTCTTTTCCGTTATTTTTTTTTACTCTTTTCTTATTTGAATTGAAATTAGTTTTAGTTATACCATATAATATCCACTTACTATATATGTGTATATATAGAAGCATTCCAATGTAAACTTATTTACCTGAAGAAGGCTTCTCTGGTCAGCCGAAATAATTAATGAATAATCAAATGTAGGTTGCATCGGCTCTTGCCCAAATATTTACTTTTTCATCGTGTAATTCAAGTTCGCCGGTTAGATCAAGCCAGTTGATCAAACGTACACCCGAAAGGTTATTGTCAAAATTAATTAAAAACTCTCCTTTTTTAGAGTTCGGTTTCCAACTAAGTTTGTTATTTATTGTATCTCCTGTACAGTCCATTTCTAGCAATGCAGCAAGCAGCAAGTAGAAGGAGTCCATGGTGTACTTTTCCCAGAGAAAAAATGGGATTTTGATTTTGATCAAATGAGTAGAAATTGAGAGAAATCTGCGAGAGATTGATAAAGATTGACAATGAGTTAACCTGAAGCATTTGAACATTTTGACTTTTTTAATTATCATAATGGGACGAATATAAAGATATCGTGTGGGTACATTGACAAGCTAAGCCAGTATGCAAATTGCGATAAATTTGACTTTCATATACATACAAAGATTGACAGTGAACTGGGGAAAATTATGGCTTCGTAAATCCCTCAATTAAAATACCAGGGGTTGGAATAGACGGAGATTATGTACGTCCGATCATGATAATGATGCCACCGTTGGGTCTTAGGATATGTTTTTAATAATAATAATAATAATAATAATAATAATAATAATAATAATAATAATAATAATAATAGTAATAATAATAGTAATAATAATAATAATAATAATAATAATAATAATAATATGTAATAACTTTATGTCGAATTGTTAGACCCTTTGGAGTGCCGTTCATTAACCGAAAGGGCTTATCCCAAAAGACCACGAACTTGGTTTTCTCGGA
>BLFO01000962.1:1235682-1240682 GCA_014634245.1 Montipora cactus | reverse complement strand
GATTCTGTGATATAGTACCAGGACCACAGAGTGGTCAGATCGAACAAGTCCTTGAGCGACCGATACTTTTCTCAAAAAATGTGGGGCGTTAGTAATGAGAACATCTAGCATTTTGTTCTTTCTTGTTGGTGTATGTGCCATCTGCAATAGGTTTAGTTGTGTGAGAATATCCTTTGAATCGCCGCAAATTATTAGATTTCTGTTGGAATTATCAGTCAGTAGGCGGTCACAACTATAGGTTAGATGTTCCAGTAATTCATCATGACAATATTGCAGATCTGGAGAAAGATGAATACCGGCGATCTTCCCAGACTGAGCTGAACAAGAATCGGGAAAACGATCATCGTGTCATTTCTGTTCTGATAATGATTGTCTCTGTCTGAGGCTGGAATCCTCCTCTGTTGAAGTCTTCCTCGGTGATTTCTTGCCATGCTGATGACCACGCAGGTTTAAAATCTTTGGGAAAGGGTTTCGTGCAACGACATGTTTGATCTGTAAATGTGAATCTGCAATCAGCATTGACTTTAAACCTCTCTCGGATGAGACAATCTTCCTCGGCCATCATCAACTAAAGCCTGGCCTTGGCAGGGCCTCTCAAAATTTTCTAACGACTTTTCACGAATTTGACAGGCAGACGCCCACGTGACTTCGTCTGCCCATGCAGTTCATGAGAAATTCGGTTGGACTCTTGTTCTTTTATCGACAATCCGATAGATGATATGTTCACCGGGTAAAACAGTATTTTTTTTAAATCGGTCGTTTGTTAACTTTATTTTTTTTTAAATGCCATGAGAGATGAAATCATCATTTGAAACACTGCTCAAATGTCTTTGTGAGTGTGACTTCAATAAGTGATCAAAAAAGCAACAGAAAGTGCATCCTTGTTCTAACTGCAACGCCTTGAATTAGTTTGCGCATAAAGTTACAAAAAGCATCGCGAATATGAATGATTCGCTGTAAAAAAAAAAGGCGTAACATAGAGATAAAATGTGTCGAAGTCTAGACTTTTGACACATTGTCGATGTTACACAAGCAGTTTACTACGGAATAGTTAAGTAAAAAAAATAGAAAATGGCTGTCAATAAGTTGATGGTCTCGACAAAGTCTGCGAAACACTAGAGCAAAAATGTCTCGCTGACTTTACTGCTTAGTTCGTTCATTGCTAATGTTGCCACGTATTTAGCGTGGAATGCTTTTGAACGCGCTCGGGATTGGTCGGCAGTCTTATTTTGTTGCCATTGTTTGTGCAAGTGATTGGCAGGTATTTTACTGGGTATTTCAAATGCGATGCAATTGCGCAAGTTTTCATTATTTTGTGGGAGACTCGCTTAAAACCAGTAACGGTCTAATTTTAAGAGCCTGCATTGGGGTTTTCTTGTAAGAAAAATAATTTATGCCGTCAAGTAAGTAAATTTTTTAAAAAAACAATAGGCTTAAGCAAAAGAGAAGGTTTTCCGTGTTTCCATAGCCTCATCTAACCACGAGGGGGATTTGGGAGAATTCAGACAGTTATGCAAACCCGAGACGCAGTCGAGGGTTTGCATAACTGTCCCGAATTCTCCCGACTTCTCCGAGTCCTTAGATGAAGCCATGGAAACACGGGAAAAAGTCCTCCATTGCTTTTGTAAAATATTCCTCAAAGATAGTTCAACAAATGAAAGAAAATGGTAGTTTTTTTACTTCTTGATTGAAGCAGATTTTCTTGACACAAGTTCATATTTCGCATTAACCAGTCCAAACGCGCGTCTGATATTACATTGCCAATCAAAATTCGTGTGATTTCACAACCGTGTTCCATACTCTCATCTAAACATAGGTATTGACCAATAAGAGTGCGCGTACTTTAATAAAAAGTAATACTTAGACAAATCACGCCTGTATTGGAAATACTTAGACCAATCACAGGTTACATAATCCAAGGAAATTATGACTTTGTCCAAAATAAATAGAGGTAGATTAAGCCTCTTAAAGAGCAGTTCAAAATATAGGCAAACAACCTGCAGGTGATTCTTCCTGGGAGTTTGATAAAAGTTCTGACAAAAAAATGATGATGGCGACTGACCTGCAATCTAGAAGCGTATATTTGGTTGTCGTGGAAGTCAGCTCGTTAATTGTCTTGAACCTTCTGTCCGTTATGGGAAACACCTTGGTTTGCATCTCCGTATACAGAAACACACGACTGCGTACAACAACGAATCTTTATATCACCGCGCTGGCAATAAGTGATTTACTGTCAGCCGCGTTTGTGATGCCGTTGACGATTGGTGTCCTTGTAAGCGGCCGCTGGATTTTTGGCGAAGTTGGCTGTAGCTTTCATTCCTTCCTTTCTTTGTTTGCCATCTACGTTTCACCAGTAACAATGGCGCTAACAGCGCTCAATCGTTATGTGCGAATGTGCAGGCCAGAGCATGACTATCAGAGGTTCTTTTCTAGGAAAAAGTCACTGGCACTTTTAGCGTCTGTTTAGGTTTTTGTTGCCTGTTATAATGGCCTCCCCATCCTGGCTGGAGTTCAAAAAGGCACTTTTTTCTCTGAATATGCCATTTGTGCCGTTGGTCATCTCAGCGAAACTGGAAAACTGATACACTATGGCATCGTCATTTCATTGTTCCTTTTAACACCTTTAACAATCACCGTGTTTAGTTACGCAAAAGTTGCGAAAAAGATGCAACAGCAAAAAATCGAAACGTCGTCCTTGAGACAAACCTCACCAATCATTAGTGCAAGAGAGATAAGAATTAGTAAATCTCTATTCGTTGTTGTTTTCGCTTATTCCTTTTTGGATCATTGTCCTTGTAATGCGCCTACACTTGGTTTCATAGATACCACGAAACGTACTGCTGCTAAGTTCGTTTTTGCTTTACATATCCAATACAATCAATCCATTTCTTTACGCTGGTATAAACCTTAGTTTCAGACGAGAATTCCGGAAGATTGTTTGTAAGGAAAGGAGGAATGTTGGGGATCGTATAAATAAGATACCACCTCAGCCAGATACGAATGACGTTATTCAAGAAGACAAAGGTCATTTCTTATTTGATTAATTCAACCATCCAAGGAATTAATCAGGATAAAAAAAGAGAGTAATTTATGTGTGAGGTCTCGGTGCAGTTTTATGTTTAGACGGTTTATTTCGACGATTTTAAGTGGCTTAATCGTTTACACATTTATTGTGCGGCAACACGTAGCTGCCGATGCACGACGGCCTCTGCACGTACTGAGCATTTAGATCAACATGTTGTAGTCAAATTTTAAGTTTCTGACGGATTATTGAATGAAAAAAGGAAAAGAAGATTAAGTACGTCTCATCCAGGAAAGGAAGAAAGAATTGAACAACAGAAAATTTAGCCGCTTGTAAATATCACCGGGCGGACACATTAACTTAAGTCAACTAGTGCTTTCTTAACGTGTGCTATGAACAGCTGGTGATGAGGTGTAATCTATTTGATTTCGCAGTGGGCGATTTGATGAATTTTAATTTAAGCCTTTGAAATGTTTAGTTTCTTTCCATTCTATAAGTCTATATTAGACAAGAAGTATGAGAATGTGCTAAACTAAACGGCTGTCATGTTATGTCTTATACCTATCGCTCCTAAATGGATCAGTATTTTGGGACCTGTGTCATATTGAAGTTTGGATTAAATAAATAGTCTCTCGATTATTCGTTCCTCGTTGTAAATATAAAACTGCGAAATATTCCATCCTTCCCTGTAACAAGGCGCAGTACCTTTTCTTTCATCTTCTTCCGTTTCGTTCATCAAGATCTCTTCCCATTGCTTCCCATTTCCTTATTCACTGGGAGATTTTCTCTCAAACTTTGCCAGATGTCCTCTCCCTTACAGCGTTTCCACGTGTGGTCTCTTGTAACCTTCCCGACGTTCTCTGATTCATTTTTGTCAGTTTCTATTTTTCATCTTTAGCATCTTGAAATGGGCATGCATCGAGTCCCTAAAAGACCCTATCGGGTGTGAGGACCTCGTATTCATGTCGCTTAATTTCCACGTAATCCAGAGGCCCATTGTCAGTGGAGATTGCTCTCATTGTCCATTGTTCATTGTCCATGACAATGCCTTCCAAATATTCATTGGAAAAGTGTGACCATTCCAGGGTTTTGTAAAAAAAAAGAAATAAAAAAATAAAATAAAATAAAATAAAATAAAATAATAAAGTAATAATAATAATAATAATAATAATAATAATAATAATAATAATAATAATAATAATAATGATATTTATTTGTACAGCGAACATTCATACGCTAATACCACCACCAACAAAATTGATTATACAGTAAAACTCCGGTGAATCGAACTCGGATAACTCGAATTTCCCCGCTAACTCGAGCTAAGTCCCATTTTCTCTGGATTTGACCCCACTTTTCAGTCGTCTTAACTCGTTTAACTCAAGTTCCTAGCTAACTCGAGCTAAATTTCGTTTCCCTTGATCAAATTTTACCCCGGTAACTCAAATTCTGGTTCCTGTAACTCTCTTTGGTAGAAATCGAAACGAACTTTCTCAGGACTGTAAAGTGTATCCTTCTTTATTCTCCGTAAAGTACAATCTTGCGGTCTTCAAATAACAATTTTTACATTCACATTACTTTCGCTACACTTGCTCGCACATTCTCAAAACTTGAGCCCCCGATATGTTCACGTGATACTGGTCACATTGTCATACATGGACGGGTGGACGGTTGTACGGTGCTGTGGTTGCACGATCGTACGTTGACCCAAACCAAATTTTCTCGCATAGATGGGTTACCGTATTTTCTTACCAAAAAATCTAATGCAAGTAAATAATAGCAGAACATGCTAAATTTTTCCTTCTTGACCAGCTTATGTGACTTTATTTTCATCTGTTTGCGGGGTAATGAGTTTCACAACTTGGGCGCTGCAGCAAGGAAAGCTCTGCCACGAAACCAGGTAGCCAAAGTCTTGACTGATATTCCGGAGATTGCAGTAATGAGCGTTGTTCAATCTAATACTATACTCGGATTTAGG
>BLFO01000962.1:1219013-1231529 GCA_014634245.1 Montipora cactus | reverse complement strand
TTTGAATTTGTTCCTGGTATCCCCTGGTTCAACTTCCCAGCTGCACTTGTAAATAGCCAACTGGTTTGCCTCCGGCCAGTTGGGATTCTTAACAGTTGTAGTTGTTGTGTTCTATTGTTTCGTTGATTGTGTTTCATGGCCCTGAAAAGCCCCTATGGGGAGCGGTTAATTAAGTATGTATGTATGTATAACGTCATAAAATTCTTAGTATTTTAAAGCTTTTTAAAAATACTGTTGATCAATTTTCTTTTTTGGATTTCAATAACAGTTATTGGGATCTGCTTTTCGCGCATATTTAATAAACCGCGCAAAAATACCTTTGAAGTAGTAGGCACCGTCCTTAATAACAAGAGATGTAGTTGCTGATGATTCGTTAGCTGTTTCTTCCTTGCCTTTTTTGTCTACTTTTTAAATTTTATATTCTGGCACGCCGATTGGTGGTTGAAGGGCGTCTGAGCCAGCTTTCACGAGTGTGCTGCTTGCTCTATTGTAGGTGCGAGCAGCATTGCCTCGGTGACCAGTTCTTGACATAATCGTCTGTTCGTCAAACGTTCCACTTTCATATAACTGCGTTGCTCAAATATTATAAACCTTGGTAAACCGTCTTCCATCCATGTTAATCTTCGCTTTCGTGCACATAGATTTCAATTACTTTGACAAAGTATTTATTCCAACAGCCTGTTTCCTGTACCTGACATCTTCTGCCTCTTGGCTCGGAAGGGGCTTTCTGTAAAAACTTCAACTTCTTATAGGATGCATCTCATGTTCTCTGAACACCGCAACAACGCATCGACTATTTGATTGAATTTCATTCAAATTGGAAGTACCCTTACTATTTCGCATAATCAATTTTTGTCGTTGCTTAAGTAAGTATTTCATTAAATGAGAAAAGAACGGAGGGTCCGTATTAAACACTCGGACTGATATACCTGGGAAGACTCGTCAAACATGGATTTGATGTTAGTGGAAAAAATATCGAGATTTTCATTCACATTTTCGAGCTAATAAACATTACCCTAGTTGTGACACTTCAACAAGTTATCCATTTCCAGGTTATGACGATCACGTACATTTCTAAGCATCACAGTTTTCCTTTTAGCCTTAAGTGGGATTCTGTGATATAGTACCAGGACCACAGAGTGGTCAGATCGAACAAGTCCTTGAGAGACCGATACTTTTTTCAAAAAATGTGAGGCGTTAGTAATGAAAACATCTAAAATTCTGTTCTTTCTAGTTGGCGTATTCACCATCTGCAATAAGTTTAGTTGTGTGAGAATATCCTTGAGACCACCGCAAGTTATTAGGTTTCTGTTGGGATTATCAGTCAGTAGGCGATAACAACTATTTGTTAGATGTTCTGTCTGAGGCTGGAATCCTCCTCTGTAGAGGTCTTCCTCGGTGATTTCTTGCCATGCTGATAACCACACAGGTTGAGGATCGTTGGGAAAAGGCTTCGTGCAACGATATATTTGATTACTAAGTATCAATCTGCAATCCTCATTGACTTTAAACCTCTCTCGAATGTGAGAGACAATATTTCTCGGCCATTGTCAACTAAAGCCTGGCCTTGGCAGGGCCTCTCAAAATTTTCCAACGACTTTTCACGAATTTGACAGGCAGATGACCACGTGACTGCTTCTGCCCATGCATGAAATTTTCACCGGGTAAAACAGTATTTTTTTTTATCGGTCGTTTGCTAACTTTAAGTTTTTTGTTTAGATGCCATAAGAGATGAAATCAGCATTTGAAACGCTGCCCAAATGTCTTTGTGAGCGTGTTTTCAATAAGTGATCAAAAAAGCAACAGAACGTGCATCCTTGTTCTAATTGTAACGTATTGAATTAGTTTGCGCATGAAGTTACAAAAAGCATCGTGAAAATGAATGATTCGCTATGAAAAGGATAACCGGAACATAGAGATGAAATGTGTCGAAGACTAGTCTCTTGGCGCTTCGTCGATATTACACAAGCAGTTAACTACGGAATAGTTAAGTGACAAAAACAAAAACAAAAAAAAGAATTGAATATCGCTATCAATAAGTTCAAGGTCTCGACAAAGTCTGCGAAACACTACAGCAAAAATGTCTCGCTGACGTCACTGCTTAGTTCATTCATCGCTAATGTTGCCATTTAATTTAGGGGTTGCTCGGCAATCTTATTTTGTTTCCCTTTTTTGTGCAGGTGATTGCCAGGAATTTCAGTGGGTATTTCAAACGCGATGCAATTGTGCAAATTTTGATTTGTAAGAGACTCGCTTACAGCCAATAACGGTCTAATTTGAAAAGCCCGCATGGCGATTCTCTCGTAAGAAAAATAATTTATGCCGTCAAGTAAGTAAATTTCCGACAAACAATAGGCTTAAGCCATAGAGAAAGTTTTCCGCGTTTCCATAGCCTCATCTAGACACGAGGGGGAGTTCCTCTATTGCTTTTATAAAATATTCCTCAAAGATAATTCAACAAATGAAGGAAAAAGCTGGTTTTTTAACTTCTTGACTAAAACAGATTTTCTTGACACATGCTCATATCTCGTACCAACCAATCAAAACGCGCGTCTGATAATACATCACCGATCAAAATTCGTGTGATGTGATAGCCGTGTTCCATACTCTCATCTAAACACAGATATTGACCAATGAGAGTGCGCGTACTATAATAAGAAGTAATACTTAGACAAATTACTCCTGTATTGGAAATACTTAGACCAATCACAGGTTAGGTAATCCAAGGAAATCATGACTTTGTTCCCAATAAAGAGAGGTATAAGCCTGTTAAAGAGAAGTTCCAAATTCAGGCAAACAACCTGCAGGTGATTGTTACTGGGAGTTGACAAAAAAAAAAAAAAAGGATGATGGCGACTGACCTGCAATCTAGAAGCGTATATTTGGTTGTCGTGGAAGTCAGCTCGTTAATTGTCTTGAACCTTCTGTCCGTTATGGGAAACACCTTGGTTTGCATCTCCGTATACAGAAACACACGACTGCGTACAACAACGAATCTTTACATCACCGCGCTGGCGATAAGTGATTTACTGTCGGCCGTGTTTGTAATGCCGTTGACGATTGGCGTCCTTGTAGGCGGCCGCTGGATTTTTGGTGAAGCTGGCTGTAGTTTTCATTCCTTCTTCGCTTTGTTTGCCATCTACGTTTCACCAGTAACAATGGGGCTAACAGCGCTCAATCGTTATGTGCGAATGTGCAGGCCAGAGCATGACTATCAGAAGTTCTTTTCTAGGAAAAAGTCACTGACACTTTTAGCGTCTGTTTGGGTTTTTGTTGCCTGTTATGATGGCCTCCCCATCCTGGCTGGTGTTCAAAAAAGCACTTTTTTCTCTGAATATGCCATTTGTGCCGTTGGTCATCTCAGCGAAACTGGAAAACTGATACACTATGGCATCGTCATCTCATTCTTCTTTTTAACACCTTTAACAATCACCGTGTTTAGTTACGCAAAAGTTGCAAAAAAGATGCAACAGCACAAAATCGAAACGTCGTCCTTGAGACAAACTTCACCAATCATTAGTGCCCGAGAGATAAGAATTAGTAAATCTCTTTTTGTAGTTGTTTTCGCTTTTATGATCTGTTGGATTCCTTTGTGGATCATTGTCCTTGTAATGCGCCTACACTTGGTTCCAAAGATACCGCGAAACGTACTGCTGCTATGTTCGTTTTTGCTTTACATATCCAATACAATCAATCCATTTCTTTACGCTGGTATGAACCCTTGTTTCAGACGAGAATTCCGGAAGATTGTTTGTAAGGAAAGGAGGAATATTGGGGATCGTATAAATAAAACAACACCTCAGCCAGATACGAATGACGTTATTTAACAAGACAAAGTTGATTTCTCGATTGATTAATTCAACCCTGCTAGGAATATAATTAATCATGATATAAAAAGGACAGTAATTTATGACTGAGGTCTCTGTGCAGTTTTATGTTCAGATGGCTTATTTTGCGGCAACACGTAGCTGCCCACGACGGCCTCTGCACGTACTGAGCATTTAGATCAATGATAATAAAGTTTGCATCCACGTTGTACTCTGACGGATTATCGAATGAAAAAAGGAAAAATAAAGGTTAATTCCGTTTCATCCATGAAAGGAAGAAAGAATTGAACAGCAGAAATTTTAGTCGCTTGTAAATATCACCGGGCGGACACATTAACGGTCATTAACTTTAGTCAACTAGTGCTTTCTTAACATCAGATGTACAATGATATAGCTTGTTTTGAACGTGTGCTTTGAGCAGCTGGTGATGAAATGTAATCTATTTGATTTCGCAGTGGGCGATTTGATGAGTTTTAATTTAAGCCTTTGAAATGTTTAGTTTCTTTCCATTTTCTAATTCTATATTAGACAAGAAGTATGATAATGTGACAAACTAAAGGGCTGTCGTGTCATGTTTTAATTATCCCTATCATTCCTAAATGTCATACTGAAGTTTAGATTAATTAAATAGTCTCTCGATTATTCGTTCCTCGTTCTAAATATAAAACTGCTAAATACTCCATCCTTCCCTGTAACAAGGCGCAGTATCTTTCCTTTCATCTTCTTCCGTTTCGTTGATCTTGATCTCTTCCCATTTCCTTATTCAGTGGAAGATTTTCTCTCAAACTTTGCCAGATGTCCTCTCTCTTACATCGTTTCCATGTGTGGTCTCTCGTAATCTTCCTTCTCTGACTCATTTTTTTTCAGTTCCTATTTTCGTCTTGAGCATCTTGAAATGGGCATGCATCGAGTACCTAAAAGATCCTATCGGGTGTAAGGACCTCGTATTCCTGTTCCTTAATTTTCACGTAATCCAGAGAACCTTTGTCAGTGGAGATTGCTCTCGTTGTCCATGACAATGCCTTCCAAGTCTTCATTGGAAAGGTGTGACCATTCAAGGGTTTTGTAAAATAGTAATATTTATTTGTACAACGCACATTCAACATACGTTTTCACATGCGCCGATACCACCACCAACAAAATTGATAATACAGTACAACCCGGGTAATTCGAACTCGGATGACTCGAATTCAACGCTATCCCGAACTAAGTTTCGTTTCCCTTGATCAAAAATTTTCCCCGATAACTCGAATTCTGGTTCCTGTAACTCACTTTCGGAGAAATCGAGACGAACTTTCTCTGGGCTGTGTAGTGTATCGTTCTTTATTTTCCGTATAGTACAATCTTGCGGTCTTGAAATAATGATGTTTACATTCACTTTACTTTCACTACATTCGCTCGCACATTCTCTAAACTTGAGCCCTGGATATGGTCACGTGATACTGGTCACATTGTCATACATGGACGGGTGGACGGTTGTACGGTCCTATGGTTGCACGTCGGTTGTACATTAACCAAAACCAAATTTTCTTGCATAGATGGGCAACCATATCTTCTTACCAATGGTACTCCGTTAACAATGAAAAAATATTGAGAGATTAATGTTACAATCATTAACTACAAGAAAATCTACTGCAAGTAATAATAGCAAAACATGCCAACCTGTTCGTTCTTGACCAGCGTATGTGACTTTATTTCCCTCTGTTTGCGGGGTAATGAGTTTCACAACTTGGGAGCTGCAGCAAGGAAAGCTCTGCCGGTCACCAAGCCGGGTACCCAAAGTCGTGTTATTCGGAGATTGCAGTAATAACCGTTGTTCAATCTAATACTATACTCGGATTTAGGCTTCATATGTACTTAGGGCCGAGTCCACGATGAATTACTTTGAATGCAAGAAAAATTATCCTGAATTCGATTTGGAACTTGATGGGAAGCTAGTCTTGTTCATATAAACATGGGGTGATATGGTAAACCATACAATAGTGCGTCGCTGTCTTCTAGCCAGCTTGAAAGAAGAGGATAGTTGAGTGTTTCTACTGTGTTTTTACTAAGATATTTCCTGATAAGTGATTATATAGATTACAATAAACAATATGCAAAAATTAGCAGTTTATGCAGAATAGACGGAGCCGATGCAGGTTTACAGTCTGAGCAGATTTTAAGAGTCTTCTCAAGGCGCAGTTTTCCTAATCGACTTTGAGCTCGTATCTGATTACTTACATTTCTGGACTCAAGTCTCTCTTCAAAAACAAGAAATTTTACTCAAAAATTTCTTGGTTTTCAGTCAAATTTTAGGAACTTGAGCACTTACAAAGGAAGTTTGAGGGAGAAGTAAAAAAGACAGCAGAGTTGCCGCAACGACGTCAGGGTGGGTGTTACATGAACATTACTGATGCCTGGTTTAAATTTCATCCTTCCAATACGTTCCAAAATATTTTTGCTTTTATTATAGATCTTTATCCTGGAAATATTCAAAATATTCGAAAATGTCATGATTTTTAAATCAAAACCGTAAATATCTCTGGAGTGAAAGCAGAAATGCGTTTGAAATGACAACTGACAATTTTTTATCAAGTCGGTCAAAAATGTTAAGAATTAGGGTTCTACTGGAAACCCCGAATCACCTAGGGTGGTATACCCGAGAAATAATGTGGTTTTAAACGACTTTAGAAGAATTTATCTCATTTCTATCATATTTTTCCCGCGCGAAAATAAGTGAAATTTAGTTGTGAAACCAGCTTCGGAAAATTAGAGTCAACAAAGCAGAACATTTGTTAATTTATTTCCATATGATTACCAAAAGGAAAAAGGTCGAGAAGACAGTTTTTTGTCTGTTTTGGAAGAAAGGAGCGGGATAGCTCTAGAAATATTATTATTTTGTGTGTGTGTGTGTGTTGTTTTTGTTTCGTTGAGTGGGTTTTTTGTTTTAAACTATTTAATGGCTACTCAATGAAGTTCAAGGAGGAACTGATGTAGGTCTTACACAACTGTCTCCTTATAAAAAGACTGCACCAATACGTCATTAACGAGCTTTTTGAGCCACGAACGGGAAACGGAAGTAAGCTTTCTTGGATAATAAAACTCAGAGGACCCACGAAATTGATATAAAATTAGTCAACTAAATGGACAAAATTCCCAGAGGATTAGTTTGGTGAAGCAAAATGGCCATAGCCCCTTTGTTCGGGGACACCTTATGGAGTGTGAGAAACAATGACGGCTACGGCAACATTTATATGCACACGCTCTCCCAAAACCTCAAATTTGGTAAACCGTTTTCCCCATATATATATCGAGCTTGGGCTACCTGTGGTTTAGGCATAGAATAACCGCTGTATTGGGCTAGGCACATATCTCTACTTATTAGGAGCAAGCGCCGTCTCGAAATGGTTAGCTTCAGGAGCCCATGACTTGGAGCGAACAACAGTCCTTTATTCCTGTCACGGCGTTTCACTGACCGATTTATTTTTAGATTGAATTTTCCGCGCATCAGACTCCCACAGGAGCGGATGACCATTACAAGAAACTAACTTGACGCCATAGTGTCACGGAACCGGAACTGTCTTTTTACTTGCGGGAAAGGTAGTCTAAAAATAGATAAGTCTCTAAAAATGCCTTGACACTTCGTTCACTGATTCATTCCTGACGGGAAAATTAGAACCCACAAATGACCAACTCCCAAAATAAGTGGCTTCATTGATAAGTTGGTTAAAGCGTCACACCGGTTTCACGAGATCACGGAATCGCGAGGTCACGGGTTCAAACCCCGTTGAAGTCCTGAAATTTTCAGGCTTCTCAACGCAATTGCTAACATTGCGTTTATAAATGCGAGGATCATAGAATAACTTGATTACATATCCGCAATTCAGTATATGATTCATTTCAGATATCGTTTCGTCCATTGACTCATTCCTTACGGGAAAACTAGAACCCACAAATGACCAACTCCCAACGTCAGTCTCTTCATAGCTTAGTTGGTTAGAGCGTTGCATCGGTGACGCGAGTTCTCGGGTTCAAATCCGGTCAAAGTCCTGAACTTTTCAGGCTTCTCAACGCAATTGCTAAAATTGCGTCCATAACTGCGAGGGTCATAGCTTTACTTGATAGGCTTGGTATGGGAGTTGTTTGCTCCAAGTCGTGGGCTCCCGGTAATTTCACGTTTTTCTTGAAGGGTACAGCAGAAATATGAGCTAAAACCCGAGCCGCACGTGCAGTACGGTTGTATTTCCTCCTTTAACACCTTCCTTGATCTGCAGAATTCCTCATATCCTTCTCAGCCTCATTCGAGAATTGCTAATTAATAATAGCGGAGCACTATTGGTAAGAAAATATGGTAACGCATCTGTGCGAGAAAATTTGGTTTTAGTCAACGTACGACCGTGCAACCATAGGACCGTACAACCACTGATACCAGAGGTGTTGTCATAAGACAGCGACTATTAAACAATGAGTACCTTCTGAAATAAAATTGAGCCACTTATATATTCTTCTTTTCCAGGGTTTAGCTGTTTACTATTTAAGGATTCTTGAAACGCCATGAGGGCCACCAAAGCCTTCAAATATCTGGTCGCGTTCCTCTCTTTGTTGTACACATTAAAAGCGCAAAACATAGAGGTGATAGAAACGTTGATCGAAGCTCACAGCACCAAGGAAGTAGGTCAGCCAACGGGATACTTCAGCGAAAACGGAAAGGGAATGTTTGAACAGGTCTCCATGTTGGATGCCATGGCGCTCGCAAAACGAGGCAAACCTCTGGAAGCGAGTCAACAGCTGATATCACTTGCACTTGGTAGCATCCTTGATGGCCTTCCCATTGACTATCGCCCAGTAGGTGGTCTTTTAAAACTCATGCAAGCCGATAGGTCGTACTTCAAAGACGCAATGATGGCCGTACAGGCCAACATGAAGTTGGTCTCTGGTAATGTTGCGCAAAAGCTAATGGCTTTCAAGGCGGCTGGTTTGAAGACCAAGGAAGCAAAACATAGAGTACAGAACGAGATTAAAAACTCCGTCGCTGCCCAAGGTATTAGAGAGCTAATTCGCTACTTGCTCAATCCCATAATGCACCTCTATTATCCCCGAAAACGTTTGCATAACCATTGCTTGCAATTTCTCCAGGGACATCAAAATGTCCCAAGGGAAGTCGAAAACAATGCCTATGCAGATTTTTGTTGGGTAAAAGAGGTGTATTATGGGATTTGTGCAAGTAGTGAATAGAGAGTATTAAGGCCTTGGCAACGGTTTCAACATTTGCTTCAATATGCTTTGGATTTTGTTGAATGATGTTGAACGTTGTTGATTGCTGCGGTGGGCAAAGGGTTTCAACTCATCATCAACATTTGATTCAACAAAGGTCGCGGGAGGCCTTGTATTCAGTCCCAGGCTTTAGCCGCCTCTGTTACTAAAGATAAGGGCATCATGCGTCATTGAGAAACCGATTAGTGCGCATGCTCATACCCAACTGTGTTTAAAGAGGGAGGCAAACTGCCTCAACTTTAGAAAAAGAAATGTTGAATGGTTGTTGTAGCAGAGTTTAAATGCTTTTAAACACCTTCAACATCGATTCAACATGTTTCAAAACGGTTGAAATAGGGGATTAAACGGTTTCACCATCGCTGTTCCACAAAATCGAACGGATGTTGAAACAAATGTTGAAGCCGATTTCTCGGGCCTTAAAGGCTACGGCATCGTTGCCAAAGGAGAGCAACTTTCAGTTTTGGCCATTAACAGGTTCAATATAAAAGGGAAGAGATATGATCAAGTGCTGTTACCAACAGTGACCAACTCATTCACATATTTTACAACTGGATTGACAGGAACGGTATAGGTGGTTTTCACGTTTTGAACTCGCCGCCATTTCACTGGTTGGACGAAAACAAATTAGGGAGTTTAAGAACGACGACGGCTACAGCAACCACAACGCCAAAAAGGAGTAATATTATTGGTTAAAAGAACCAAAATGATCGTGCTGCACGTGCAGCACGCATTTTTGTACATTTCTCTCCCGCCCTCGTCAGAACATCTGCGTGAAATGACAAAATTTAAGATTTTCGACGACAACGTGAAAGAACTACAGTGAATCTTTCAGTCTTTACTTCAAATCCGTCCGTACCAATCCAGTTATAGGACACTTTGCCCATATTGAATAATATAAACAAGATGAAATAATAATAAAATAGTTAGAATAGCTCAAACTCATATTTTGAAGTGACGTTTTCGTCGTCGTAGCCGTCGTGGTTTCTTAAACTCCCTAATATCTTTCATTCACTCCTTTTGTTCGTCAACCAGCAATCATACATTGCAGCATTATTGTCTGTGTCTCTTGAAATTGGTTGCAAACCTCCTGTTTGAAGTAGAGAAAGATACGTTGATGTATGCTTTCGTTATTGTCTAAATCTAAAATTTGCATGGTGAAAAGAACACAATTTGTTTTATAGAGAACGGTAAAAGTCTGAAGAAAAGTTAAACGTGCTGCCTGTATTACGATTATTCATATACACCCTAATTCAATAACATTTTCCTTTGTGTCCTTAACTTTGTCTCAGATGTCGTAGTTTCTTAATAGGCCATTTCTAAGTTCGTGTTTGCCTCCTCTTCAAAGCGAAAAGTTTTTCTTATGAAAATTAGTTTTCGTTCATTTGTATAGTAGAACTAATTACCATCACAAAAGCGTCGAACTTGCACTCGCTTTGAAGAGGAGGCAGACTTGAACTCGGAATAGCCTATTGGAGTCCTTTTTTAAAGAGAGCTCCAACCAATAAAAAAAATTGACACAAGTAAATAATGTGTAGAACAAGAGTCCATTACCAAAGAGTAAGAATCTAATATCAAGTTTGTCTGCATCAACGACAGAAAAATGTATTTTTTGAAACCAAGCTTTGTAGGAAAATAAACAATAGACCAAATATTGTGCCCAATTCGAATCTTCCGTGGTTAAGATTCTTTGAGTATTCTATTTGCATCAAATGTAGCATTCACATTTAAATGACATGGAAATACTTGGAACAAAACATTTTGTTCCCAAAGGGTTTGAATTGGGAACAACATTGAGTTAGCCGAATTGGTCTATTGTTTATTTTCCCGCAAAACTTTGTTTAAAAATTTACACTTTTCTGACGCTGAGGACTCGGCCAGTGTAGGTAAATCTTACTCTTAGGTCATGGAGTCCGACTCTTGATTTAGAATAACTGCCCGAAGGGATCCTTATGAATTTGTGCCTATGTCTCAAAATAAATCCAAACAGAGAATTTTCGAAGCTTGGAAGCGTGATATGGAACAGCTACAGAGGCTGGCTGAGTCAACGCGGCCATCACCGAAGAATCCTAAAATTTGGCAAGTCTACGGTAGCTGTAAATACTTTTTTAAGCAATTACGCTTCCTTCCCACAAGCAGCATGAGATTCGCCGGGCCTATTTCGGACATTCTTGGAATAGTCGTTAGCAGTATTGGGTTGTACGATGCAATTCAGAAGAAAAATACACTGGGAATTGTAAACAGTGTTCTCGGCATTGTTGGAGGTGTCGTGGCGTTGAGTTTATTCACTGCTGCCGTTACAACCGGTATTAAGGTCTTTGCAACCATCGGTGGACTATCCGGAGCAGCATTTTTCGTTGTGCCTCTTCTCATTAAAATATTTTGGCCGAGAAGTTTAGCTATTGAGACGGCAAACAAGTTGGCAGAAATCTCCCAGAAGGACTTGCAAGGAAATTTTCACCAGTTGAGTAGTTTTTCAGAGTCTGGATCACGCAGGTGAGCCGGGATCTCATTTTTTTTTCCACATTTTAAAGTAATACTTAAGCCAACTTAATCATAACAATCAATTACCACCGCCATCATTGTTGACAGTTGGCGGGCGGTTGGAAACACATACCGACGAAAGAAATTAAATTCCAAAAAAAAAGCGTGAGATTTTTAAAATAAGACCAAAACTGATTGCTGTGACCAATTTCAACGGGCGCACCCAGCGAGATAAACCAATGAGAATTAGAGGATGCAACTGTCTCATATGACGGGAAAATGATTGCGTGCAAGCCGCCACGAGTTTGAGTTTTGACGCGCGATTTCCCAGCGAAACTTCAATAGCGTAGCAGCATTCGAGACTCGATGTCAAACTGCTGCATGGCACGTCCTTTTTCAATGGTTGACGATAACGATGATGGCTACTGAGTGCTTTAACTAGGGAATATTCGGAAAAGTCCGACTGCTACCAAACAGAGATCAAGCATACGACCAAAGGATGGACTACCACTTGCCTGCAGGAGACTGGGATCTAAGTCAGGTCTTATGCTTTCCGCGTATGTTTCCCGACGATGTATCTGGAATGCTCGGAACAAATCCGAGTGCTTACGACCTTTCCACTACTGGCTCGGATGCTCGGCCCCTGAGCTACAGGAGGCTGGTGGGAGTTAGACCATTAAACTAGGGTTACGTGTCCATTGTCTCGCTCTACTGCTAAGAATGAAAGTGTCTTAATAGGGTATTCTCGTATTTATAGTGGGCGAGAAGGTGAAATATTAATCCCTGTAAGTGAATGAAGAAACGTATCTTTTTTTTCCAATGGTGACACCTTGCTTCGAGCAAGTCGACGCCATGATGTCGAGCTCTAACGCTCTTCTCTTCTTTCTCAAAAGAACACTTTGTTCAAGCTGAAGCACCATCCAAGCGCATGTTCAGCCAATTGGATGAAGTCGAT
>BLFO01000962.1:1206513-1209013 GCA_014634245.1 Montipora cactus | reverse complement strand
CTGTAGGCCATCCTCCGTTTGCTGTTCTTAACTTTTATCAAGAAAATAAGGTATTGTAACTTATAGAAACAAGAAGAAAAAATAAAATGGTTTCGATTTATGTGAAATCTACCACATGGTTCAGTACAGAAGGATATTGAAATATCACTGTGAAATATTTGCTTTTTTCTCTCTTCTACCGTCAGGCAGTTGAGAAAACTGACGCTTTTTCTCTTTTTCTTGAAAGAGTGACAAATGAATGACTTTAAAGATACCTTCAAACAGCACGTGTCAATAGGCACACGGGTCAATTTTCGGGCGTGTTGTCAATAATTGACGATTTTGGCACCTTCCTCAACAGTTTCTATGATTGGCTTATGCAGTCACGCGTAACCATTAAAACGAGCCAAAAAGAAGCAATGTAATTTGTTCGTTTCACAGAATTATTTGCCAAAGCGCTTATCGAGTGGATTTCAATAATACTGATTGATTGCCAAGTGAAGCTCTTGGTTGAGGTATACGTTATTCTTAACCTGTTAAAACGATTGAAGAGGCTATTTAAGCTTTGGATAAATGTTAATTACTTACTTTAAACTCCAAGATATGTTCTGTCGGACGAGTTCAACTTTTTTGAGCAAACCTTAACACAATTCGTTGCTGTAGTTTTTTTTATTATTATTTTATTTTAAGTAGGTATGAATGGCTGTGTGATGTCCTAGGCTTATCTTTTCTTCAAGTACAAGGAAAGCTTACGTTTATACAAACGTTGGCCGTGTAGCACTTATATTCTAAACAGAGTTAACTGAATAGAGTGTAATTTGAAGTGCTACATTTCTATCCCATATGAAGCATGTGAGCGTTAGCCCTTCTGATGGAAATGGGCCCACACAAGGACAGAGAAAAACTCTGACCAGGGTGGGAATTGAAACCACGACCTTCGGGTCAGATCTCCGCCGCTCTACCGACTGAGCTACAAGGTCAGACGGCAGGTCGTGGGAATTGAAGATGTTAAAGTCACGGCAATGGACATGTACAAGTACAAGGAAAGGTTACGTTTATAAAAACGTTGGCCGTGTAGCACTTATATTTTAAACAGAGTTAACTGAATAGAGTGTAATTTGAAGTGCTAGATTTCTATCCCATATGAACCATGTGAGCGTTAGCCCTACTGATGGAAATCTGTCCTTCAGTATACTCATCTGTACGTAATAAAATAACTTACTTGTCTACTCGTATTACAGTTCTCAATAAGGACATTTCTGAAAAGTACAGTTTCCCACAATTATCTTGCAGTTAGTTATGGTGGTTACAGTCTCAACAATCGGGTATCCACAATAGCTATTGTGTAGGCGCCTTGTTTTAACTTATAACGACCTCTACTAAATTCTCATCCTCGGATAATGCATTTCGGGTGCTCTGTTTGGTTCACTCAATCTCGGTTATCTGCTCATATACCTTAGTTTGCCCTTATATGGTAAATGATTGCGTTAAGCGTTGCTAAACTAATTTTAATTTTTCGCCGGAAAGCGAAATTTCTCTTAAATGAAGGCCAAAAAGGAATAAAAAACATTTTTTGCGAGAAGTTTGGATCAATTCCGAAGTTTAAGAGAACGCAAAAAGGCAAGAAATGTTTTTGTGATGAGCCTACGTCTGTCTGACTACAAGATATTACACAACATCACATCTTCATCAAGTTCTCTCGATTTCGTTCGGATTTTCGCGCTTTTTTCGTTCGCATTTCGTACTTCCAAATTTTTGGAGTTTAAGGAATTTAACAAAACAATTATTCCCTTCGCGCTTTTTGGATATGAGACTGGTTATAGCCAATTCGGCGCCTCGTTGGCTATTACTATGTCATATCCAACGCGCGCTCATGGAATAATTGCTAATTAAACTTCGATATTTTTGATTAAATTTTGTGATTTTTCGAATTATTTTTGAGATTCTTAGAAAAAATTGGGATTTTTAGAATATTTTTGGGAGATTCTCCGGATAGATTTCTTACCGATTTTTCAGTATTATTGTAGCTAAGCCTGACGGAACCAGACATTTTGTTATTTAATTGGTTCTGTTGAACAACGTGAAAGCCTTCCTATTTACTAGGAAAGAAATTTGGATCTATCGGACTTGAGAGCGTAACCTTTTCACTTCTCAAACAACTATTGTTAAATAAAACGAAAATTCACAACTAATTTTTTTCGATTTAGAACATGGTCACACCCACTTAGCAAATCAGTGTATCAGTGCCTTGTATTTGTGAGTTCTATCTCCCCTAAACTGTATTAAGTTATGTAAAGACGTGGGAGTTTTAAAGAATTGGGAAATTGTAAGGGTAAAATAACTACTCATTAGTAAGCTCTATATAAAGCATACTAATGAGGCCTTCCGAGGAGGAAGGGGAGAGGGGGGGTTCCTTGTTCCCTTGTTCCCTTTAAATATTTGCTTGTGTTCCCTTGTTCCCCAAATTACTATCAAACTTTTTCCCAGCTTTTTTATCGCTAAAATGGTTTTAAAATGTTTT
>BLFO01000962.1:1173850-1184443 GCA_014634245.1 Montipora cactus | reverse complement strand
ACATATGAGCTAAAACCCGAGCCGCACGTGCAGTACGGTTATATTTCCTCTTTTAACACGTGCACCTTCCTTGATCTGCAGAAGTCCTCATATCCTACTCAGCCTCATTCGATATTTGCTAATTATTATGGACGGTGCCTACTATTGTTATTGCGCATACGTTCTGTGCATCTCGAGATACTCGGATTTCCTATCGGTGATGCTTACTAGCACAGGGATATTTTTGCGCGGTTTAAGACTATCCGGAGAAAGTACATCTTAGTAAGTACTCTTAGTAACCAAAAAGAAAATTGGGGGTAACCATGCATTTTTGAGAGATAATTAAGCTTCAATTTGAGAAGGAACGCCATACATTGCTTTGTATTTTAAAGCTTTTTACAAATATTATTCATGAATTATCTTTAAAAAATGCGTGGTTACCCCCAATTTTCTTTTTGGATTTCAAAAACACTTGTTAAGATCTACATTTCCTGCATTAATAGGCACCGCCCTTAATAGCGGAGCACCATTGGTGAGAAAACATGGTAACGCATCTGTGCGAGAAGACTTGGTTTTGGTCAACGTACGACCGTGCAATCATAGGACCGTTGAACCACTGATACCAGAGGTGTCGTCATAAGACAGCGACTATTAAACAATGAGTACCTTCTGAAATAAAATTGAGCCACTCATATATTCTTCTTTTCCAGTGTTTAGCTGTTTTTTATTTAAGGATTCTTGAAACGGCATGAGGGCCACCAAAGCCTTCCAATATCTGGTCGCGTTCCTCTCTTTGTTATACACATTGAAAGCGCAAAACATAGAGGTGATAGAAATGTTGGTGGAAGCTTAGAGCACCAAGGAAGTAGGACAGCCAACGGGATACTTCAGCGAAAACGGAAAGGGATTGTTTGAACAGGTCTACATGTTGGATGCCATGGCGCTCGCAAAACGAGGCAAACCTCTGGAAGCGAGTCAACAGCTGACGTCACTTGCACTTGGTAGCATCCTTGATGGCCTTCCCATTGACAATCATGCAGTAGGTGGTCTGTTAAAACTCATGCAAGCCAATAGGTCGTACTTCAGAGACACAATGATCGCCGTGCAGGCCAACATGAAGTTGGTCTCTGGTAATGTTGCGCAAAAGCTAATGGCTTTCAAGGCGGCTGGTCCGAAGACCGAGGAAGCGAAACAAAGAGTACAGAACGAGATTAAAAATTCCGTCGCTGCCCAAGGTATTAGAGAGCTAATTCGCTATTTGCCCAATCCCATAATGCACCTCTAATACCCCCCAAAATTTCTCCAGGGACATCAAAATGTCCCAAGAGAAGTCGAAAACAATGCCTATGCAGATTTTTGTGGGGTAAAAGAGGTGTATTATGGGATTTGTGCAAGTAGTGAATAGAGAGTATTAAGGCCTGGGCAACGGTTTTAACATTTGATTTAACATCCTTTGGATTTTGTTGAATGATGTTGAACGTTGTTGATTGCTGCGGTGGGCAAAGGGTTTCAACTCGTCATCAACATTTGATTCAACAAAGGTCGCGGGAGGCCTTGTATTCAGTCCCAGGCTTTAGCCGCCTCTGTTACTAAAGATAAGGACATTATGCGTCATTGAGAAACCGATTAGTGCGCACGCTCATACCCAACTATGTTTAAAGAGGGAGGAAAACTGCCTCAACTTTACAAAAGAAATGTTGAATGGTTGTTGAAGCAGAGTTTAAATACTTTTAAACACCTTGAACATGAATTCAACATGTTTCAAAACGGTTGAAAGGGGGAATTAAACGATTTCACCATCGCTGTTCCACAAAATCGAACGGATGTTGCAACAAATGTTGAAGCCGATTTCTCGGGCCTTAAAGGCTACGGCATCGTTGTGGAATCTCAACTAGATTACTCCAACTCAAGTTCATCAAGTTTAACATAATTAGTTCGATTTATTTTGCACCATTTACAACTACTAAGCAGTTGACTAAAAGCATGGTAAGCAGGAAGAAATACAACAAAAACTACCTTTTATACGGTTTCTTGAGGCGCGTGCGAACAGCTTCGACGGCCTTTCCTTTTTGTTGAACAATGTTGAACGATGTTGACATCTGGAGTGGGCATTCGCCAAACGGTTTCGACACGCTTTGAAACTCATTCAACATCGATTCAACTTCATTTCAACATGTTTCAACACGATTGAAAAGAGAATGGGGGGAAGTGGAGGGGGTTCAACATCGCTGTTCAACAAAATCGAACGGATGTTGAAGCAAATGTTGAAGTCGTTTCCCCGGGCCTTTATTTTACAATGCGAAAAGGCCAAAGGAGAGCAGCTTTCCGTGTTGGCCATTACCACGTTGAATATAAAAGGGAAGAGATATGATCAAGTGCTGTGACCAACAGTGAACAACACATTCACATATTCTAGAACTGGATTGACAGGAACGGCATAGGTGGTTTTCACGTTTTGAACTCGCCGCCATTTCACGGGTTGGACGAAAACAAAATAGGGAGTTTAACGACGACGACGGCTACAGCAACCACAACGCCAAAAAGGAGTAATATTATTGGTTAAAAGAACCAAAATGATCGTGCTGCACGTGCAGCACGCATTTTTGTACATTTCTCTCCCGTACTCGTCAAAACATCTACGTGAAATGACAAAATTTAAGATTTTCGACGACAACGTGGAAGAACTACAGTGAATCTTTCAGTCTTTACTTCAAATCCGTCCGTAACAATCCAGTTATAGGACACTTCGCCCATATTGAATAATATAAACAAGATGAAATAATCATGAAATAGTTAGAATAGCTCAAACTCATATTTTGAAGTGACGTTTTGGTCGTCGTAGCCGTCGTGGTTTCTTAAACTCCCTAATATCTTTCATTCACTCCTTTTGTTCGTCAACCAGCAATCATACATTGCAGCATTGTTGTCTGTGTCTCTTGAGATTGGTTGCAAACCTCCTGTTTGAAGTAGAGAAAGATACGTTGATGTATGCTCTCGTTATTGTCTAAATCTAAAATTTGGATGGTGAAAAGAACACAATTTGTTTTATAGAGAACGGTAAAGGTCTGAAGAAAAGTTAAACGTGCTGCCTGTATTACGATTATTCATATACACACTAATTCAATAACATTTTCCTTTGTGTCCTTAGCTTTGTCTCAGATGTCGTAGTTTCTTAATAGGCCATTTCTGAGTTCGTGTTTGCCACCTCTTCAAAGCGAAAAGTTTTTCTTATGAAAATTAGGTTGTCATTCATTTGTATAGTAGAACTAATTACCATCACAAAAGCGTAGAACTTGGACTCGCTTTGAAGAGGAGGCAGACTTGAACTCGGAATAGCCTATTGGAGTCCTTTTTTAAAGAGAGCTTTAACCAATAAAAAAAATTGACACAAGTAAATAATGTGTAGAACAAGAGTCCATTACCAAAGAGTAAGAATCTGGTATCAAGTTTGTCTGCATCAACGACAGAAAGTTTATTATATATGCTTTTGTTCGATGGATACCTGTTGCAGTGTTCGTAATAATGTTTTATGCCGTGTCGGCATGTCCAGCAACGGATAGAATTTTTTGATTACATATACTCCATGATCGACACTCCATACAAACCTCCTCAACATGCTTCTTTCTCATGAGCCCTATCTAAGTGAAAGATTCCTGAGAGTGTGGATGATGCCACCGAAAGTTGTCATGAGATCCAAACACTGACATTTTTCCGTGTCTCAGTGAAAAATGAACAAGCTGAACACCGTCTCCAAGCGCCAACACTCTCGGAAAGATCAAGAGATTTACTCGAAATTGGAAAAATGTAGACTACCGGACGTGGAGTACTTTGAAAACCTTGTCAGGCCGCCGAACATGTATCCGCTTTGCTGTTCATTTAAAGTTCTTAATCAACTTGAAGGATCCTCTTACGTGTCAGTTTCGTTTCTTTCTTTGCAAATAGGTCTTCAATGGTAGAAATTGGCCTGAGTAGACAAAGTTATTTATTTCTTCGGAACTGAGATCAGTTAGTATTTCTTGTCACGAGCTTGGAGACTATTTGAGTTTAAAGAGAAAGGAAAGAAAATTATACGAATTTCTTTATCTCTGCATCTCTAACCTTTTTAGCTTCTTTAGAGTAGAGAAGAAATGCACTTTAACTGTCTTAATTGGAAATATTGGTAATGAATTTCTCTAAAACATTATTGTGATTTGACTCGAAAGGTGTCGTTCTGGCAACTGTCAGAAGATGTTCAGAGAGGAGGAGAACCTCTGTTGCCAAGAAATAGAAGGGATAAAATGCAAAAATTTAGAGGCTGTTGAAGTGGAGCAACTTGATCATCCCCCTAGCTGTATAGTGGATCATCCCGGTTTCCGCGCAATCTGTTTGAATGTTTGGGTGCTACAAACTGCTTGGTTGCAGCATAAACAGCAATACGGCGGAGATGTCTATGAGAGACCTGAATTAAAAAAGAATAGACATGTTGCATACAGACAGTAAGGTGGTGCTGGGGAACTTTAGGGAAAGAAATAAGGGTTCCATTGCCCTCATGTGCTGTAAACTGGGGAGTCAGGATGGTTTAGTGGTCATCAACCTTACCTCCCACCTCTGTGACCCAGGTTCAACTCTGGCCTCGGGTCGTATGTGGGGTGAGTTTCAGTCGATCTCAATCTGACTCCGAGGGTTTTTCTCCGGGTACTCCGGTTTTCCGCCCTCCTCAAAATCGACTCCCGGCCTATTCCATTAGGCTGTGGTGCTGTGCTCCGAGGTCATACATGGGTCGTGTTTAGGGGCCGAGCGCCTAGTCGGCAGCACCTGCTCCTTCGGCCCGACCTCGTTGAGCTGCGCCCATAGTAATTCAGTCTTCGAGTGCGAGAAAGGGCGATTACTATTATTATTATTATTATTATTATTATTATTATTATTATTATTATTATTATTATTATTATTATTATTATTATTATTATTATTATTATTATTACGTATTCGAGCTCATTTCCAGGAACCAGGTGTGTTTGAAGAATTCTTGACATTCACTGGATTCCTTTATGCTGATGAGTAACCAGCACTATAACATTGTATTCTTTGCCTCATTATTAGTGTTTTGTTTGTTTTTTATTATTAAAAGAGATCTTGGTTTGTAGGTATGAAAAGTGAAATTAATGTAACTGTTTTGAACTCATATCGCCATAAAATATATTTAGGAATACTGTTTATTTGTTAATCTGTTTCATACTTCTTGTTCCACTTTAAGCTTCATACAATTATTATGCAGTTGCCTGATGATTGCTTTTCAAGAAGCGTGAGAAATTCATGTAGCAAATAAGTAATTATTTCTGAATTCATCCCTCTCCTCATGAAAGCTATGCACAAATATATACGATAGATGTAAAACTATGTAAGGAATCTGATTATGCTTTATCTCATATTAAGTATATGTAATACTACTCTAGTGCACAAGATTAGAGCGGGCATAGCGGCTGACAAGACTCTCTATAATATTCTCTCGTTCTGGTCTCTGACACGAGGCAGCAAAGGGTGGTGGAACATTGACCTGTAAATTTGCTTTATATTGTTTCAATGCTCTTGGGTTGTTCTCATAGCTGTTAAACAAGTCAGCAATTGCATCGAAGCAGTAACCTATTAAAAAGAAACATCAGGTTATTGATTGAATTGTACAAGTTCAAATATTTATTTTATCCCATAATCATGCAAAGACAGAGTTCGTGGGCATCTTGAAAAACCTTGAAAATCTGTTCTCTTCATTCCTGGTCCTTGAAAGTCCTTGAATTTCTTCTGACCTGCATTTTTAATCTTTGAAAACTTCAGTAAAAATGATCAGCCATTCAAGTCATGTGATACAAACGTGAGGAGCTGTGTGGTCGAGAACGCTTACCAGTGCCTTTGCATTATTTTCATGCATGTACATGTTTGTTTCTATGGGTAAATTCTTCGAGGTGAATAAAAAAGAGGTCCTTGAAATTTCAAATTTGACCCTTGAAAGTCCTTGAATTTTTGGTCTGAAAAAGTCTATGAACCCTGCAAAGAGAAACTGAATCGCTTAAATCACAGTCTTTCATTCCCTTAACCAAGATCATTTCCTTTCTCTGTTATGAGAGGTGCTACAGGGCTGTCAATACGATTTTAAGTTGGTGGAGGTATTTTGAAAGTAGATGGCTATGGGGGCCGGAGGGCCCCCGACAGGCGAGGGGTTTGGGGGCCGCCGAGGCCCCCAGCGGGGTACAGGGGCAGAGCCCCGTTGGGGGTCCAGGGGGCAAAATGAGTTTAACGTTTTGATACTGTCAAAAATTGCCTTTCCTCAGGGACATTCTAACAAGTCTCACTTCATGAAAAGAACAGTACTGTTAATGATTAGTCAGTTGAGATGGCTGATAATAAATGGTAGGCCCCCAACCCCACCCCATTTGTCGAGAAAATTTTGAAATGGAGGGTCTCACAAATGCCATTTCCATCGTTTTCAAGAGGTATTTCCCACCAGAAAGACAATCACAATCACAATCGAGAGCTCTTCCTGTGCCTGCTAGGGTTACAGAAGCCCAAATACTATTGTAAGCCTTTTCCTGGAATTTGTAGAATACAGTATAAACAAG
This sequence comes from Montipora cactus, assembly GCA_014634245.1. Taxonomy (NCBI): domain Eukaryota; kingdom Metazoa; phylum Cnidaria; class Anthozoa; order Scleractinia; family Acroporidae; genus Montipora; species Montipora cactus. The sequence goes on along the minus strand of BLFO01000962.1, from coordinate 1,177,874 downwards.
AGAGATTTTTATTTAGTTCTCTGACATTTGAAGACAAGCTAGGAAATCTCACTGAAAACTACCTCATAGAACGAGAAATTGCAATTTGTTTAGTATTAGAAATCATCCTCCGATTCTGAGCCAAAGGCTGAATCAATGTCTGAACTGCATTCGGTCGGGTTAAAAATGTGATAAACATCCTCCATGTTCTGCTCCTCAGCCATTTCCTTCTCGGCGTGCAATTCTACTTCCTCATCTTCAACTGTGTCCTCAAAAAAACGACACTTTTGGCAAACCTTGTGGTTGACGTGTTAAAATTAAACACTTACCTTTTGGCGTCTTAGAAACAACGCTGAAAAAACTATCCAGCAAACCTTGTCTTCTCTTCGCAGCCATATTGGCTTTTTCAGTCACTCGCAATGTCACACTATAAATGTTATGTAACAGCAGAAAGGAGTCTGGTAACTACTCAGCACGTGGAGCGGACTTTGTGATGTATTAAGAAACCTACTTTGTCATTACTTTTCTTGGACGAAAAGCCTGCAATTCGGAAATAAGATACTTTACTTTTCACATTTCTACCAAGGAAATGAATATGCTGGTCAGACTTGTTCGGTATCTAAACTTTTGGTGTCATTTCGTCAGTGAAATAGCCGGCGATTTTCGTCAGAGTAGCCGGCGACAATCGCCGGCTGCCGGCTACTAATGACAGCCCTGTCAGCTATGAAGGATGTAGCAGCAGTGATATGAACCAAATTTTCAATTTGCAGGGTTTGTGAAATTGTTACAATGAGCCATGTTACACTGGCAGACTGTTAAATAAGCATCCATCGTACAACATACCATAGGTGGGCTTGGTTTTTATTTCTCGTACTGTGGGCTGACCTTTCTTTGCTTTTGGAAATTGTATGGCGTACCTAAGCCAACCATCAATGGTTACTGCCTGTATCCTGTCTGCATTTTCGTTGTAATGCAGTGCAGAAAGACACCATCTGGAAAATTAAGAAGATAATACTAATTATTATTGATTTCTCATAACATGATCTCAAGAAGTAAACAGTTGTAAGTTAAAAATTCACTGCACCTCGTATACATTCCCCAGTAAGAGTAAGCGGTGCCTTTTGGAACAAACTGAATATCTAAGCTGTGCTTGGCTTCATGGGTTGATGTCTGATACTTGGGGGATAGTCGAGCTATGTCCTTCAACAATTGTGGCTTCAACAGCATCTCCTCAACAGCAGCAGTGGAACCTAACGAGGAAAAAATAAATGCCTACAATCTCTTGAAAGTAGATATAAGTACGCAGAACAACCTTTCTCCAGCACTTTCAAATTATTATCCCTGGCCAACACTTTGTGAACTCGCATTGCAAAGCTACACCTCCTGAACCCCTCGCCATTTGTAGCAAATATTTATGTTTTCCACACCATATAACAGTAACAACTTGCTCACCAGGTTTAAGCCAAAGACGATCTTTCGCCTCTCCTTGTAGTTCGCCAAGCCCACATTCAGGATACAACTGGCTGTTGTTATTTTCATGAGTGTTTTGAATGTGGAAAGGTAGAATCTTTCATTTTTCTTGTATCATCTGCCCGTTACCATCAGGAGTCGATGCAGCACACCAGTACATGTGATTTGAAATGGATTGCCGCCATTCACCCACATCTTCACATTCCTTTTTCTTGGCAAGCTTATCAATTTTTTTACATAACTCTAGAACATGAAAACCCAGATAATCATCATTATCTGAATCTTTCAAATCCATATTCAAGGATTTTGTTACATTAGTCTGATAACTTAGATTTATCTAGTGTTTAGTTGTTGTATGTACGATAAAAAAAGAACGCCATCTTTACCCTTCGAAACATGCCATGTATCGAGGTAGTGCGCTGTGTGCGGTAATTGTCTCTTAATCCAGGCAGTGTTTTGCATGTGTCTATCTGTAATTAACTGAGCTATTTTGAGTCTGGCATCAGAAATCACATTCACTGCTCTCACCAATCCCTCGTGTTCCATCCACGCACTATTTCGCACCTCGTTACTCTAAAATTTATTGCAAAACGACAACACATTAGATGTGAGTAGTGAAATATCAAAAACTCTATTTTGCAACATTCTTGTTGAACGAACCTGGACAAGTTGAAAGTCTACAACTTTATTGATCTGTTGTTCAATCAAAGTAAACGATCCAAATTTCGAACAGTTACCGGGTGAGTCACATCGTCCATCGCCGGCGAGTATTAGGTCGTTATCGCTTGCCCGCAGAGTGTTGAAGAGTTGGTGCTGGTTTGCCTTCCAATGTGGGATGATGACTGGACTAACGTACGATGATGCATGACGGTAAAAAGTGCTCTCTGAGATGCATGCCACATTCATCAGTTTCAACATTCTAAGCGACTTCAATGCACAGGGACCTGTTAAAGAAGGTTTAAACCGTTTCACAATCATCATCATCATATTTATGATATTTATTATTATTATTATTATTATTATTATTATTATTATTATTATTATTATTATTATTATTATTATTATTATTATTGTGACACTGCAGTTAGTGTAATAGATTAATTGTTTCGTGGTAGAAAAAGTTTGTGTTTGAATCTTTAATTATATCATTTTCAGGCAGCTCTCGGCGACGATGAAATTTCGTTCTTCGTGGATTTTACACTTTTCGCCTTTTAGCGAGGGCCTAGTGGTAAGTAAATGCAGTTGTTATGAGTTTTCATGAGATGGCCGAATGACAATGAACACGCGTAGTTTGGTGGAAATTGTCTCTTCCTACCTCACGATTTTTTCCTCGTTTTCGTCTTCGTCATCTTCCGAATCCTGATAAGGCTTATAGTCCTTATCATCCACATCAGCGTCTTCAAACAGGTCATCTTCTACCTGGTTCAGTCGTTCATGGGGTTTCCTCACATGTTCTTCCCCGAAAGTTCTCAGGTAAGGGGTGAAGTAATTCCAGGGGAGGAAGGTCTACGAGATTGCACTGTACCTCGCAGTCAACATTGGTTTTGATTTTGAGACTTACTTGAGTGACTTCGGACAATAAATTTATACATCATATACCGAGGAAAGGGGCGCAATATTTCTTAACTCAAACTCAAATTTTAATTACCTTTACTGCGATAGATCGGACGCTTGTAACTTCGTTGAGTTCCTCTGTTCACTTTTGATTTTTGTCGAACATTGAAGTCTGCTGAATCGCACTCTACAGTAAGGTCAGATGGCACAAGAATAGCGATGTCTCCCTCCCTGTCCTGACTTGTGGATGGCAATTGATTCCCGCTGTCCTTGTTCCTTTGGGCCTCCTCAAATTGCGCTAAAAGCTGTAAAACACGAAGTATCACATGCACAAAAATCAAGTAGCACTCTNNNNAAAAAAAAAAAAAACAAGCGAGCTGTCAAGCATTCAAGCAAAAGAAATTTTGAGTATGCATACCCGGTTTGCTGTTAATTTTGCCAAGGTTCTGCTTGGTCGTTTTGCAGCAGTATATCCCGCCTCATGGGTCACCACGTTGCTCCCTTCGCTAATATCCGATATTTTACGCTTCTTTTTACGGGCAGATTCCAGCTGCTGTGGGGTTGGAACAACTTGCCTTGACGGAATGGCATTTTTCTTCAACAACATCTTTGAAGCATAGCCAGCGACTTTCATTCCGTAATCGTGATGATCTTCGGGAGTGAAATGATCGCTGCAATTTTTTTGGCGAACAAACGAGACCCATTGTCTACGAACTTTTTCTTCAGTGGGGAATTTATGCATAGAGACCCCGTCTGCATTCGTCTTATCGCAAAACATCACAACACAGCGCTTCCCAGGTTCTTTTTTCTTTTCCTCGCCATCCCCAGATTTGCATTTCTTAATACTATTATATTTCTCCATTAGTTCAAATTCCTTTTAAATAGTGCTTGGAAAGGTTGTTAGGGTTGGGTGATGAATGTGCAGACTATGGGAGAAATTTCAAGCTGTGAAAGTCAAGTGAACAGGACAAACACTCTTCGGGTTTCAAACGTTTCATAATTCAGTTGCATATCTTGCATT
>BLFO01000962.1:1151350-1168850 GCA_014634245.1 Montipora cactus | reverse complement strand
AATGTAAATTGGCCACCGTACAGAGATTCTAAAAGCTGACGTTTCGAGCGTTAGCCATTCGTCAGAGCGAATCGAGGAATTATGGGTTACGTGTAGTTTTTATAGTAGAGTAGGAGCTACGCTATTAGTGGTAACATGGCAACGTAAAAAATAGGAATATATTAGTTAAATGAAAAGCGTTCGTTCATACCGTGAGGATTAAGGGTGCCGATTTGGAAGATTCATTTTTGTTCTAGATTCTTGCGACTTTCAGTCGTACCTAGATGTAAGGAAAGGTCGCAGATTGCCATGTGTTTTTTGGAGTGGTTAGGGAGATTAAAATGACGAGCGACTGGCTTAGATGCATCTTTGTCATTCTTCTCAACATCTCGAAGGTGTTCGTGGAATCGCCAATGTATAATTTATTCCATAACGTACAGGTTATGCAATAAATGACATTTGCGGAGGTACATGTGAAACGATCGGTGATCTTAACACATCGCTTAGGTCCCGATATCTTGCTAGTGTTAGCAATGAAAAGACAAGTTTTGCATCGTGAGCGCGCGCATTTGAAAGTGCCGGGTGGCTCATTAGTTTTGAGCGCGCTTCTAACTAAAAAGTTGCTTAGGTTTTTGTCGCGTTTGAATGAAATACGTGGAGGTTGCGAAAAGATTCTACCAGTCTCAGGATCATTTTGGAGTAATTTAAAATTATTAAAAATGATGCTTTTGACTGCGTGATTATGAGGATGGCAAGTGAGGGTGAATGGAATTCTGTCATTCTTATCTTTTTGTGACGTTTGAAGTGATGACTGTCGATCAAATCGTTGGGCGCGATGATGGCCCGCTTTTACCGCAGAGACAGGATAGCCACGTTTTTCGAAGAACTGGCACATCTCCTCTGATTTTCTGGAAAAATCGGAGTCATCACTACATAGACGTCGAAGTCTAAGAAATTGAGAATAAGGAATGGAGTTCTTGACATGTGATGGATGTGATGATGAATACAACAAATAACTGTGAGAATCTGTAGGTTTGTAGTGCACACTGGTACATAGCACGTTGCCACTAATAGCAACTTTGATATCTAGGAAAGCCAATGAAGTTTCCGAAATTTCCCAGGTATATTTAAGAGCCGGATGAAAAGAATTGAGGGAGGTTATAAAATGATCGAGTTCTTCTCTGCTGGATTAAATAGCGCCGATACAATCGTCGATGTAGCGGCCGTAGAGTTCAGGTTTGGGGCCCGTTGTACTGATTAAAAAAAATTGGTGTTCAACATATCCTACAAAAAGATTGGCATAGCTAGGTCCCATTTTTGTGCCCATCGCTACACCATTAATTTGTTTGTAATAGTTGCCGGCGAATGAAAAACAATTAAGCGTTAAAACTAGTTCGCCAAGGCGGAGGAGTGTTTCCGAGCTTGGTTCTTTGACAGTGAGTTGATCGAAAAAGTGTTTAAGTGCTTGAAGACCTTCGCTATTGGAAATGACTGTGTACAGAGATGTAATGTCCATGGTGGAAATAAGTTTGTCTTGGCCGGAGAAATTGAAATCGCTTAAAATTGTTAGTGCGTGTGTACTGTCTTTAATGTATGATGGCAAAGATTTGACGATTGGCGTCATAATCCTGTCTAAGTAGCTAGAAATGAGTTCGGTGGTGCAACTACAGGCAGAAACGATAGGGCGACCTGGGTTGTTAGGTTTGTGAATTTTAGGCAAGAAGTAAATGCACAAAGTTCTAGGGGTGTTGATGATGAGATTACTGGCAGTGTCCGGTAATTCTTCATTAACTAGGAGATTCTGAATGGTGTCTTTGACAAGTTTTTGATTTTTGGAAGTGAGATCTTTCTGGATTTTGGCATAAAACGAGGGATCCGAAAGTTGCCGCCAAGCTTCTTTTTGGTAAAGGTCGGACCGCCAAACAACTACCGCGTCGCTTTGGCCGGCCGATTTGACAACTATGTCATTGCGTTTACTAAGATTTTTAAGCGCCGCCCACTCTTCCGAGGAAAGGTTGGAAAATTTAGGGTTACGATTGAATTTAAGTTTGTGAATGTCGTGACGGCATTTTTTGGTGAAAAAATCTAAAGAGGCGAATTGTCCCTCTGGGGGAGTCCATTTAGATTTGCGAACTTGAAGTGTTTCAAAAATATCTTTGTTAGAAGTGTCTGAATCGTCCTCTTTCTCATGAAAAAAGGCTTTTAACTGAACGCGGCGAAGGAATTTTTCAACATCTTGCTTAATAGAAAAGTCTTTGGTGCGTTTGGTAATAGGGAAAAAATTTAGGCCCTTACTGAGAACAGATTTCTCTGAGTCAGTAAGCGAAAGATTTTCTGGAGTTGTAACTACGGTATTATAGCTATGCAATGTAGTGTCGTCGGTAATTTGCGGACCTATTAATTGTTGAAGTTTTAGAGTCTTGGTTTGGTGTAAATGGTCAAACAGTCCAGAATTAAGTTCTGGGATTTTAGCACGAATCGATTGTAATAAAACTGCTGGACAGATTTTGGAAAGTTCGGAGCGGCACTGAAGAATTTGTTTGTCAAGTACGTTTCGTTTTTGGCACATGGCTCTAATTGTGATCCTCATAATATTACGTGAAAAAGAATTTTGCGCGCATCGAATTTGGTGAAGATATTGATTCGAGTGAGAGAATGTAGATGCATGAAAGTTTGAGCGAAAACCTTTAGGAATGACTTAAGAATTGAGGCAACGGCCGATGAAATTGATGTGACTACAAAACCTAGTTTTGTCGAAAATGAGGGTGGCTAAACGGAAAGCTAAGTTGCTGCTAAGTGTGGGAAAAGGAAAAAGATGACTTACCGGGTACGATTTCCTGGCGTAGCTCCTTGGTGAGTTTCTTCAAGTTTGGCATCGTCGTTTTGGGTCTCCTGTTAGAAATCTGTAGATTAAAAAATACTAGAGCAAAACGTGGCTATCCTGTCTCTGTGGTCAAAGTGGGCCATCATCGCCCAACAATTTGATTGACAGTCATCACTACAAACGTCACAAAAAGATAAGAATGACAGAATTCCATTCACCCTCACTTTCCATCCTCATAATCACGCAGCCAAAAGCATCATTCTTAATAATTTTAAATTACTCCAAAATGATCCCGAGAGTAGTAGAATCTTTTCGCAACCTCCATTTATTTCATTCAAACGCGACAAAAACGTAGGCAACTTTTTAATTAGAAGCGCGCGCGCTCAAAACTAACGAGCAACCCGGCACTTTCAAATGGACGCGCTCACGATGCAAAACTTGTCTTTTCATTGTTAACACTAGCAAGATACCTAAGCGATCTGTTAAGATCACCGATCGTTTCACATGTACCTCCGCAAATGTCATTTATTGCATAACCTGTACGTTATGGAATAAATTATACATTGGCGAGACAGGTAGACGACTAGGTGACCGATTCCGCGAACACCTTCGCGATATTGAGAAGAATGACAAAGATGCATCTAAGCCAGTTGCTCGTCATTTTAATCTCCCTAACCACTCCAAAAAACACATGGCAATCTGCGGCCTTTCCCTACGTCTAGGTACGACTGAAAGCTGCAAGAATCTAGAACAAAAATTCATCTTCCAAATCGGCACCCTTAATCCTCATGGTATCAAGGAACGCTTTTCATTTAACTAATATATTCCTATTTTTCACGTTGCCATGTTACCACCAATAGCGTAGCTCCTACTCTACTATAAAAACTACACGTAAGCCATAATTCCTCGATCGCTCTAACGGAGGGCCAACGGTCAAAACGTCAGCTTTTAGAATCTCTGTACGGTGGCCAATTTAAATTATCAACTCCGTTGATAAAACCAAATTTTTGTTCATATAAACATGGAGTGATTTGGTAGACCATACAATAGTGCGTCGCTGTCACCTAGCCAGCTTGAAATGTGAAGATCGTTGAATGTTTCTAATTACTGTATTGGCTAAAATATTTTCTAATATGTGATAGATTATATCGATTACAATATACAATATGCAGCATTGTTTCCGTGACCAGTTCTTGACATGATCGTCTGTTCGTCAAACGTTCCACTTTCATAAACCTGCGTTGCTCAAGTATTATAAATCTTGGTAAACCGTCTTCCATCCATGTTAATCTTCGCTTCCCTGCGCATAGATTTCAATTACTTTGAAAAGGTATTTATTCCATCAGCCTGTTCCCTGTACTTGACATCTTCTGCCTCTTGGCTCGGAAGGGGCTTTCTGTAAAATCTTCAACGACTTATAGGATGTATGTCATTTTCTCTGAACACCGCAACAACGCATCGACTGTTTGATTGAATTTCAATCAAACTGGAGGTACCCTTACTATGGCACAGAATCAGGTTTTCGTCGTTGTTTTAGTAAGCATTTAATTAAAGGAAAAAAGAACCGTGAGGGTCCGCATTAAACACTCCCACTGGTATACCTGGAAAGACTCGTCAAACCATGGATTTGATGTTAGTGGCAAGAAGATCGAGTTTTCCATTCACATCTTCGAGCTAATAAACATTATCCCAGTTGTGACACTTCAACAAGTTATCCATTTTCAGGTTATGACGATCACGTACATTTCTAAGCATCACAGATTTCCTTTTAGCCTTAAAGGGGCTAGGTCACGCTATTTTAGGTAATTTTGTTTCATTTTGTTAATTATCAGCTCTAAACGTCAAATTGGCGGAGCAAGAGTCTTTCATTTGCAAAATCACGGCCACATAACAACTGAGAATGATTTTCCAGCTTTGTAAATGACATTTTGAGCTAGATTGATATAAATTTGAAAACAGGTGGGCCGACGTTTTTCAAATTTACCCAAATTCAATCCACTTCAATCCTCTCCAGTTTTGTCGATCCATGTCCCTTCTTGGCTTCCCCGTGTTTTGTTAGAGTTCTTCTATAGTTTTGAACAGTTATTTTAATATTTAAGTTAATTCTATGACCATTCGATCAGTGCTGAAATTGCCTAAACTTGCGTGACCTAGCCCCTTTAAGTGGGATTCTGTGATACACCAGGACCACAGAGTGGTCAGATCGAACAAGTCCTTGAGCGACCGATACTTTTCTCAAAAAAATGTGCGACGTTATTAATGAAAACATCTAAGATTCTGTTCTTTCTTGTTGGCGTATTCACCATCTGCAATAGGTTTAGTTGTGTGAGAATATCCTTGAGACCACCGCAAATTATTACGTTCCTGTTGGGATTATCAGTCAGCAGGCGATCACAACTATTTGTTAGATGTTCTGTCTGAGGCTAGAATCCTCCTTTGTAGAGGTCTTCTTCGGTGATTTCTTGCCATGCTGATGACCATGCAGGCTTAAAATCTTTGGGAAAAGGCTCCGTGCAACAACATATTTGATCTCTAAATATCAATCTGCAATCAGCATTGACTTTCAACCTCTCTCAAATGTGAGAGTAGCCGACCACGTGATTTCTTCTGCCCATGCAGTAGATGAGATATTCGGTGGGGCTCTTCCTTGTTCGCTTATCGACAATCCGATAGATGATATGTTCATCGAGTAAAACAGTATTTTTTCTTTTTTAATCGGTCGTTTGTTAACTTTAAATTTTTTTTAGATGCCATGACAGCTGAAATCATCATTTGAAACGCTGCCCAAATGTCTTCGTGAGCTTGAATTCAATAAGGGTCAAAAAAGCAACAGAACGTCCATCCTTGTTCTAACTGTAACGCATTGAATTAGTTTGCGCATTTAGTTACAAAAAGCATCGTGACAATGAATTATTCGCTGTGAAAAAGGCAACCGGAAAATACAGATGAAATGTGTTGAAGTCTAGACTTTTGAGGCATTGTCGATGTTACACAAGCAGTTTACTACGGAATAGTTAAGTGAAAAAAATAGAAAATTGCTGTCAATAAGTTGATGGTCTCGACAAAGTCTGAGAAACACTAGAGCAAAAATGTCTCGTTGACGTCACTGCTTAGTTCGTTCATCGCTAATGTTGCCTTGTAATTTAGCGTGGAATGCTTTTGAACGCGCTCGGGATTGCTCGGTAGTCTTATTTTGTTTCCTTTGTTTATGCAAGTGATTGGCAGGTATTTCACTGGGTATTTCAAACGCGATGCAATTGCGCAAATTTTCATTCGTAAGAGACTTGCTTACAACCAATAACGGTCATATTTCAAGAGCCCGCATGGGGATTCTCTTGTCAGAAAAATAATTTATGCCGTCAAGTAAGTAAATTTCCGACAAACAATAGGCTTAAGCAATAGAGAAGGTTTTCCGTGTTTCCATAGCCTTACCTAAACACGAGGGGGAGTTGCGAGAATTTGAGACAGTTATGCAAAGCCGAGACGCAGTCGAGGGTTTGCGTAACTGTCTCGAATTCTCCCAACTTCTTCGAGTGTTTAGATGAGGCTATGGAAACACGAAAAAAAGTCCTCTATTGCTTTTATAAAATATTCCTCAAAGATAATTCAACAAATGAAGGAAAATGTCGTTTTTTTTTTTTACTTTTTGCTTCAAACAGATTTTAATGGCACACGCTCATATTTCGTACCAACCAATCAAAACACGTTATTAAACAACGTAAAGTAGCAAAAAAATAGAACTCTGCCTACCAGATAAATTGAACGACAATTAGTAAATCAAGACTGATTGACATCGTATATTAACTTTAGTAAAGTTTTGAAAGCCCGAAGACAATCACGAGACAAAAGACACAAGTATGAATATGAAACCGAAAGCGTTTCGTATTTGCGTTTTGCCATGTTCACAGTATATTTAGGTCATTAAATGTTTAGCAGATTTCGCAGTTTGATTCTATTCCAGTTCATTTGAGTTCAAATAGCAAAGGAAAAGGAAGCAATGAAATCAACTATCCAATAAAAAGTAACACTTAGACAAATTAAGCCTGTATTGGAAATACAAACTTATGACTTTGTCCAAATAAGCCTCTAAAAGAGAAGCTCAAAATTCGGGCAAACAACCTGCAGGTGATTCTTCCTGGGAGTTTGCTAAAAGCTTTGAAAAAAAAAAATTATGATGGCGACTGATCTGCAATCTAGAAGCGTATATTTGGTCGTCGTAGAAGTCAGCTCGTTAATTGTCTTGAACGTTCTGTCCCTTATGGGAAACACTTTGGTTTGCATCTCCGTATACAGAAACACACGACTGCGTACAACAACGAATCTTTACATCACCGCGCTGGCAATAAGTGATTTACTGTCGGCCGTGTTTGTAATGCCGTTGACGATTGGTGTCCTTGTAAGCGGCCACTGGATTTTTGGTGAAGTTAGTTGTAGCTTTCACTCTTTTATTGCTCCATTTGCCGTCTACGTTTCACCAGTAACGATGGGGCTGACAGCGCTCAATCGCTATGTGCGAATGTGCAGGCCTGACCACGAATATCAGAAGTTATTTTCAACAAAAAAGTCACTAGCCCTCCTAGTGTCTGTTTGGCTGTTTGTTGCCTGTTACAGTAGCGTCCCCATCTTGGTTGGTCTTCAAAAAAGCACTTTTGTCCCAGGATATGCCATTTGTACCGTTGGTCATCTCAGCGAAACTGGCAAACTGATACACTATGGCATCGTCATCCCATTGTTCCTTTTAAGCCCTTTAACAATCACTGTGTTTAGCTACGTAAAAGTTGCTAAAAAGATGCAACAGCACAAAATGGAAACTTGGTCCTTGAGGCAAAACTCACCAATCATCAGTGCCCGAGAAATAAGAATTAGTAAATCACTGTTCGTAGTAGTTTTCGCTTTCATGATCTGTTGGATTCCTTTTTGGATCATTGCTCTTGTAATGCGCTTACACTTGGTTCCAAAGATGCCGCGAAACGTACTGCTGCTATGTTCGTTTTTGCTTTACATATCCAATACAATCAATCCATTTCTTTACGCTGGTATGAACGCTTGTTTCAGACAAGAATTCCGGAAGATTGTTTGTAAGGAAAGGAGGTATGTTGGGGATCGCATAAATAAAATACTACCTCAGCCAGATACGAATGACGTTATTCAACCCTCCAAGGAATTATTCAGGATGAAAAAATGACAGTAATTTATGACTGAGGTCTCTGTGCGGTTTTATGTCCAGACGGTTTATTTCGACGATTTTAGGTCGCATTATCGTTAACATTTTATTTTGCCGCAACACGTAGCTGCCAACGACGGCCTCTGCACGTGCTGAGCATGGTTGTCCTCCACGCTGTAGTCTAACTTTAAGTTTCTGACCGATTATTGAATTAAAAAAGGAAAAAAAGATTAAGTTCGTTTCATCCACGAAAGGAAGAAAGAATTGAAAAACAGAAATTTTAGTCGCTTGTAAATATCACGGGGCGGACACATTTTAGTCAACTAGTGCTTTCTTAACATAGAATTAGATTTACAATGATATAGCTTGTCTTGAACGTGTGCTTTGAGCAGCTGGTGATGAAATCAGTGTAATCTATTTGATTTCGCACGGGGCGATTTGATGAATTTTAATTTGAGCCTTTGAAATGTTTACTTTCTTTCCATTCTATAATTCTATATTAGAAAAGAAATATGAGGATGTGCCAAACTAAACGGCTGTTATGTCATGCGTTATACCTATCATTCCTTATGGATCAGTATTTTAGGACCTGTGTCATATTAAAGTTTCGATTAATTTAATAGTGTTTCGATTATTCGTTCCTCGTAGTAAATATGAAAGTGAGAAATATTCCATCCTTCCCTGTAACCAGGCGCAGTACCTTTCCTTTCCTCTTCTTCCATTTCGTTCATCAAGATCTCTTCCCATCGCTTCCCATTGATTGCTTATTCACTTGGAGATTCTCTCTCAAACTTTGTCATCCTCTCTCTTACAGCGTTTCCATGTGTGGTCTCTCGTAATCTTCCTTCTCTGACACATTTTTGTCAGTTCCTATTTCTCATCTTTAGCATCTCGAAATGGGCATGCATCGAGCCCCGAAACGATCCTATCGGGTGTAAGGACCTCGTCTTCCTGTCGCTTAATTTCCACGTAATCCAGAGGCACATTGTCAGTGGAGATTGCTCTCAATGGCCATGACAATGCCTTCCAAGTCTTCATTGATTCATTAAAAAGGTGTGACCATCCAAGTTTGTTGTAAAATAATAATAATAATAATAATAATAATAATAATAATAATGATAATAATAATAATAATAATAATAATATTTTTTTAAATAAATAATCTTTATTTGCCAAATAAAACTAAAAATAGATTACATCAAAAAAATAAAAGGTATTTCTTAAAAATTGAATTATGTACAATTTAAAAAAACTGTCTTATTAATAACTAATAATAACAGTTTTGTTTCTAAAATTTTACAAGAAATATTAAAAAGAAAGAATTGAAAGCAAAAAGTATCTAAAACTGTCTTAAAAAAAAAGAAAGCGAAAGGCCAATGGCAAATCCAAAACCCTATTATACAAATAATATAATAATGATAATAATAATAATAATAATAATAATAATAATAATAATAACATATTTATTTAAACAGAGAAATATCTATATTGCTCGTAAATTTATAGTTCTTACCTTTTGGAGATATTTTAATTTTTGTAAATATTTTTATTATGCAAATAAAGTGATTATTATTTTTATAACATAATAATAAAAATAATAATAATAATAATAATAATAATAATAATAATAATAATAATAATAATAATAATAATAATAATAATAATAATAATAGTAACAACAACACCCCGGTAACTCGAACTCGAATTCTCTGCTAACTCGAATTAAATTTCGTTTCCTTTGATCAAGATTTACCCCGGTAACTCGAATTCTGGTTCCTGTGACTCACTTTCGGAGAAATCGACACGAACTTTCTCAGGGCTGTAAAATGTATCGTTCTTTATTTTCCATATAGTACAACCTTGCAGTCTTCAAATAATAATCTTTACATTCACTTTACTTTCACTACATTCGCTCGCACATTCTCTAAACTTGAGCCCGCAATATGGTCACATGATACTAGTCACATTGTCATATATGGACGGATGGACGGTTGTACGGTCCTATGGTTGCACGTCGGTCGTACGTTGACCAAAACCAAATTTTTTCGCATAGATGGTTACCGTATTTTCTTACCAATGGTGCTCCTTTAATTATGAAAAATATTGAGAGATTAATGTTAAAATCATTAACTACTAGAAAATCTAATGCAAGTAATAATAACAAATCATGCTAACCTGTTCCTTCTTGACCAGCTTTTGTGACTTTATTTCCCTCTGTTTGCGGGGTAATGAGTTTTACAGCTTGGGTGCTGCAGCAAGGAAAGCTCTGTCACGAAGCCAGGTAGCCAAAGTCTTGATACTCCAGAGATTGCAGTGATAAGCGTTGTTCAATCTAATACTATACTCGGATTTAGGCTTTACACGAGTACCGTGTGTACTTGAAGTGGAGTCCACGAAGAATTGCTTTGAATGCAAGTAGAATTATCCTGAAGTCGATTTGGAACTTAATGGGAAGCTAGTCTCGTTTATATAAACATGGAGTGATATGGTAGACCATACAATAGTGCGTCGCTTTCACCTCGCCAGCTTGAAATAAGAAGATCGCCAAAGATGGTGTACCCGAGAAATAATGAGCCTTTAAACGACATTAGAAGAATTCATCTGATTTCTATCATGTTTTTCCCGGGCAAAAATAAATAAAAATTATTTATGGAACAAGATTCGGAAAAACTTAGCAAGTGCTCTTGCTAACCAAAAAGATAAATTGGGGTAGCCATCCATGATTCAGAAATCATGTTGCTTCCAATTATGTTGCTCAAGTATTATAAACCTTGGTAAACCGTCTTCCATCCATGTTAATCTTCGCTTCCGTGCGCATATAAATTTCAAATACTTTGACAAAGTATTTATTCCAACAGCCTGTTCCCTGTACTTGACATCTTCTGTCCTCTTGGCTCGGAAAACGCTTTCTGTAAAATCTTCCACGACTTATAGTATGCATCTCATGTTCTCTGAACACCGCAAAAACGCATCGACTCTTTGATTGAATTTCAATCAAACTGGAAGTACCCTTACTATTGCGGAGAATCAATTTTGGTCGTTGCTTAAGTAATTAAAGGAGAAAAGAACGGAGGGTCCGTAGTAAACACTCGCACTGATATACCTGGGAAGACTTGTAAAACATAGATTTGATGTTAGTGGAAAGAAGATCGAGTTTTCCATTCACATCTTCGAGCTAATGAACATTATCCCGGTTGTGACACTTCAACAAGTTATCCATTTCCAGGTTATGACGATCACGTACATCTCTAAGCATCACAGTTTTCCTTTTTGGCCTAAAATGGGATTCTGTGATATACCAGGACCACAGACTGAGTGGTCAGATCGATCAAGTCCTTGAGCGACCGATACTTTTCTGAAAAAATGTGGGGCGTTAGTAATGAAAACATCTGAATTTTTTTTTTGTTGGCGTATTCACCATCTGCAATAGGTTTAGTTGTGTGAGAATATCCTTGGGATCACCGCAAATTATTAGCTTTTTGTTGGAATTATCAGTCAGTAGGCCGTCACAACTTTTTGTAACATATTCCAATAATTCATCATGACAATATTGCGGATCTGGAGGATGATGAATACCGGCGATCTTCCCAGACTGAGCCGAACATATATCGGGAAAACGATCATCGTGTCATTTCTGTTCTGATAATGATTCTCTCTGTCTGAGGCTGGAATCCTCCTCTGTAGTGGTCTTCCTCGGTGATTTCTTGCCATACCGATGACCACGCAGGTTTAAAATCTTTGGGAAAAGGCCTCGTGCAACGACATATTTGATCTCTAAACTTGAATATGCAATCAGCATTGACTTTAAACCTCTCTCGGATGTGAAAAACAATCTTTCTGGGTCGTCGTCAAATAAAGCTTGGCCTTGGCAGGGCCTCTCAAAATTTTCTAACGACTTTTCACGAATTTGACAAGCAGATGCCCACGCGACTTCTTCTTGCCCTTGTTTGTGCAAGCGATTGGCATGTATTTTACTGGGTATTTCAAACGCGATGCAATTGTGTAAATTTTTATTTGTAAGAGATTCACAACCAATAACGGTCTAATTTTAAGAGCTCGCATGGGGATTCTCTTGTAAGAAAAAAAAATTTGCCATCAAGTAAGTAAATTTCCGACAAACAATGGGCTTAAGCAATAGAGAACGTTTTCTGTCTTTCCATAGCCTCATCTAAACACGAGGGGGACTTGAGAAAATTCGAGACCCGAGACGCAGTCGAGGGTTTGCATAACTGTCTCGAATTCCCCCAGCTTCTCCGAGTGTTAGATGAGGTTATGGTAACACGGAAAAAAGTCCTCTATTGCGTTTATAAAATATTCCTCAAAGATAATTCAACAAATTAAATAAAATGCTGATATTTTACTTCTTGACTGAAACATATTTTCTTGAAACACGCTCATATTTCGTACAAATCAATCAAAACGCGCGTCTGCCAATACAAAACCTATTAAAATTTCTGTGATGTCACAGCCGTGTTCCATACTCTTATCTTAACACAGCTATTGACCAATGAGAGTGCGCGTAATATCCTAATTATATATTTTATAATTAACAAATTGATGCTAGTTTTTCATGCGTCTGTCTTGTTCTTGATCAAGAATTTCGTCATAACATTGTCAAAGTAGCTGTAATACTTAGACAAATTACGCCTGTATTTCAAATAGTTAGACCAATCACAGGTTAGGTAATCCAAAGAAATTATGACTTTGTCCAAATAAAGAGAGGTGGTGATTGAAACATATTTTCTTGACGCAAGTTCATATTTCGTACCAACCAATCAAAACGCGCGTCTGATAATACATTACCAATCAAAATTCGTGTGATGTTACAGCCGTGTTCCATACTCTTATCTAAACATAGCTATTGACCAATGAGAGTGCGCGTACTTTAATAAAAAGTAATACTTAGACAAATTACGCCTGTATTGGAAATACTTAGACCAATCACAGGTTGCATAATCCAAGGAAATTATGACTTTGTCCAAATAAAGAGAGCTATATTAAGCCTCTTAAAGAGAAGTAGAGAAGTTCAAAATTTAGGCAAACAACCTGCGGGTGATTCTTCCTGAGAGTTTGAAAGATCTGACAAAAAAATGATGATGGCGACTGATCTGCAATCTAGAAGCGTATATTTGGTTGTCATAGAAGTCAGCTCGTTAATTGTCTTGAACCTTCTGTCCCTTATGGGAAACACCTTGGTTTGCATCTCCGTATACAGAAACACACGATTGCGCACAACAACGAATCTTTACATCACCGCCCTGGCAATAAGCGATTTACTGTCGGCCGTGTTTGTAATGCCGTTGTCGATTGGCGTCCTTGTAAGCGGCCGCTGGATTTTTGGCGAAGTTGGCTGTAGCTTTCATTCCTTCTTCGCTGTGTTTACCGCCTTCGTTTCACCGTTAACAATGGGGCTAACAGCGCTCAATCGTTACGTGCGAATGTGCAGGCCAGGGCGCGAATATCACAAGTTCTTTTCTAGGAAAAAAACACTGGCACTTTTAGCGTCTGTTTGGGTTTTTGTTGCCTGTTATAATGGCCTCCCCGTCATAGCTGGTGTTCAAAAAAGTATATTTGTCCCTGGATATGCCACTTGTTCCGTTGGTCATCTCAGCGAAACAGGAAGACTGATACACTATGGGATCGTCATCCCATTGTTCATTATAACACCTTTAACAATCACCGTGTTCAGCTACGTAAAAGTTGCGAAAAAGATACAACAACACAAAATGGAAACGTCGTCCTTGAGACAAACGTCAACTATCGTCAGTGCACGAGAGATAAGAATTAGTAAATCTATTTTCTTCGTTGTTTTCGCTTTCATGATCTGTTGGATTCCTTTTTGGATCATTGTCCTTGTAATGCGCCTACGCTTGGTTCCAAAGATGCCGCGAAACGTACTGCTGCTAAGTTCGTTTTTGCTTTACATATCCAATACAATCAATCCATTTCTTTACGCTGGCATGAACCCTAGTTTCAGACAAGAATTCCGGAAAATTGTTTGTAAGGAAAGGAGGAATGTTGGGGAACCTATAAATAAGATACCACCTCAGCCAGATACGAATGACGTTATTCAAGAAGACAAAGGCCATTTCTGAATTGATTAATTCAACCATCCAAGGAGTTAATCAGGATAAAAAAAGAGAGTAATTTATCACTGAGGTCTCGGTGCAGTTTTATGTTCAGACGGTTTATTTCGACGATTTTAGGTCGCTTAATCGTTAACATTTTATTGTGAGGCAACACGTAGCTGCCGATGCACGACGGCCTCTGCACGTACTGAGCATTTAGATCAATTATGATAAAGTTTGCATCCACGTTGTACTATGACGGATTATCGAATGAAAAAAGGGAAAAAAAGATTAATTCCGTTTCATCCATGAAAGGAAGAAAGAATTGAACAACAGAAATTTTAGTCGCTTGTAAATACCACCGGGCGGACACATTAACGGTCATTAACTTTAGTCAACTAGCGCTTTCTTAACATCAGATGTACAATGATATAGTTGTCTTGAACGTGTGCTTTGAGCAGCTGGCGATGATATGTAATTTATTTGATTTCGCAGTGGGCGATTTGATGAGTTTTAATTTAAACCTTTAAAATGTATAGTTTCTTTCCATATTCTAATTCTATATTAGACAAGATGTATGATAATGAGCCAAACTAAACGCCTGTCGTGTCATGCATTCATTATCCCTATCATTCCTAAATGGATCAGTATTTTAGGACCTGTGTCATATTGAAGTTTGGATTAATTAAATATTCTCTCGATTATTCGTTCCTCGTTCTAAATATAAAACTGTGAAGTACTTCATCCTTCCCTGTAACAAGGCCCAGTACCTTGCATTTCATCTTCTTCCGTTTCGTTCATCTAGATCTCTTCCCATTTCCTTATTCCGTGGGAGATTTTCTCTCAAACTTTGCCAGATGTCCTCTCTTTTACAGCGTTTCCATGTGTGGTCTCTCGTAATCTTCCTTCTCTGACTCATTTTTGTCAGTTCCTATTTTTCATCTTCATCATCTTGAAATGGGCATGCATCGAGTCCCTAAACGATCCTATCGGTTGTAAGGACCTCGTGTTCCTGTTCCTTAATTTCCACGTAATCCAGAGGCCCTTTGTCAGTGGAGATTGCTCTCATTGTCCATGACAATGCCTTCCAAGTGTTCATTGGAAAGGTTTGACCATCCAAGGGTTTTGTAAAATAATAATATTTATTTGTACAGCGCACATTCAACATACGTTTTCACATGCGCTGATATCACCAACAACAAAATTGATAATACGGTAGAATCACGGTAACTCGAACTCGGATAACTCGAATTCCCCCGCTAACGCGAACTAAGTCCCTTTTTCTCTGGAATTGACCCCACTTTTCAGTCGTTTTAACTCGGCATGAGGAGCTTAAGCCGACTCAGGAATTCTGGGCTGGACGTCTCCTGACGGTGTAGATATCCATCAACAAACGCTTAAAACATAACACAAAAGGTGTTTCGTATTCAGAAAAGTGTTAAAGTATTCAGGATCGATCATATTGTACTGTGAACTTACGTTAAGCAGAAAAAAAGTAGTTAATTTTTTATTGAATGACCATATTTAGGGGCGAGATAAATTTTGTGGGGAACACAAATCTATTTCAGTTCGTTTGCGCGTGTCGACAGTGGCGGTTAATGCGGGGACACGGACCCATTTTTCGTTCAGTATAGGATTTATGGATTAACTCTCTCACCCGGGGTAAAACGGTACAGGTCTCTGTCGTCTCTCGCCGACCAGCACTACTTCGACGCTCCTCGCCGCTGGAGACCTCTGGCATCCAGGGTAAAGTGTTAGCCAATTTGTCGAAGGAATGTTTTTTCAGCTCTTTCGAAGAGAGGTTTGTCGCCTTCAAGTCGGTAATTTTTTGCGGGAAAATGGTGATCACGTTCCGAAATTCAGCGGGTCTAATCTGCAGATCGCAGGTCGCAGGTCACATGTTGCAGTCATTGTTTCACCAATACAGAAAGTATCCTAAACTATCTTAAAAGCTAACCTTAGGCCTAAAAACTTTTGTTTAGGTCTAATTAGGCCTAAGATTAGCTTTTAAGAATGTTTAGGATACTTTCTGTATTGGTGAAACACTGAATGACCTGCAACCTGTGACTTGCGACCTGCGATCTGCAGATTAGACTTGCTATCCGAAATTCTGGTAAAAACGTGGACGAAGCTTACGGAATAACTTTGGTTCGCCTGTTGGGGGGGATTAATTGAGCAGTCTTGGTCTGAATGTCATGGGTTTCTGTATTCATGTTTTCAAACGAGTTATGGAGGCAGTAAACAATGTTGACGTCAGGGAATTCGGTGATGGAAGCCTTCCCGGTATACAGGCTCACGCTCAAACGTTGAGGTAAAATAATTGCTGTTAGGTTCAATTTCATGATATCAGGATATCATGATAGCAGCTAGGAAATTGATAAGTCTGTGATTAATATTGAATGTGTCTCCCTATTGCATGCTGGGAAATCAATTAGCCCGGAATGAGATTTTACACAGCTACAATTGGGCATTCTAAATTTCCCAATTCCTCAGTTATCGAGTTATCGAGTTCCATAAGTATAAAACTTAAAAATGGGTTGCTTTAAAATCAGAAAAGAACCAATTCACCGTTGCTGTTAAGAAAAGTGTATGCCAGGCAAAACAAGTTGCATCTCGGTAGCCTGAAAGTTAACTGACAAAATAATTTGCCTGTGTTTAAATTAACAAATACACTAATACATCACCAACGTTTCATGTTTAACAGGAGAATTAGGGAAGCAGATGTTCGAAGGTGTAATAGCTGTTGAGTTTTATTCCTCAGTTATCGAGTTCCATAAGTATAAAACTTAAAAATGGATTGCTTTAAAATCAGAAAAGAACCAATTCACCGTTGCTGTTGAAAAAAGTGTATGCCAGGCAAAACAAGTTATATCTTGGTAGCCTAAAGGTTAAGAAATAATTTGCCTGTGTTTAATAAAACAAATACACCAATACATCACTAACGTTTCATGTTTAACCGGAGAATTAGGGAAGCAGATTTTCGAAGGTGCAATAGCTGTTGAGTTTTATTCCTCAGTTATCGAGTTCCATGAGTATAAAAATTAAAAATGGTTCGCTTTAAAATCAGAAAACAACCAATTCACCGTTGCTGTTGAGAAAAGTGTATACCAGGCAAAACAAGTTGCATCTCGGTAGCCTGAAAGTTAACTGACAAAATAATTTGCCTGTGTTTAAATTAACAAATACACCAATACATCGATCACTAACGTTTCGTGTTTAACCGGAGAGTTAGGGAAGCAGATGTTCGAAGGTGTAATAGCTGTTGAGTTCTATTCCTCAGTTATCGAGTTCCATAAGTATAAAACTTAAAAATGGATTGCTTTAAAATCAGAAAAGAACCAATTCACCGTTGCTGTTGAGAAAAGTGTATGCCAGGCAAAACAAGTTATATCTCGGTAGCCTGAAGGTTAAGAAATAATTTGCCTGTCTTTAAATTAACAAATACACCAATACATCACTAACGTT
>BLFO01000962.1:1144712-1146286 GCA_014634245.1 Montipora cactus | reverse complement strand
ACTTGAGCCCGCTATATAGTCACGTGATACTAGTCAGCGGATACCTTGTTCTGACAGGTGTCAATTGACCATAACATTGATGTACAATATCAAAGATGTATGCTGTAAACTAGTTACAGTGTCAAATGGAGTATTGCCTCCTGGATGAGCTCTAAACTTGAGCCCGTGATATTGTTATGCGGACTGGTCACATTGGCATACATGAATTGGTGGACGGATGACGTACGGACGTTCATGACGTCATCTCTATAAAACCAAATTTTCTCACATCTATGGGTTACTTGTATTTTCTTAACTATGGTGCTCCGCGCGCGCCCGCCTTCGGCGCGCGCGGAGCTCCGCTATAATAATTTGGGTCACTGCATGGTCCACTTTTATGAATCGGAATCCCGTCTGCAATCTTCCAACTTGAGGGAAAACACTATTTACAATCGAAAGATTAATAAGTTTGTACAAAGGATAGAAAAGGTGTGATGAACAAGATTTCATGATGCGCGGACTGAGGCCATCATGACCCGAAGCCTTGTTACTAGCAAGTGATTTAAAAATTTTCGAAACCTCCAATGTAGAAATTAGGGGAATACTATTAGAAGCCCCAGAGTCCGATCTTGATGAAATAAAGTTTCTTAGTTTGGAGTAATCACAATCTTCCACATTGTCCTCATTTAAACTTGCAATAGATTCCGCAATCATTTCCGGCTCAGAGACAGAACAACCATTATAGATCAAATTAGAGTTTTTCGGAAGAGATTTACTGGTTCCATCAAGCTGTTTTAGTAAACGCCAGATCCCCTTGGGATTTCCTTTATTTTTATCAATTGATTGGCTGAAAATGCTCTGTGTTCATATAAAGATGGGGTGTTATAGTAGACCATACAATAGTGCGTCGCTGTCATCTAGCCAGCTTGAAATAAGGGGATGGTTGAGCGTTTCTACTGTGTCTTGACTAAGATATTTCCTGATAAGTGATAGATTATATAGATTACATTAAACAATATGCAAATTAGCAGTTTATGCAGAATAGACGGAGCCGATGCAGATTTACAGTCTGAGCAGATTTTAAGCCTTCTCAAGGCGCAGTTTTCCTAATCGACATTGAGCTCGTACCTGATTACTTACATTTCTGGAAAAAAAACAAGAAATTTTACTTAAAATTTTCTTGCTTTTCTGTCAAATTTTAGGAACTTGAGCAATTATAAAGCAAGTTTCAGGTAGAAGTGTAGAAGACAGCGGAGTTGCCGCAACGACGTCAGGGTGGGTGTTACATGAACATTACTGAAGAATTCATCTGATTTCTATCACATTTTTCCCGCGCAAAAATAAATAAAATTTAGTTGTGAAACCAGATTCGGAAAATTAAAGTCGTCAAAGCAGAATATTTGTCAATTTATTTCCATATCATGACCGAAAGGAAAAAGGTCAAGAGGACAGCTTTTTGTCTGTTTTGGAGGAAAGGAACGGGATAGCTCTAGAATTTTGCTTTTTTGGTGTGTTGTTTTGTTGCACAAGTATTATAAGACAGGGACTATTAAACAATGAGTACCTTCTGTAGTGGGAGGCGCGGTGGCCTCGTG
>BLFO01000962.1:1132212-1137212 GCA_014634245.1 Montipora cactus | reverse complement strand
AACTGCCCTTGGAAGAAGGAAGAGGAAAGTTGTTCCCTCTGCTGTGTGCACGTACTTTGTACTAGAAGACACTATCCCCTAATCAACAGGTGTTTAGATGGGTTTCCGAACTGTCTAAATGTTGGGAAGTAATAGCAGACACAACAGTGTGACAGTGTGTGGTTTTTCATTAAAGGGAACCTCCACTCCCAAATAAAAATATCAGAAAATCTCAGGATCCCCTCTTTTAATAATTATTTTCAGCATACCATCACCCCCAATAACTGACTTGTTTTAATTGCCTTGTTGTGAAACTTTGGTTTAGGATAAAAACTGTTTTTAAAGGCAATTTAGATTACATTTATTTGTGACACCATTTCTTCTGGTTTAGACTGACTTAAACTTTTGCAAGAATGGAAAATTTCTTAGAATAATAATTAATGCTCTCACATGTTCAAATAATTTGATGCAGACATGTATATGAACAATGATAAAATTTGATTTTGCTTGTCTGTCATCTCCACTCCCAACACCACTTTTTAGAATAACTGTCAATTTCCCAATATCAGCACTGAATTCGAATTTCCATTTTTTGTATTTACAAATATTTTTTTTCACTTTAGTTTAAATTACGGTATTTCAGTTTGCAAAAGCTACAACTGTATGCAATAAAATTGCCATGTACAAAACCACACAATAAGAAATCACATCAGTAGGCAAAATTCTAAAGTTATACAATATATTAGCATGAGACAAAACTCCAGCAATGATTTCAAAGCTACAATGTATAATATATGGTCAGCTCTTATTTTGGGTTAAAAACTATCAAGTCATACTCTGTATACCTTGTCATGGTTTCAAGGCTGGCTTAGTGCTACATGTCACAATGACCCCACAAAACTTGGAGGAAAAACAGTTAATATAATTATTACTTCAAGTTACTACCAAAACTGAAGCAAAAAGGCAAGGCTTATTAGCTTGACTTGAGCCATTCCATTGGCACCTGACTGTTAGTAATTTCATCACTGCAACATACTATTGTGAGAGCATTTGTGTTTTTCCTAGTTTTATGGTAGCTGAAAGTTTTGCATTTAAAATCTCTATGAGCTGCTTATTTGTGAAAATCTGTTTCCGCATCTTGCCAGGAGCTCATGAGCTGGAAGAGGTTCATTTTCAACAATTTTTGGAGAAATGATTCTGGGATCGTCAGGTTCCAGACAGACTTCACGAGTGATTAAGTAGTCGCCGTCATCAATGCAAAGTTTAAAAATTTTGTCCTTTCGCTTCCAAATATATCCACAATCTTGGACACCTTTAATATCCTTACATCCCAAGATTTTGTTCTCTGGTTGTATTTTCGTGAAATGATGGTGTAAGCATTGTCCTCAGTGGTGGAAAATGAAAAGCCAATATGATACCAGTAATTCCAATCAAGGGTAGTCAACTTTTTCCTTGCTGTGTGAACTTGTTCCCTAGAAAATAGATTATGGGCCAGTAAATATGAAAAGACAGGACAGGAAAATTATTAATAATTGCTATCAACAGTAATCACCACAATGTCTACAGTGTAGTTACAAAATTCCACTACTGTTACATTCAGCAGATGAACCTAGGCCAGGACAGTGATTGACTGCCAAGGGTCTGTGATTGTTCATTTGAGCTAACCCTCTATGCCATAATTCCTTTTGTAAGCCAAACAGTTCTGCCAGTTAGTACCAATGGCAAACATCGACTAAACAAAAACCCATGAGTTACTGAACTACTAGTGTCAGCCTGCAGTGTCCTTTAAAGTTTTCAACAATGAACATACCCATACTTCATGACAACATATTTCTTCATTTACAGTATTAATAACTATCATCATACTGCTGTGCTCATCATTGTTGATAATTATGTGTAAAACGTGCGTGAAGGGAATTCTCATTGACATGTGTACATCAGAGACATACTGTTTGCACATTCCAAAGGACCAGTATGCCAAAAGTGATCTGTACTTACACAAATAGTTTTACCAGGTGGTTTCTGTTTGACTAAATTGAACGCAACTTACTGTTTATTATTATTATTATTATTATTATTTATTAGTATAAATGCACAGGTGATTATACAAAATCGCGCGCTCTCATTGGCTCGCTATCTCGGATTATCAGCCAATAATCTCCTCGACGGACAAAATGGCTGCCATTAGTCGTTTTTCCACTGTAAATGAAGATGATTTCGCGTTGAAATGTTTTCTTTTCTCTTTTTTGAAATAATCACCTGTGTATTTATACTAAAACAATAATTCGCCTCAGGCTCAGTGATTATCGGTGAATATTCGCCTCGACTTCGTCTCGGTGAATATCCACCGATAATCACTTCGACTTCGGCGAATAATTGTTAATTATTATTATTTGTAAAATTTATCATCAACATGATACGTCTTGCATAGTGTATTCAATTGCTTGATAGAGTATTAGTTGCATAATGTATTTCAAAATACTTGATCAAAAATGCTACCTGTACTCTGTGCCGAAAGGTAGCTAAATGACTGGCAAATGAATGTACTGGTAAATTGGCTTTCAAATGATGCGAAATAAACTGAGCAGATTTATCATGCTTGACCCTATTCTAATGAGAAAAAAAATAGCACAAAAAAAAAAAGTTCAGCCCTTCTTTTTTACCAAACAAAAATTCTCATCTACCGTGGGCTTCAACAACTAAATCGAGAGGCTTCAAAGCTGAAGCCAATTGCTCCTCTTTGTGCGTCCCTACACTGAAAGCCATCATTCCATGATATGGCAACTGAACTGACGGATAAAAAACACGAATAGCAAAATAAAACGCACACTAAGCTGACGACAAAGAATCACAGTGCTAAAGGGAAACCAGTAATCAGTGTAAATACTAACCTCATTCTTCGTCTCACATCCAAGGACAAAAGATGTTGTGCGAAGGCCGTGTCAGTAGAATCGACGCACATACACTTTATTTTTTTCCAGCTTTGATGGACATCTTTCGCTATATATACCTTTCGATGTGCCTCCTCCCATCTCCTATTCCTTGTCTTCTTCTTTATTTGGATTCAAGGCGGCTAGGAGGTGTAAGAACCTTTCGACCCGAGCCCTTCGCCTGATCCGGCTTTCGTGGACGTGAATTTTATCTACACAGATCCCAAAAACTAACACAATATGCCGTCAAAGTCCTTCGTATATTACCAAACTGAAGTTTAGAAATGTTATTACAACTTTGGCACGTCTCACTGTGTCGATTTAACAGGATTTCCGTAATTGATACTGGCTTTAAAAAAAAGAACCGTCGGTTCAAAAATCAAACAGCCGCACATGCGCAATAGAGTGCCAAAGGCCCTTTAAACTCCCTAATATCTTTCATTCACCCCTTTTGTTCGTCAACCAGCAATCATACATTGCAGCAATGTTGTCTGTGTCTCTTGAGATTGGTTGCAAACCTCCTGTTTGAAGTAGAGAAAGATACGTTGATGTATGCTCTCGTTATTGTCTAAATCTAACATTTGGATGGTGAAAAGAACACAATTTGTTTTATAGAGAACGGTAAAAGTCTCAAGTTAAGTTAAACGTGCTGCATGTATTACGATTATTCATATACACACTAATTTAATAACATTTTCCTTTGTGTCGTTAACTTTGTCTCAGATGTCGTAGTTTCTTAATAGGCCATTTCTGAGTTCGTGTTTGACACCTCTTCAAAGCGAAAAGTTTTTCTTGTGAAAATTAGTTTTCATTCATTTGTATAGTAGAACTAATTACCATCACAAAAGCGTCGCACTTGGACTCGCTTTGAAGAGGAGGCAGACTTGAACTCGGAATAGCCTATTGGAGTCCTTTTTTAAAGAGAGCTCCAACCAATACAAATATGTGACACAAGTAAATAATGTGTAGAACAAGAGTCCATTACCAAAGAGTAAGAATCTGGTTATCAAGTTTGTTTGCATCAACGACAGAAAAGTGTATTTTTTAAAACCAAGCTTTGTGGGAAAATAAACAATAGACCAAATATTGTGCCCAATTCGAATCTCCCGGGGTTAAGATTCTTTGAGTATTCTATTTGCATCATGGCTGTCAGTAGTCTATGCATCTATGTAGCATTTACATTTAAATGACATGGAAATACCTGGAACAAAACATTTTTTTCCCAAAGGATTTGTATTGGGAACAACATTGACTTAGCCGAATTGCTCTATTGTTTATTTTCCCGCAAAACTTGGTTTAAAAATACACATTTTTCTGACGCTCAGGACTGGGCCAATTTACGTAAATCTTGGACTCGAATAAATACTCGAAGGGAGCCTTATGAATTTGTGCCCATGTCTCAAAATAAATTATCTTGATCTAATAGACGAAACCAAACAGAGAATTTTCGAAGCTTGGAAGCGTGATATGGAACGGCTACAGAGGCTGACTGAGTCAACGCAGCCATCGCCGAAGAATCCTAAAATTTGGCAAGTCTACGGTAGCTGTAAATATTTTTTTAAGCAATACGCTTTCCTCCCACAAGCAGCATGAGATTTGCAGGGCCTATTTTGGACATTCTTGGAATAGTCGTTAGCAGTATTGGGCTGTACGATGCAATTCAGAAGAAGAATACACTGGGAATTGTAGACAGTGTTCTCGGCATTGTTGGAGGTGTCGTGGCGTTGAGTTTATTCACTGCTGCCGTTACAACCGGTATTAAGGTCTTTGCAACCATCGGTGGACTAGCTGGAGCAGCATTTTTCGTTGTGCCTCTTCTCATTAAAATGTTTTGGCCGAGAAGTTTAGCTATTAAGACGGCAAACAAGTTGACAGAAATCTCCCAGAAGGACTTGCAAGGAAATCTTCACCAGTTGAGTAAGCTTTCAGAGTCTGGATCACGCAGGTGAGCCGGGATCGATTTTTTCCACATTTAAAAGTAATAATTCCAACTTAATCATAACAATCAATATCACCGCAATCATTGATGACAGTTGGCTGGCGGGTGGAAACACCAACCGACGAAGGGAATTAAGTTCCAAAAAAAGCGTG
>BLFO01000962.1:1096672-1099306 GCA_014634245.1 Montipora cactus | reverse complement strand
AAATGCGAGGATCATAGAATAACTTGATTACATATCCGCAATTCAGTATATGATTCATTTCAGATATCGTTTCGTCCATTGATTCATTCCTTACGGGAAAATTAGAACCCACAAATGACCAACTCCCAACATCAGTGGCCTCACAGCTTAGTTGGTTAGAGCGTTGCATCGGTGACGCGAGGTCTCGGGTTCAAATCCGGTTAAAGTCCTGAACTTTTCAGGCTTCTCAACGCAATTGCTAAAATTGCGTCCATAACTGCGAGGGTCATAGCTTTACTTGATAGGCTTGGCATGGGAGTTGTTTGCTCCAAGTCGTGGGCTCCCGGTAATTTCACGCTTTTCTTGAAGGGTACAGCAGAAATATGAGCTAAAACCAGAGCCGCACGTGCAGTACGGTTGTATTTCCTCCTTTAACACCTTCCTTGATCTGCAGAATTCCTCATATCCTTCTCAGCCTCATTCGAGAATTGCTAATTATTAATAGCGGAGCACCATTGGTAAGAAAATATGGTAACGCATCTGTGCGAGAAAATTTGGTTTTAGTCAATGTACGACCGTGCAACCATAGGACCGTACAACCACTGATACCAGAGGTGTCGTCATAAGACAGCGATTATTAAACAATGAGTACCTTCTGAAATAAAATTGAGCCACTTATATATTCTTCTCTTCCAGGGTTTAGCTGTTTACTATTTAAGGATTCTTGAAACGCCATGAGGGCCAACAAAGCCTTCCAATATCTGGTCGCGTTCCTCTCTTTGTTGTACACATTAAAAGCGCAAAACATAGAGGTGATGGAAACGTTGATGGAAGCTTACAGCACCAAGGAAGTAGGTCAGCCAACGGGATACTTCAGCGAAAACGGAAAGGGAATGTTTGAACAGGTCTCCATGTTGGATGCCATGGCGCTCGCAAAACGAGGCAAACCTCTGGAAGCGAGTCAACAGCTGATATCACTTGCACTTGGTAGCATCCTTGATGGCCTTCCCATTGACTATCGCCCAGTAGGTGGTCTGTTAAATCTCATGCAGAGAGGTCGATAGGTCGTACTTCAAAGACGCAATGATGGCCGTGCAGGCCAACATGAAGTTGGTCTCTGGTAATGTTGTGCAAAAGCTAATGGCTTTCAAGGCGGCTGGTTTGAAGACCGAGGAAGCGAAACATAGAGTACAGAACGAGATTAAAAACTCCGTCGCTGCCCAAGGTATTAGAGAGCTAACTCGCTACTTGCCCAATCCCATAACGCACCTCTATTACCCCCGAAAACGTTTGCATAACCATTGCTTGCAATTTCTCCAGGGACATCAAAATGTCCCAAGAGAAGTCGAAAACAATGCCTATGCAGATTTTTGTGGGGCAAAACAGGTGTATTATGGGATTTGTGCAAGTAGTGAATAGAGAGTATTAAGGCCTGGGCAACGGTTTCAACATTTGCTTCAACATCCTTTGGATTTTGTTGAATGATGTTGATTGCTGCGGTGGGCAAAGGGTCTCATTTGATTCAACATGTTTCAAAACGGTTGAAAGGGGGAATTAAACGATTTCACCATCGCTGTTCCACAAAATCGAACGGATGTTGAAACAAATGTTGAAACCGATTTCTCGGGCTTTAAAGGCTACGGCATCGTTGTGGCATCTCGACAAGATTACTCCAACTCAAGTTCATCAAGTTTAACATAATTAGTTCGATTTATTTTGCACCATTTACAACTACTAAGCAGTTGACTAAAAGCATGGTAAGCAGGAAGAAATACAACAAAAACTACCTTTTATACGGTTGCCTGTATTACGATTATTCATATACACCCTAATTCAATAACATTTTCCTTTGTGTCCTTAACTTTGTCTCAGATGTCGTAGTTTCTTAATAGGCCATTTCTGAGTTCGTGTTTGCCTCCTCTTCAAAGCAAAAAGTTTTTCTTATGAAAATTAGTTTTCGTTCATTTGTATAGTAGAACTAATTACCATCACAAAAGCGTCGAACTTGGACTTGCTTTGAAGAGGAGGCAGACTTGAACTCGGAATAGCCTATTGGAGTCCTTTTTTAAAGAGAGCTCCAACCAAAAAAAAAAATTGACACAAGTAAATAATGTGTAGAACAAGAGTCCATTACCAAAGAGTAAGAATCTGGTATCAAGTTTGTCTGCATCAACGACAGAAAAATGTATTTTTTAAAACCAAGCTTTGTGGGAAAATAAACAATAGACCAAATATTGTGCCCTATTCAAATCTTCCGGGGTTAAGATTCTTTGAGTATTCTATTTGCATCAAATGTAGCATTCACATTTAAATGACTTGGAAATACCTGGAACAAAACATTTTGTTCCCAAAGGGTTTGAATTGGCAACAACATTGAGTTAGCCGAATTGGTCTATTGTTTATTTTCCCGCAAAACTTTGTTTAAAAATATACACTTTTCTGACGCTGAGGACTCGGCCAATATAGGTAAATCTTACTCTTAGGTCATGGAGTCCGACTCTTGATTTAGAATAACTACCCGAAGGGATCCTTATGAATTTGTGCCCATGTCTCAAAATAAATTCTCTTGATCTAATAGACGAAACCAAACAGAGAATTTTCGAAGCTTGGAAGCGTGATATGGAACAGCTACAGAGGCTGGCTGAGTCAACGCGG
>BLFO01000962.1:1089172-1091672 GCA_014634245.1 Montipora cactus | reverse complement strand
GTAAAGGTGCTTTACATAAAGAACAAATATAAGTTATACATTTCTAAAAAATAGCGCCCCATTTTTCTAAAAAATATCTAAGAAATGTTAATCTAAAAGTGGATTCGATTTTTTTTAATTAGGGAGTTTAAGAGAGGACAACGAGGATCTGTCAGGGTAAATTCCCGACAAGCGACATGGCCTAAAAAGTAGCGACAGCACTTAATGTAAAGTGAGATCGCGACAAAAGACATCCTTTCTTTAAATTTCAGAGGGCAACGGTCACAGCAACGTGAACATTGACAAAGCACTGACACGAGACCTTTTTAGATCGAACTGTTCAAGAAGGTCAAGGAACGCAATAACATCATGATTATCATATTTGTCAACATGCAGATTGAAATCACCAACTATGAATATTCTTCCAGGATGAATAATAACATCTTCAAGAAGGTTTGCAAACTCATCAAGGAAAGTACGCACAGAGATATTATGTCCTTTCTTAGTTGGTGGTCTATATACATTGATTAGACGAACGGAGACTGATGAAATTACTAAATCAAGGTACTCAAATGATGTAAATGATTGAAGAATTAGTGATTTAGCTATTAGACCTTTATGGTGCATAACGCAAACTCCACCACCTCTCCCAGCTCTTGCCCGATGAGTTATATTAAAATGAGGGAGACAGTTTGTTATTGTCGCTATGGTTGAATTGTCACGTTCATTGCCAAATAGCCAGGTTTCAGTTAGCGCCAGGATAGATATTTTCTCTGATATAATAAAGTCACAAATAGATGCCGTTTTGTTTCGAAGAGATCTGGCGTTCTGTTACGAGTTCGTGTGTTTTGAGGAAAGGTAGTCTGCAAACTAATCTGAACGCAGGGTTGTCGGAACAACAACAAGGAGATTTATTCCAAAAATGAACGTAGTTTCCACGAAGTAAAATTCTTAACACGTACTCGACAAACTTACACGGCCTCCGCCAACTTGAATAAACACTGCTTCTGTCACACTTGACTAAACACGGCCAACGCCAACTCTCTTCGCTTGTGAAAAACTAGTTAGAAAAACACTCCGTTTGGACTCGTCTACTTATATACTCGGACAATAAATTTCTAGAACTTTCTAAATTAGTAATGAATCTAATAATAGAAAGATTACAAAACACACCGATTTAGAAAGGCTTATGCACAAACCTAAATATAAACAAACTACGAACGCTTGTCACGCAATACTATTTTTCGTAACACGTTCCATAAACCAAAATTTGACTTGAGGATGGTATTTTCAGTAGAGTGAATATTAACTGGAGTTAAACACCTTGAATAACGATGATAATTAGATGCAGCTTTGGAGCTTCGTTGAAATCGGCGATGCATAACAGTTGGAATATTATGAAATCCATTTGATTTGCCAAACTCTTTCGATATAATATCAGTAGATTCAATTAATGATCTTTTCCGTCCACCATCCTTTCCTCTAGTCCGTTTCAGAATGCCAATCTGTTTAAAGGAAGACCAAACAGACGAGCACAGTGGTTTTGTTTCTTGAAATCCAACACCATGGCGGGAAATTTGAAGACCGGTATATTGCAATCCGGTCTTGTACCAATATCTCAGCGATAAGAGTTGTAATCTTGAGTAGAAAGCCATATTATCAAAGATAAACACGTTAAGCTGCTTATGATAGATTAAAACTGGATGAAACCGCAGTAGGAATTAACGAAAAATCAAATATTATGTTAGCATCAGAGAGAGCAGCCATCCAGCGCCGATATATGCTATATATATGCGATATATGCTATCGACAAACAAGAGGTTTAATTAATAGAGAATGTTTTCCGTGTTTCCATAGCCTCATCTAAACATGAGGGGGAGTTGGGAGAATTCGAGACAGTTATGGGGGACTGTCTCGAATTCTCCCAACTTCTCCGAGTGTTTAGATGAGGCTAGATGCAATGAGATGGAAGCACGGAGAAAAGCACTCTATTGCTTTTATAAAATATTCCTCAAAGATAATTCAACAAATGAAGGAAAATGCTGATTTTTTACTTCTTGATTGAAACAGATGTTCTCCACACACGCTCATATCTCGCACCAATCAATCAAAACGCAGGTCTGACGATACATAAATTTGGTTTATCAACGGAGTTGATAATGTAAATTGACCACCGTACAGAGATTCTAAAAGCTGACGTTTCGAGCGTTAGCCCTTCGTCAGAGCGAATACATAACGATACATAACCTATCAAAATTTGTGTGATGTCACACCCGTATTCCATACTCTTATCTAAACACAGCTATTGACCAATGAGAGTGCTCGTAATACCCTACTTATATATTTTGTAATTAACAAATTGATGTTAGTTTTTCATGCATCTGTCTTGTTCTTGATCATGAATTTCATCATAGCATTGTCAAAGTTAGACCACTCACAAGTTAGGTAATCCAAGGAAATTATGACTTTGTGCAAATAAAGAGAGGTATAACCCTAACATGCAGGTGATTCTTCCTGGGAG
>BLFO01000962.1:1041194-1043694 GCA_014634245.1 Montipora cactus | reverse complement strand
TCTCACACGTTTAATTATTTTGTAATGTCCTGTCCCATTTTGAGGTCTTCTAGTTTTTTAAGCTTTGGTAATAAATTCAGTTTAAAGATAACAAAACACGCTCTTGAGTAGAATTCACTCGTTTCTTTTTTAAACAAATAGTCTGCAAATCACTAACTGCAAATTGCTCTGACGGACGTTTTCCTGCATGTCATGCACGTCTTGCAGTTGCACTAAGCAAACGTTTATTGCACACACTAAGGAAGGACTGAAGATGTTGTTTCCGCTTCATAATTCCTCTTCTTTTCAGTCTGATCTGATGCCAGGTCAAAACATTTTTTGGCTTTACGTTTGCACCAAAAAATACCGTAAAAGACGGGAGTTAACAGTAAAAGACAAGCCAAAAGACAGATAAAGAAAAAAATAACATAGTTTTTTTTTATATAACCCTGAATCGAATTCTCATCGAAAGATTAATGACAATCGATCGTAAAAACACGAAAATTTCTGCGGTCTCTGACTTTTATAAATTAAGGGAAAGGTCATGCTGTTCTGCCAAAAGGAAGAAATTGATCACTTGATTAGGCAACCATAAAGTGCACGGGATCACCTTGTGTCAACTGAATGAACTACGGGAAAGAATGTTTGTAATATTTAACTGAATATTTACATTTCATCTGTCGGGTCAAGAGGCCTTCTTTGTCGGGTTGCCGAGAAACGTGTCTATTTTGACTTCAGTGTGAACTATTTACACAATCGCGAGGTTGAGCGGCCATAAAATCTAAACCTCTACGAGATTAAAAAAAAAACAGACGTGCGAATTATCGCAAATCACAATGCTGACAAGCACAAAAGCAAAAGAAATGGTTAATAAATATGAAGTTTTTTACTATCTGACTGTTTTTGGGTTAGAGCAAAGGGATATATTGTTGAACAATCTTCGTGATACAGGAGCCATGTCACGCAAATGGTGTAATTTTATGACACTCAAAATTCGCAAAAAGCATGAGTTTCATGTAAACAGTCTTCGCATTAGTAAGTCGTAGCAATAAATTGGATTAACCAGAAAGTTAAAGAAATATTTTTGGCTTCCCAAATAAACTTCATTTTACACTATAATGACAAAACAGGTATTTTCTGAGGTTAAAAACTTGGCTACCTATTAATCATTTGTTAGAGAGAAAAAATTCCTGTGTCCTCGCGTATCACATTTCAACGAACGTATGCAAATTTGTTAAGCTCGAATATTACACAACATGATGAATTCATACAGCCCACCTTTCCCAGCAAAAAAACTTATTGAAACAAACAAAATATTTGCTATAGGAGGCAAAAACCACTTTCCATTTCATTGCGAGAAAAAACTCGGTCCGTAACTTACAGTACGGACCTCGAACTCGGTAAGTAAGAGGTATTTACTCCATAAGAAAATGCGAAATATATGCCCGATGAATTATATGTAAAGCATACTGGAATACGTACAATGTATTTCTGATTATGGACAAAAGTTATTGTATCTACTTATTTTCAAAATCACCCCATTGAAACCATGTATACACAAAGGTTAATTAGATACGTTATTTCAATTTAAGCACTCTTTATGGAGTAATGTTGCAGTTTACCTAAAATAAAGCTGAAACGAGCAGGCAAAGTCCTACTATTATTTCCTTGAAACCCTTTACACTCCAGTTTCAATAATTGGGGTCTTATGCATTATATGCATACAGACCCCTAAGTCAGAGGCAGATCTTGTCAGTCAGTTTGTCACTTTGAGGACGAGAACACACGTGACAGTCTGGCTTGTAGACTGGGTACTAGTAATTACGAGGTCAAAATGGGCAATTATACCATTTTTTAGATGTTTGAAAATCCTAGGACAGGCAGGCAAGCAAGAAGTTTTAGAACAAATTTTTCGGAAAATTCTAGATCTCAAATCGTCTTCCGAACAGATATTTTCCGAAAATTGACGTTGGGTGCCCCTGACCAGTATTTATCCGCTTGAAATGTCGATGTGGGTTACACCCCAAACTGAAAGAGTTATTGTACTCTAAAAAATAGTGGGATTGAATAAGAGTTTTGCACTCTCAAAGAATAGTATTTCGTACTCTTACTGTTGTCTGCTACTAGCCGCCAGCATGGGCATGGGAACAACAATCGAACAATACCGGTCAAGGATCGGCTGTCACAACAATTTTGTGAAAGCCAAGGATGCATTTTCAGGTGTGCGAGGGCGATTTTGGAATACGATGCTTATGATGTTTTACTTAAATGTGTTTTACTTGCCAACATTAAAACAAGTTGTTGGACATTACAAGTGGTGTAATGAGGTGATGTTTTGGTTTACACAAATGATGTGCTACAATGTTTACATCCCATTGCTTATAAGGCAAGCAAATGATGTGGAGGAAAATCCAGGTCCTACAATATTTGATATCATTGATCCAACAATTACTGTGTCCGCTGACTCTAGTCACGGAAGTGAAACAATCTTTGGTGTGAATGCTGGTAAAGTAATGTGTAG
>BLFO01000962.1:1008694-1018694 GCA_014634245.1 Montipora cactus | reverse complement strand
CAGTTTATCAATCAATCAACATTTATTTGCCTTGTCAATATAAGGACCTGTAGGACAAGTTAGTCGCTGTTTAAGGACAGAATCTTTAGTAGGCTGGTCTCGATCAAGTTAAACGAGTCTGACACAACATTACCTCTTAAAACGAAAATAATTCACTTACTGGAAAATTAGAGACGAGCGATCGATGTTTCGGCCATATTACACGGCCTTCATTAGGAATCTCCCGAGTCAACCTGGGTCACGCAAGTGTCGTTGGTCTTTAATTTTTCAGTAAGTGAATTATTTTCGTTTTGTCGTATTCTCAACAGGATGACTGATACAATTCATTGTCACATTACCTCATAAACATTTTTAGAGCAAGTGAACTACGATCCTCGCAGTTATGAACGCAATTTTAGCAATTGCGTACAGACGCCAGAAAAATTCAGGATTTCAACGGGGTTTGAACCCGTGACTTCGCGATGCCAGTGCGACACTCTAACAACTGAGCTAATACATAGATTTAGCCAAGCCTAAAAGCGGTGCTGCCTTTTCTGACCCCAGAAAGCAATAGTGTAAATGGAAATAATTATGCTTCTGCATAAAGTAAAAAGTTAATCGTCATTAGTGTACTAGTGCAGTTTACAGTGATCAAACACCTCTGAGATGACAGCAGTAAACAAACAAGCTTTGCAAACAATAACCAACAATTTTAATCAAAAACTAAAACTGAAATTAAATGCACAGTTATCTCGTTCACAACAATTTTCTGTTTGACTGATAATCTTTTCACCATTTCTCTTCAGTGTAGAACAACAGCAAAAATCTTACTAATTAAAAAGTCAAGCTAAAGTGTAGTAAATTCGCTTACTCGACTGCAATTTCACAGTCAAACAAAGCAGCTTACAACTGGACATCCATTTTACACAAAAACCTTATAAATGTGATTGTTGAAATATGCCCGAATCTCGGTCAATACGGAATTGCATACGTTTTCAGGCCTTCTTCGTTTTTTTTAGTTTTACACAATATGTGAGGCAGCGAGGCATGCATTAAGAAGGAAAACATTACCTGAAGGCTAACCGTTGTAAATAAGTGTTTTGTCTCTCGCTCTATTTCTCTCTGCTTTACGATGTTTTTTATTGAAATTTTCTCTTCTTCTCCTTTCTCGGCTTCTCTCGAGGCTTTCTTCGCTTAAATTTCTCAAATTTCGTCGCCTATTCTCTCGTGCTCTCTTCTGCTCTTTATCCCGCTGCTAGTCACTAATATAAATATGATTTCCCGCCAGAAAAACGTGGGTTGCCAAAGCAACGCTGCCACGCGATTTCCCGCCAAGGAAAATTGCCCGAACACTCCACGGTCCCCTGACGTTGTCCTGCCTCCCCACCTTCACCCTAACAGTCTGTACGGACGAGCGTACACTGACGTCATAACCAAATTTCTTGAATGAATAGATTTCCCAAAAATCTTACCCATGGTGTTCCGCTAACGCGCTTCGCGCGCCGAAGCTCCGCTATGAAGCCACTGATGTTGGGAGCTGGTCATTTGTGGGTTCAAAAACTTTTTCAGTGTTCATATTCAAGGGTCATAAGTTCGATTCCACGGTTGAGAGGAGTGTCTGTGTTACTCTGAATAGACGACACGTAGAAGGTGTGTAGATGGATAATTTGATTCATTTTGGGATACTTAACTGTTGAATTACACCACAATGGTCTCAAAACTTGGAATAGGAAATTGCTTATGGAAAAAAATCGTGAAATAATGCGTTAATTTACAGTTTACTCGTTAACTGAATATATAATTGCTTGTTACATTCTACAACTTTTCGATTTAGTCATAAAAAGGAATTTTTCAATGCTAGTGAGCGCTTTTGGAAGTAGGCGTATTCAACTCATGGGCTCCTGGCGTATTTTCTAAAAATTGAGAAAGGTAGGACGGTAGACGTATTTTATATCGAATCCTGAACGTCCAACTTATGTCTAGCTTGTCTTTGTATTGCGTAGGTTTTCAAAATGAGCAACAGAATTAAGGAATTAGAGGAGGAGGTAAGCAATAAATTGAGGATGACTAGCGCTTTATATTGACTGACCAGGTAGGACAGCCACACTCAAAGCACGAGGCATCTTTCGGTAGTTCGGCTAGTTTCTAGAATACCCGTTCACTTTTCGGGGTTTGTCAAAGTTCTGCCACCAAATTTCAAACGTCCTTAAAGTGTTCATTTAATTCAGCATATTTCATAGGTGGACGTATTTTACTGTATATCGAATCATGAAGGTCAAAACTTATCTCTGACCATGTCTGTCTTCTCTTTGTATTGCGTAGGTTTACAAAATGAGCAATAGGATTAAGGAATTAGAGGAGGAGGTAAGTCAGAGTAAAATACTAGCTTCTATTTGTGGTTACGTAAGGATGGTGCCTGAGACAGTTGTGCCAGCATAGTTCATTCGACGGAAGCAGAAACCTTATTAAAACTCTAGTCAAATGGTTCATTTCAATCTTGCGAAAACGTTTTCAACCCAAATTTGACGCAACGAGGAACTGAGTTAAAAGAAAAGGAAATCATTGCCCTTATACCGGACAAGATACTTGGAATTTTGAAAAACACCAGTCAGTCTAGATCAACTGAAACTTTTATAACCGTGTTGACCTACATCTTCAGTTAGAACGGGTATGCTACAACATGACCTAATTACAAAAGAAACCTATTTGACTTTGGCTTATTTTTTGGCTTTTAACTACTGATATCGAGCAAGTCCTCCAAAGAAAGAGAAAAGGTACAATAAAACAATTTACCGTCAAAAGCAATGCTGAGTCCTTCCAATGCTCTTTAAAGGGGCTAGGTCACCCTATTTTAGGTAATTTTGCTAATTATGAGCTCTAAACGTCAAATTGGCAAAGCAAAAGTCTTTCATTTGCAAAATCACTGCCAAACAACAACTGAGAATGATTTTCCAGCTGTGTAAATGACATTTTGATACAGACTGATATAAATTTGAAAAAAGGTGGGCCGACGTTTTTCAAATTTACCCAAATTTAATCCATTTCAATCCTCTCCAGTTTTGTCAATCCATGTCCCTTCTTGGCTTCCCTATGTTTTGTTAGAGTCCTTCTATAGTTTTGAACAGTTATTTTGACATTTTAGTTAATTCTACGACCATTCAATCAGTGCTGAAATTGAATAATATTGCGTGACCTAGCCCCTTTAAAGACGCTTTTGTTTATGTTGGAAACACCGTGATTTGTCAATGCGATACTAGCTAACATTAAAGGTTTCTTTTTTCGCGAGGCATTTGAACGCCAGTCTTTACATTTCAATGGTTTAAGGCTGAAGCGTAAACGCATTTCCCACCTATTCTTTACAAAAAGGTGTCGAGGCTGAGAGCAATAAATAAGGAATTGCAGGATGGTGAAAAGCAGGAAGTGGAGGTAAATATGTATTGCGCCTCTAAATATGAAATAACGTGTAAATTTTCAGTTGACTCGTTAACTGAATATGTAATTGCTTCTTACATTTTACAACTAATTGAGCCATAGAAGGCGGGAATTTTTCAATGCTAGTGAGTTCATGTTGGCAGTACGTGTATTTTCGGAGAAAGAGTTCGCACTTATGCACTCCAGCCGTTTCTTTGAACTTAGCAAATATCATGAATATTGACTAACCAGGCAGGACAGCCTGACTCAAGCGCCAGGCATCTTTCGGTTGTTCTGCTAGATTCTAGAATACCCGTTCACTTTTCGGGGTTTGTCAAAGTTCTGCCACCAAACTTCGAACCTCCTTAAGGTGTTCATTTAATGCAGCGTATTTTATTGGCGGGTAGACATATTTTATAATAATATCGAATCATGACTGTCAAAACTTACGTCTGTCTTCTCTTTGTATGGCGTAGGTTTCCAAAGTTAAGGAATTAGAGGAGGAGGTAAGGAACAGCGAGTCAGAGTAAATTTAAAATGCTAGCTTCTATTTGTGGTTACCTAAAATAACGCCTGAAATAGTAGTGGCAGTTCATTCAAAGTGTAGCCGAGAGCAATAAAAAGGACGGAAGCGTAAGCTTTAAAATTTGAGACTTGAATTGTTCATTGCAATCTTCAACCCAAATTCGACGCAACGAGGAACTGGATTGAAAGAAAAGGAAATCAACGCCCTTATACCGGACAGGTTACTCGGAATTTTGAAGAAGGCCAGTCTACATCAACTAAAACTTTTATAACCGCGGTGATCTACATCTTAAGTTAGAACGGGTATGTTACAACATGACCTAATGACAAAAGAAACGTACTCGACTTTGGCTTATTTCTTGCCTGTTAATAATTGACTTAGTTTTAAATAGTAATGATTCTAATGAGAGCTTTTCTAGATTTCTCCATATATTCAATAAAGTATTTAATAAACATGCTCCTCTTAAACCTCGAATATTAAAAATAAATCCTGTAAACCTTGGGTAACGCCAGGCCTAAAGAAATCCATAAAAATGCGAGATAAGCTTTATAAAAAGTGGCACCGGACACAAGATATAACATGGTATAATAAATCATAGTATGAATTGCATCGGAACTAAATAGTCTCTATTCATAAGTACTATCGTGGACTTTATTACAATAACTACAGTAATATAAGTGAAGTTGAGGTGTTTCTATTGCTCGAAAATTTAAGCAGGAAAGAGTCTTTTGGTGTAGATAAGGTTCACCCTTATCTGTTATCAACTGGAGCTTTGGAGATCCTTACGCCTATAACGCGAATAAACAACTTATCATTACTTCAAGGGAAGTTTCCTGATAGCCTTAAGATTGCAAAGGTTGTTCCAATCTTTAAACAGGGTTCTCGGTTCCTTTGCACTAATTGTCGTCCAATCTCACTGCTCCCTGCACTGACTAAAATTTTTGAAAAATATGTTCTTAATCAACTGATGTTTCATATTTCTTTTCATAACCTATAGCGCTTAATCAGTATGGTTTTAGATCAGGAACTCATACCACTGACTGCTTAGTTGACCTTTTGGAACAAATTACTAAATGCCTTGATAATGGGGAATTCGCAGGAACACTCTTCTTAGGCCTTAGTAAAGCCTTTGATACTGTGAATTACTCCATTCTCTTATCTAAATTGTCTCATCCTGGAGTCGTAGGAATTAAAATATGTGGTTTAAATCTTACCTTCAGCATAGAAGACAAAGGGTTTATGTAAACGGAGTTTTCTCGGATATTCAAGTTATTAATTTGGGTGTTCCGTAAGGGTCCGTTCTTGGCCCAATACTTTTTCTGACCTACGTTAATGAGTTTATCACCGCTAACTCCTATTTTTCTTTACGCCTCTTTGCTGATGACACTTCACTCACTGCATGTGGGAAATATCTTGATAGTTTGATCTATCATATCAATAGTGAACTTCCCAAGATATTTGACTGGCTTTGTGCAAATAAGGTAACATGAAATTTGATGAGTAAATCTAAATATATAATATATAATATTCCAGGCTAGACCAAACTTTAACCTCTATCCACCTACAGTTTTAATAATAATAATAATAATAATAATAATAATAATAATAATAATAATAATAATATTAAACACAATGCGAATGCTGAATGGCTAAAAGGATTGGAAAGAAACCTAAGAGGAATAAACCAGCCGAGTAATTTTGTAATTAATGTGGAAGGAATAAACAAGCAGCTAAAGAAGACAGCCAACTGGAAAGCTCCTGGATTAGATGGCTTACAGGGATTCTGGCTGAAGAATATATCATGTAGAGAGAGATTAGCCATCCAGTTGCAAGACTGCATTGATAATAATGATACTCCGGCCTGGTTGACTAAAGGACGTACAGTATTGATTATCAAGGACAAGGAGAAGGGAAGCATAGCATCAAACTTTAGATCCATAACGTGTCTACCTCAAATGTGGAAATTGCTTACAGGAATAATGTCAAACGACCTCTATCGACACCTAGAGAACACAAACTTATTACCGGATAACAGAAAAAGATGCCGTCGGAATTCAAGAGGAACGAAGGATCAATTGCTTATTGTTAAGATGATTATCAAGAACTGTAAGAGGAGAAAAACGGGTCTTGGAATGGCGTGGATTGATTATAGAAAAGCCTTTGACATGATCCCTCACTCATGGATTTTAAAATGCTTACGCTTATTTGGAGCTGCGGAAAATATGGTCCACTATATAGACAAGAGCATGGGCCAATGGCAGGTGGAGTTGTCGGTAAATGGGAACATCTTAGGGACGGTAAATGTAAGAAGAGGAATCTTCCAAGGAGATAGCTTATCGCCACTGCTATTTGTAGTAACTCTGATCCCGTTATCATTGGTCCTGAGGGAAGTTAAAGCTGGATATGACCTTACGGGGAAGAAGGATCTTGTCAATCACCTCCTGTATATGGATGATTTGAAACTCTACGGAAGAAATGAAAAGCAAATTGATACTTTAATAAATACTGCACATTTGTCAATGTGCAGTTCTTGTCATGAAGAGAGAAAAACTGGTTTTGTGTGATGGGATTGAGATGCCAGATGGAAACAGTATCAGAGAAGTAGAAGAATCAGGATATAAATATCTTGGCGTACTAGACACAGACGATTTAAGACATGCAGCCATGAAAGAAGTGATATGTAAGGAATACTTCAGACGGATAAGGAAAATTTTAAAGTCAAAGTTAAATGGTGGAAATGTGGTAAATGCAATGAACTCAAGAGCTGTCTCAATAATCAGATATAGTGCAGGAATTGTCGAGTGGACTAAAGATGAACTGAGGAAATTGGATCGCAAAACCAGGAAGTTGCTGACAATAAACAGAGCCTTCCATCCGCAAGCCGACGTAGATAGACTGTATCTGAAAAGAGCAGCGGGAGGGCGTGGATTATTAAGTGTAGAAGACTGTGTGAACATTGAAGTGGGCAGTCTGTTTAGATACATTGGAGAAAGTAAGGAAAGATTACTTCGTTTCGTATCGCGATGAAAGTATTTTGGAAGGGCCTACAAAAATAGAATTGTCTGAAGACAGAATGTCTAAATACAAGAACAAAGCATTATATGGGCAATTTGAGACAGCTACAGAACAAGTAAGGGACCCAGAATCCTGGGGGTGGTTAAAAAGGGGAATACTAAAAAAAGAAACTGAAGGACTGCTAATTGCTGCACAAGACCAAGCATTACGGACGAATAGCATTAAAAACAGGATTGATAAAGAGGATGTGTCTCCGATGTGTCGGTTATGTGGAGAAAGAGAAGAGACCGTAAGTCATATCGTAGCGGAATGTAAGAAGTTGGCGCAAAGAGAGTATAAAATGTGGCGACATGATAAGGTAGGCCAAGTTATCCATTGGAAACTCTGTCAGAAATTCAACATCCCATGCAAAGACAAGTGGTATGATCATGACCCCGAAGGTGTTATGGGACTTCCGAATTCAAACAGACCATCAAATTGAGCATAATAGACCTGATGTAGTTGTTCTTGATAAGATAGAAAGATCATGTTATGTGATAGATATCGCGTGCCCTTTTGATACAAGAGTGCTGGAAAAGAGCAAGAGAAAATGGAAAACTGAATACCAAGAATTAAAAAGAGAGATTGGGAAAATCTGGAGCTGCCGAAAAGTAATTGTCGTACCAATTGTCATTGGTGCACTAGGGACGTTCAGCAAAAATTTGAAAACATCGTTGAAGAAAATTGGACTAGATTGCACGGTATTACTACAAAAAGCCTCCTTGTTGGGAAGAAGAACACTAGACACCTAAGGCCATAGGTCGTGGCTTGATGCCTAGTTTACAAACCACGTTAACAACATATCGTGTGAATGAACGAAAAAAAAAATAAAATAAAAAAAATAAAATTATAACAATAATAATAATAATAATAATAATGATAATAATAGATAGATAGATGAGTAGATAGATAGATAGATAGTTGTAGATGTCTTAGGGGGATACTCTAAGAACGTTGGAAGGAGTGTTAGAGAATTGTTAGGTGCAAAGAGAGGTAGAGAAGTCCTCCGCCAGATTCTTAGTTAGCTTAGAACTCCCGCACAAGCCGCCAGCGAGCTACTTATAGAACTCATAAAGTTTTTTTTTTTTTTTAATAATGTATTATTTATTTAGATTATTGATCTTGTAACTTTTTTTTTCTTTCTATAGTAGATTAGCAATTTCACGTAATTTTAGCATGAAAATAAGACTCAGGCTAGCCACGGTCCACCCAACCTGAGTGAGTAGGATCAGCATCCAGATGTGTATATACTGCCATGATAATACTAATAATACTACTAATAATAATACTAATAATAATAATAATAATAATAATAATAATAATAATAATAACTAATAATACAGTTCTTAAAACGCATTATACATAAGTCTCAATGCTTTTACATAACAAGATTTAAAGTAATTACTAGAATAAGATTACAAATTTACTATAGGTTGAAAGCGTTTTAAAAAGGTGTGTCTAAGGTCTCGGAATATTTTATAAAATCGGGAAGTTTGTTCCAAACCCAGGGGCATACACACGCAAAGTATCTGTCGCCATAGGTGGAGGTTCTAGATCTTGAGACCTTAAGGACCGGAGGGTGCGGACAGGTTTATAAAAAGTTAACAGATTTGTCAAGTAACCAGTGGCCAGGCCATGAAGTGCTTTATAGGTATTATAGAGAAGAAGCTAGAAGGTAACACATTGTTCTATAGGGAGCCAGTGCAGATTGATAAGGACTGGAGTATAATATGTTCATATTTTTTTGTTCGCGTAATAAGTCGGGCAGCAGAGTTTTATAGTCTTTGAAATTTCTGTATTTCGGCATGGACAACCCTTTCGGTGTCTTTCTGAGATATAAATTTCCTGATTTTACTGAGTTCGTGTAAAAATAATGAGCCAGAGCAACATATATTATTGATGTGGGTGCGAAGAGTGAGGGTAGAGTTTAGAGTGATACCAAGATCTCTCACTTCATTTACTGGTTCGATAATAGCAGTGCCGACTCTGAGGTGTGAGACACTGTCACTGGGCGTAAAACGAGAGTAGAAGTGAACGACTTCAG
Organism: Montipora cactus; assembly: GCA_014634245.1. Classification (NCBI taxonomy): domain Eukaryota; kingdom Metazoa; phylum Cnidaria; class Anthozoa; order Scleractinia; family Acroporidae; genus Montipora; species Montipora cactus. The sequence continues at coordinate 1,009,680 of BLFO01000962.1, read as the reverse complement.
TCTTAGTTGGGTTGCATTTAAGTCCGTTCTGAGTGTTCCAACATAAAACATCTTTAATGCAAAGTTCAAGCTGATCTAGGGCAACACGACGATTGCTCTGCTTTATTATGATATAGAGCTGAGAATCGTCAGCATACATCATCGCACCTATGCCACATCTACTTCCCGTGGACCATAATACAATGAAAACAATAAGGGACCAAGTACAGAACCTTGGGGAACGCCGAGACTGTTACATTTTGGATCGGAGTAAGTTCCGTTAGCTACAACCCATTGGGGTCGTTTCTGAAGATATGACTTAAGCCATTCAAGGGCAAGGCCTGAAATCCCATAATTATTTTCCAATCGGTTGATTAGTATTTTGTGGTCGATGGTGTCAAAAGCCGCTGATAAGTCCAAGAGGACCTGGACGATAGCGTTTTTGGAAGAAATGACAAGTTGGAAATTGGTCGGAAGTTGTTTTCTTCTGGGTCCAAAACTGGTTTCTTTAAAAGCGGATAAACAAAAGATTCTTTTAACTTTGATGGAAAATGTCCTTGTTCCAAGGATGAGTTGATGATTTCCGTTATAGTTGGTAGCAGTTGATTGATGCAGCCTTTTAAAATCCAGGTTGGAAAAGGATCGAGTTAACAAGATTTCGTTTTCGATGTCATGATAAAACGCTTAGCTGGCAAACCTCTGGACTATTCTTTTGATGTTAAATATTTTGGTCTAATTATTGATAGTCATCTGTCTTGGCATGACCACATTGAGTACACCTGTTCCAAAATAAGTAAGAACATTAATATTATGACTAAAGTGAAGAAACGTTTGTCTAAAGAAACCGTAATTAATATGTACTAATCTTTCATATATCCTTATTTAACGTATGGATCCATACTGTGGAGTAATAATTAACATAGCCCTATTTATGATGTCGCGAAACTTCAAAATAAGGCAGTTAGAATAATTAACGATGTTCCTATTCGGGATAATATTACCCCTCA
>BLFO01000962.1:988694-1001194 GCA_014634245.1 Montipora cactus | reverse complement strand
CATGCTATACTTGATATTGTTAACACAATTCTCCAAAATATGGACAACGGTAAATTTTCGTGCGGTGTTTTCATCGATCTCAAGAAAGCTTTTGACACTGTTAATCATGAAATTCTGTTAGCTAAACTTGAAAATTATGGTGTTAGAGGTGTAATTAACTCGTGGTTCAGATCATATCTAACTGATCGAAAGCAAAACACGGAAGTTAATAATGTTGTGTCTGAGGCTGAGACGACCTTGTGCGGCGTGCCACAAGGCTCAGTCCTAGGACCACTCTTGTTACAAGTCCTCTTCGTTATTTTCCTTTTATCTATTCGCTGACGACACCAGTATAATACTTTCAAATAACAACTTAAAGGAACTCGAGTCTCTTGTTAATCGCGAGCTTGGCAACGTCAACAAATGGCTTAAAGCCAACAAACTGTCTCTGAACATAAAGAAATCAAACTTTGTCATCTTTCGTCCCCGGCAAAAGAATATGCCCTTCACACCTAGGATTAAAATTCTTGACTCCGTAACTAACACCTACGCAAACCTTGAAATGAAAGATTATGTAAAATATCTTGGCTTGATGATTGATTCAAATCTTTCATGGAAATATCACATGGAATCTATCTGCCACAAAATCAGCAAGTCGATAGGAATTATAGCCAAGATTCGACATTATGTCCCGCGTCGTGTTTTACTTTCAGTGTACAACTCATTAATTGTCCCTTACTTATCTTATGGTATTTGTGCTTGGGGTAATTGTCCCTTGACATTTCAAAGAAAGATTGTAACTTTACAAAAAAGGGCCTTACGTCTTATTTACTTCTGTAAGTCTAAAGAACACACCGTACCCTTGTTTCTCTAATCAAATTGCCTTCCCCTACCTAGCCTATTTTTTAGAGATTGTAGCTATTTACTGTATGATATAAACAGACAGTCAGCACCAGCTAGTATACTCAATCAGTTTGTTAAAACAAGTCAGATTCACAATTACAGAACTAGATCTGTTTCTAGCGACTCGTTTTATTTTAAGTTCTCTAGAACTAATAAAATGTATTCCTTTTTCTCGAGAATTGGTGCCCAAATTTGGAACTCTATTCCTTACTCGATTAAACTACTTAAACGCTCGTTCTTTCGTAAAAAGATAAAGGAATTATAACTAAATTTCTTGCGGTCAGAAGATGATTATGTCGAAGTCTCCCGTCTTATTAAGCTATTTAATACTTTAACTTAGCCGCTTGTCATAATCTTAATGTACTTGTTTTGTTCTAGGTTAGTTCATTCTATTTACTGTGTAACTGTATAGTAATGTCTTTACTGTTATTTAGTCCATCTATAGATAACCTTGTACTTGTAGTATGTCCTCAGTTCTCCCCGCCTCGATTAGTTTATAAGCTATTTGCGGGGGGAAAGAAATGTAATTATTTCTTTCTAATTTTCAATAAATTTTGTCGTTGTCGTTTAAAAAAAAAATAAAAAAAAAAAAAGCGTCAGCATCTTCAGGCGGTACCTTGACCTGATTGACATTCCTTCAATATCAGCAACAAGTGCAATTGGGTCCTGTCTGAATCTCAGTAGAACACCAAGCAAGCTGTTCGTAAAGTTAGGGCCTTGGCGAAGCTGGCTTTTTAGTGACACTCCATCATGTAGGGCTGCCGCGTCAAACACAACACGAATCTTGTCTTTCTTTTGGGGGTGAAATACGCTATGGTGAGGAAACTACCAAGTCTGTCTGCTTCGAAGCTGAGCTTCTTCTGCAGTCAACTTCCTGGCATATCCTTTGCTGACAAGGTTATCCATAGAGTCTGTACTTCCCATGAAACTTCTGATCACGTTTCATCTTTCTCTTCAGAGATTGCAACCGTACTTCAGCCTTTTGTCTGTTGTCCGGTAACCAAGGGTCTTTATTCTTCCACAACATTCCCACTGAGTAGTGCCCATTTACAAGGCAAACAGAGTTTTTCATGTTAGTCAACGACTCTCGGTCTTCAACTGACATTCCCTTACTTGAACTCTTGTTCATGTCAATGTCCTCAAGTATAAGAAACTGCTACATCTGCTGATCTGACAGTTCACTGCCATACTTTACAAAATTCACGTTCACCTTCTGTGAGTTTAAGGAGCTTACAGCATCTACTGGTCTAAGCACAGCCCAACCTAGCATGCTGCCCACAGCATACGGTTCTCCTGCTCTTCCTTTGCGACATTCTTCATGCAGCTGGGCTTCAGGAACGTTTGCACCAATCAGCATGGTCACCTCTGTCTCATCTAATCTACTTCAGGAAATACAATCCCTTTGAAATGGGGCCATCTTGATAAATCCTTTTGCTTTGTTGCAGAAATATTGAGATTGTCTACAACCTTAACGTTTTTCATTATCACAGTGCGACTCTCACTGTTACAAGCTGCTCGCACTCCAACGTCGACTTGGCCGACCCTTACTGCAGACTCTCCTGACAATGTACATACAGCCAAGGTATCATTGTTGTCAATTTGTATCCCAAGCGTCTCTGTTATTGACTTGGAGAGAAACGTTTCCTCACTCCCGGTGTCTAATAGTGCATACGTACTAACGAAGGGTCTCTCCTTACTCAGTATTTTGATCGGTACGACTTGCAATGCAATCTTTGCCTTTGAAGTTGTAGAGTATGCACGGCTTGGCATTTCATCACCTGGTAGCTGCAGTTGCTGAATTCACATTAGCTGGCTCTTTTACTGCTTGGTCTCCACTATCACCCACACCAGTATTCACTTGGTCTTTCACTGATTTATGCAGTAAAGTGTGGTGGGGTTGCTAACAGTGCTTGCATCGGAAGGCTGATTTACATTCACCAACAAAATGTCCCTTTCGCAAACAGTTCAAGCAGCCCGACATTTTTGCCAAATTGGTCATGGTCATTTCAGAGAGAGCGTTCATGGATTGCAAAGTCTTATACAAGGTTCTTGAAAGATCAGCAAATGCACACAGGCCTTGTCTATCAATGCTTGAGATATTTGCTCCTTCCATCAAAGCAGCAATACATGCCTTTACTACAACATGTGATTTTACGAAACGCTGCTCCAACAGTTTGAGAGCCTTTAATAAATCACCAGGCACTCCTTCAAACCCAGCCGCAGCACGTCTAGGCTTGGCCATCAAGAAATTGCAATAATCGAGACATTTTCTGAACTTCAGAAATGTTCTGAAAGTCAACCATTTCATGGAAGCGAGCCTTGAATCTAACGTATCGGCGCATGGATCACCAGAGAACTTGACTACATCCAAAGGGAAAAGGCGGAACCGAGTTACTATTGAATCTATGCTAGTTGTTAGTCTTGACACCATACTTTCACTACTGCTGACAGGAAAACATGGATCACTGGACATATAGCCCTGCTTGGGTACTGAATGCTGTACATACTTGACATCATTTGCGTTCAAACTAGATTCCTTACGATTTGACACTGGTATAACTGGCTTGATTTGGGGTTGATGCAGATAATGGTAGCCTTACAACTGCTTCATCATTCCTGGCTGATTCCCATAATATGAACTGTTCATCACTAATCCCTCCGGGTTTAGGCTCAACAACGTTTCTTTCACTTGAGTAGTCGACTCAGTGTTTATCACTTTAGGATCTCTCTGTTTACGAAACTCATATCCCTCAAAATCTTGCAAATTACCAACATCAACAGCAGGAGCACCTCCTAACTTCCACTAACTGTTGCCCATAAAAACTGTCTTTGATCTTGGCTAATTCGACAGCATCTTCAGCCGCTGCAATTTCATCGTCTAACCTTGACAATTCTTCTTTTAATGTCCTTGCTCCTGCCCTTCTTAATTGTTCAAGTTTCCTTTCCGACAGAATTCGTTTCAGCTTAGCTGCATGAGCACCTGAAGTAGAAGTGGATAAGCTAGAGCTGCTAGAGATAGTAGTACGATCATCCTCGTCATCCGTACCCGGTAACAAAGGCACACTTTCATTCATATCATTCTCAATTCCTGTCTGCCGTCTTGGATTCCAATGACTATAACAACAATAATAAAATGTACCTTCAAGTGACGAAACTCCTCGAATTGCTTCTCAGTGTTCTTCTGTACAAACAATGATCCAATACAGTCCACAGTTGACCACAATCCAAACCATAAATCCAAGAAATTTTAAGGAAATGAGGCGTATTATCCTCGGGGAAAACATCAGACAAGTTGCGGCAAAACGAATTTCCAGCTAGCAAGGCTTAAAATTTCGTGGCCGACTGTCACTCTTTATCTTGCACCGCACATCAAACAAGAACGTTCGGTACAGACAAAACCGAATAGGATTAATCTCATCTTTCAGCGTGCACGGCTCTGAAGAAAACGTTTTGAACAAGTAAACCAGAAGCGTGACTCATACGCCATGAGAGTATGAACACAAGCTTCACTGCATCGATAATCTCAAGCCGGAGTAAAAATAAATTATCCTAATTAAGGACAAAAAAAGGGCGGGACTGAAGACACGACACAGTTATCTGAACAACAATAACTATACTTCTCGTAATGTCTCGTCGGAACAGCTCTTTAGCCCTTTTCATAGAACACTGAAATATTAGGATATTTTGCCCTACTATCATTGGACTTTATTTCTGGAACGATCTTCCCGTTTCTATTCGCTCGAAACCACATAAAAAATTGTTCAAGAATTTTCTCTTCAAACACTACCTTTCTCAATACTAAATGCTAGATTTACATAGTTGTTCCATCCGCCCATACTTAATATATAATTTATTTTGTGTGTGTGTATTTAACTGTTTAACTTGTCAAGTATTTTTTCTTTGTCTCGCGTATAGCGTGCTATGTTTCTTTAAATTTTTATTTTTCTCTTAGTATCCACGTAATTAAGAATTGTTGTCCAACTATCAAGACATGCTATTAGTTTAACTATCTTTTGCCCCTTTTCTCGATCTCTTTTTTGCTTCCTCTATTTGTTTGTAATTCCCCAATTTATGAGGATAAAAGGTAAACAACGATATCGAGCAAGTGCTCGAAAGAAAGAGAAAAGGTGGAATAAAACAATTTGATGTCAAAAGCAATACTGAATCCTTCTAATGACTTTTTTAACCCTTTCACTGCCACAAATGCCATTGGCCGTTATTATACTAGAGACGCATTATCCGTCCAGACGAATTATGTGTCTGTCGTGTTATCCGGCTAGTGTAAAGGCGGGACGAACAAGGGAGACGCATAACTTTCGTCTGGGACGAACTTGGGAAAACATTTTTTCTGCATCTGTTAAATTCGCCTAGTATAAAGACGGGCACATTATTATGCGTCCGGACGAAGTATCTACTTTAGTGTCTCTTCGCAGACGCACTAAACTGGATAGTTTGTCCAGACCAATTATGCGTCTTGTGCCCTTCTTTATACTAGACGAATTTAACAGACGAAAATGTTTGCCCACGTTCGTCCTAGACGAATTATGCGTCTCACATAGTTCGTCCCGTCTTTACACTAGCCGGATAACACGACAGACGCATAATTCGTCTCGACGGATTATGCGTCTCCAGTATAAAAACGGCCATGGACACTTATAGATTTTACTCCGTCTAACGCCAGACGATTTTACTCGTCAATGGGGAAGCCCTCGGCGGTGAAAGGGTTGAAGACGCTTTTGTCTATGTTAGAAACACCGTTATTTGTCAATGCGACACTAGGTAACATCAAAGATTTTTTTTTTGGAAGCACTTCAGCGCCAGTCTTTACCTTTCAATGGTTTAAAGCTGAAGCACAAACGCATTTCCCACCTATTCTTTACAAAAAGGTGCCGAGGCTGAGAGCAATAAATAAGGAATTGCAGGATGGTGAAAAGCAGGAAGTGGAGGTAAATATGTATCGCGCCTCTAAATATGAAATAATGCGTAAACTTTCAGTTGACTCGTTAACTGAATATGTAATTACTTCTTACATTCTACAACTGATTGAGCCATAAAAAGCGGGAATTTTTCAATGCCAGTGAGTTCATGTTGGCGGTACGTCTATTTTCTGAGAAAGAGTTTGCGCTTATGCACTCTAACTTAGCAAATATCATGAATATTGACTGACCAGTCAGGACAGCCTGACTTAAGCGCCAGGCATCTTTCGGTTGTTCTGCTAGATTCTAGAATACCCGTTCACTTTTCAGGGTTTGTCAAAGTTCTGCCACCAAACTTCGAACTCATTTGATGCAGCCTATTGTAAAGGTAGACTTATTTTATCTCGAATCATGAGCGTAAAAACTTACGTCTGTCTTCTCTTTGTATTGCGTAGGTCTCCCAAATTAAGGAATTAGAGGAGGAGGTAAGGAACAGCGAGTCAGAGTAAAATTCTAGCTTCTATTTGTGGTTACTTAAAAATAGCGCCTAAAATAGTTGTGGCAGCTTATTCAAAGAGTATCCGAGAGCACTAAAAAGGACGGAAACGCAAGCCTTAATGTTGTAGCTTTGAATTGTTCACTGCAACTTTGCAAAAACGTTTTCAACCCAAATTCGATGCAACGAGGAATTGGGTTGAAAGAAAAGAAAATCAGCCCCTTATACGGGACAAGTTACTCGGAATTTTGAAGAAGGCCAGTCTAGATCAACTATAACTTTTATAACCGTGGTGATCTACATCTTAAGTTAGGACGGGTATGCTACAACATGACCTAATTAGAAAAGAAACTTATTTGACTTTGGCTTATTTCTTGCCTGTTTATCAAGCAAGTCCTCGAAAGAAAGAAAAAGGTATAATAAAACAATTTGCCGTCAAAAGCAATGCTGAATCCTTCCAATGACCTTTAAAGACGCTTTTGTTTATGTTAGAAACACCGTGATTTGTCAATGCGATGCTAGCTAACATTAAAGGTTTCTTTTTTGCGAAGAATGTGAACGCCTGCCTTTAATTAAGCAATAGAGGGCGTTTTCCGTGTTTCCATAGCCTCATCTAAACACTCGGGGAAGTTGGGAGAATTCGAGACAGTTATTCAAACCCGAGAGGCAGTCGAGGGTTTGCGTAACTGTCGAAAATTCTCCCCACTTCCCCGATTTTTTAGATGAGGCTATGGAAACACGGAAAAAAGTCCTGTATTGCTTTTATAAAATATTTCTGAAAGATAATTCGACAAAGGAAGGAACAAAATGAAGGAAAATTCTTGACTGAAACAGATTTTCTTGATACACGCTCATATTTCCTGCCAGCCAATCAAAACGCGCGTCTGGCAACATATAACCAATCAAAATTCGTGTGATGTCACAGCCGTGTTTCCATACTCTCATTTAAACACAGCTATTGACCAATAAGAGTGCGCGCACTATCCTAATTATTTTATAAATTTCAATGGTTTAAAGCTGAAGCGTAAACGCGTGTCCCACCTATTCTTTACAAAAAGGTGTTGAGGCTGAAAGCAATAAATAAAGAATTGCAGGATGGTGAAAAGCAGGAAATGGAGGTAAATGTGTATCGCGCCTCTAATTATGAATTAATGCGTAACATGAATATGTAATTACTTCTTACTTACGTGGTGGTCTACATCTTAACTTAAAATCGGTATGCTACAACATGTCCTAATGACAAAAGAAACTCATTTGACTTCGGCTTATTTCTTGCCTGTTAACTACTGATATCGAGCAAATCCTCGAAAGAAAGAGATGTAGGAGTCTCTAATGACCTGAGAGACATTTTTTTTATGTCGGAAACCAGGAGCTCATGAAGTGGAGCCTGTATCTAGATCAATTCCTTGAGTCAACCCTTTCTCGAGTAAATTTAGTTTTAGAAGAGGTTTTTCCTGCAAAAAGTATCATATTTCCCTTGACGCTGAGCTAGCTTTGTTTTGACTGGGTTTTACAACAGTGGCGTGCTGAATCTCCCACTGAGTGAAGCGTTTTATTAAAGGACCCTAGTCACCCACTTTACATTGCGTGCCCACAACATTTCGGTTACACCGAGAATCAGGGGCACCCAAGGTCAATTTTCGGAAAATATCTGTTCGAAAGACGATTTGAGATCTAGAATTTACGGAACATTTGTTGTGAATTTCTTGCTTACCTGCCTGTCCTAGGATTTTCGAACATCTAAAAAATGGTATAATTGCCCATTTTTAACGGATTTTTACCCTAAAAAGGTCACCTGGAATTTTCGGGAGCCTTTTTTCTGGCGGAAATTTTCGAAAAGGTAAGTTTTGATCGATATCCCTATAATTTTCGGATCACTAGACTTTCAGCTAGGAAATCCGAAAAGATGAAAAATTTTTAGGGGACAAAAGTATGCCTATATCTACCGTTTAAATACTAAAATACGTTTAACAACGCTATGTTTAAGTGGTTTTGAACTATATTCTCGTTGGGTGCCCCTGGAAAATGGCGAATTATGTGACTGCCAAGGTAATCTGTTTCCATCGGACATCAAATGGGCTATATAAATCTGTTTTCCATGGAAAAATAAGCTATGTTTATTAGTATTTCATTTTCTATCATTATTTATGTACGACTTGCTCTTCGCAACATGTTATCGAGTGGAAACGGAGATCGTTGTTGAACAACATCTTCTCTTGGAGAAGCGGTGACGCCGAAGAGTACCGCAATTATTCAATTGTATTCATCGAAGAACAGAGGGCGTTTAACGGCTAGAATGATCAGAATCAATGTATTATCATTTCTGGAAAATGGATAAATAATTTCTTGGACTACATTGCAAGGAATCACGAACAGCAAATTCACCGTCGGACCGATGATTCTGGTTCAAATAATGTTATGCGTGTCTTCCTTTCGATCTGACACCACTGAACACAGGCAAACATTTGAACACTGATCGCTATTACAGTCTGTAAAAGCCTTTATCTTTTCGCTGTTCATTTCATTTTCTCAACGATAATAAAACTGAGTTTTGTGGTACTGAGCAAGCTTGCGTGTAACATATTTTGATATTGATTTGGAAAGAAAAAACTATAGAGTGTTTTCACTCGCGTGATCAGTAACCTTGTTTTTTTTTTACCAAAACAAAAGAAAACGTTTGCATGACAATGGCACTCAAGTTCGGTACATTAACATGGCCGCCATGACGTCACATGAAAACACTCTAATATAGGTCAGCTTGTGTTTACTTTACAGAAAGAAGAATTTTTTGTTGGATAATTCAACACCCGTTTGAGGATTTGGCAAACTTTACAACGAAGAAATTATAGGAACGTAGAATAAGAGATTTCATCTAATGCTACAAGTGTGTATTGCGATTTGCGTGGGCGACAAATGAAACAATCTTTAGTTTACATTTACTGAGACTCAATACTGCTTATCATCAATGACAAAGTACCGCGCAAGCAACGAATTAAACTAAATTAAACTGTCTTCCCTTGTTTTCATTGCCAGCTTTTTGGTTATGAAATAAATATAGGTGAGCCGATAAAAATATCTCGCATTTTCTCACACGATTATTTTTGGTTTGGTCAAGTCTTAAGAGTAATACGACACCAAAAGTCCCGTATGTCAACAAAAACATGGGCGTGGCTGACTAGGGTCCTTTAAAAAGTCTGCTCGGGAAAGGCAAGTATTTGGAGATAGAGGCTCCCCTTGATGAGTTCCTGTGGAAACACATTTTGTAAAGGCGGTATACGAAACTAACATTAGAGCTTTTTTTCGCGAACCATGTGAGCCCCATCGATTTTGCATTTAAGAGGTTTAAAATTTAGCGTAAACGCTTTTCCCACCTATTCTTTACAACAAAGGTGTCGAAGATGAGAGTAACAAATAACGAATTGCAGGATGGTGAAAAGCAGGAAATGGAGGTAAATGTGTATCGCGTCTCTAATTTTTGTTGCATTAGCGGACACCAGTGTCCTTTGTTATTCGACCCAAAAACTGTTTTTCAGTTAATTCAATAGACCAGTTTATTTCCAGATTTCCACATTCAAGCAGTGATCCACTTAACAAGCCAATTTTTAAAAATCATTTTTCTCTCAGGCTCTGAAGGATGAACTTTCGATTGATATGAACGCTTGTACTGTTTCTGAGGAGACCGATGAGGAAGCTCGAGAGCGTCGCATCAGCGAAAAATTACAAAAGTTAATCCGTGACCTTAAAACATACGTAACTTCAAGCTTAGAGGTACCGGAGGTAAAACAAGATCAGTTGAAAACCCTAGTCAAATTAGATCTCTTAATAACACTCAGCGAGCATTTGGAGGATCTTTACATCGCAACAGGAGACATGGTATCCGAAACTTGTAAATGTAGCGAAGATCTTAAGAGGGACTTCTACGATTTTGCTTACCACGGGCTTCGCGCGGACCACAATGAATTGGTTCACAGAGTTGAAGATTTGGAAGATACAGCTCAAGAAATGGGCGAAGAAGAGAAGGAAGAGTTACAAAAGCTTAAAAGATTTCAGGTGAATCGACAAAACCTGGAAAAAGAATTGGAGAAAAAATGGCGAGCTCTCTTCTCTCCGGTAGGTTATCAATATCGAGCTTATTAATGATTCCCGATTAAGTCAAGTACCAATCACCGATTATACCCTGCCCCTATGATGAACGAAGCTCTCGTAATCATCATCATCATCTTTATTTACCCTGGGATTTTAGAGTAGCTTAGTGTAGCTAGTATCTCCGGGCGTTTACCACAACACCCCGAACTCCATGCCCTGCTCTTTGTGAATAGTGTTTGGGTTCTTTTTACGCCCCATAGGGTTGTGATATGGGGCCTACAGTTCATCGCCCTTCTTCGAGAAGACTTTTGTGAATTTCACAAAAGTGACTGCGGATGTGCAAGTGCAAGAAAGGATGAAACAAGTGTTGTTATCCAAATATAGCTGGCCCTTACAGAAATCAAAAGTAGATGAGAAGAGGAGACTCTGTTACATGTAGCACGAGCCCATCTGGAGCGTGCAACTTCCATACAGCGTCTGTGAAACGGCGTTTTCACAAGTAGGTTTATTTTTAGACTAGCCCTTCCCGCAAATTAGGTCAAAAAACAAAGGCAGTTCCGGTTCGGTGAACGAATGACGTCAGCTCAATTTCTTGTAATTGGTCATCGGGCTCCTGTGGGAGTTTCATTAGCGGGAAATTCAATCTAAAAATAACCTTACTTGTGAAAACGCCGTTGAACGAAAATAGGTAAGTTGCACGCTCCGGGTGATGGGCTTGTATGTACTGATGAATAAAAGGGAAAAGGGAATGGAAACAGAAACATGTAATCCCTGGAAGAATAGGCTAGTTTCGAATTCTGCAGCAACAAAAGAACAGAGTAGAGGTTCAGGGGATAATTAGCATTTTGTATTGTTCAAAACAAAGGAAAATGCAAATTATTCCCCTGAACCTCGACTCAGTTCGTTTCTGCACAATTCGAAATCCCCGACTTTCCCCTAACTGAGAGGGGGAGATAGGCTCCAGTCAGAATATAACAATACATGAATGTTTATGGAGCATTCTCAAAGTCATTAATAATTCATAAGCCAAAAACAGAAGAAATCACTACCATGAAGGAAGTTTGGATATGTGGTCTTAATTAGCATAAAATTTCGCCAACTTTGATCCCAAATATCTCTTAAAATACTGATTGCTTTGAGAATCAATATCAATCGAAATCGGTTAAAAAACTCGGCCTTCGGCCTCGTTTTTCAACTCGCTTCTCGGTGTTTTACAGCCGGTATAGAATGATCATTCTGAATTAAGCCCGGAGAGGGTTTTGATTTCGGTCTCGGAGGAAATCGGGGTAGAATACGTAAACAATGAAATTATCACTGAATTATTAATGAAAATATGACTACCGTGATCTCTGTATAAAGATCACTTGTGCTCTTTATAAAAATAGTCCTAAACATTTTCACTGAAATTTCAGCCATTACAAACTTCTTGGCGAATACTTTTACCCATCCTCCTTCCAAACTTCTTAAAAAAATATTGTCAACCAAAAAATTCAACGACTCTGCCGTCATGGTGATGTTTGTACAGGCTTCGGATTTTTTCCCGTTCCACTTGGAAACCCTGCTTCTTTGTTAGCTGCTTGTTTGTTCAGCCTTGCATTCTGCAACTGTGCAGCGATTACTGAAAGACCAATTTGAGACATCTGTTGATTTTGAAAAGGTTTTTTCCAACAAGGCTTTTTCTTCATCGGCAGTTTTCAGTTCTCTGAACTTTCTCTTACTTAGCATTTTTAACCAATCTTCTTCAACCACCGACTGCAACAAAGAAAGGACTGAAGGGAAAAAACATGCTATTAAAATTACCATACTGCTTATAAGGTCCACCTGCTTTTCTTGTTTTTTCTTGTATGCTAATATCTTCCCCTCAGAATTTGAACCTTTCTTCGGACTCCCGAGGGACACCCTTTTTGCTGAAAGTTTTTTAAGCCGTTCAAAAATCTGGCAGCACGTGTTTTATCGGGTCTAAAAACACTTGGCTACGCCTCGTGTTTTTAAACCCGATAAAACACTGCGGCTCGTTTTTTAAACATTACGCATTGTAGTTTGGTTTCTTTGTTTGCATATCCTTTGTGTGACTTCACAATTCATTACACAAGCAATTCATTAAGAATTTGTTCATTTTT
>BLFO01000962.1:970972-975972 GCA_014634245.1 Montipora cactus | reverse complement strand
CAATCATGTCTGGGGTAAAACCCTGAGAGATGGTGATAGTAATGTTTTTGGCATTAAGAGAAACCCGCAATCAAGAATTTGCCCTGTTCAAGGAATAGAACAATATATGGAGGTGGTCCAACAACTGAAAATCGACTTGACAAGAGGATATCTTTTTCGCCCCACCACTCCGCAGGGGGGTGTCTTGGATGCCCCTTTTAATTCGACCACGACTGAGGCTCGTTTGAAAGTGTACTTAAAGGAGATGGGTTCAGATAATGGAGAGACACTTCATGGATTTAGGGCTGGATGCGCTATTACCCTGGCTTTATCAGGGGCTGAGTTGTCAGAAATTATGGACGATGTTGGTTGGACACGGAGGCACACAGCTTTATATTATTTACAACTAGCTAAACTCCTCAATCCTGGGGGTGCTTCTGCGCGATTGTCTGCAGTAGACGTCCCCTCTGTTTTTTCAGAGTGGCAGAACATAAACAATTTAAAGCGTTTTATTTGTGCTTTCCCCTCAGACGCACCTGCGAAAAGATCGCTTCCCGTATGACTTCATTGGGGTGAGAATTGAGAATTGAGAATTGGGAGGTTCGAGAACCATTCTAGGGTTCTTGTTTGAGGCTTAATACGGAGACAAGGGTACTGTGAAAGCAAAGCTGTGTAGCGCGTAGATCAATTCTCCCATATCTTAATAACAATGAGCATGAAAGGTGAGTGTTGGGAAATAGAATACTATTCACAACACTCGCAAATGAAGCGCGAAGTGTGAACATCAAATAACATCCACTCTACACGATGGTATGCATTCACAGAAGGTTTCTAGATCCCAGGGGGGTGTTTATAAATTCTGGCGAACACTCGTTCTCTGCTCAGTCTCTGATCAAGCGCCAAGGAGCAAGGTGGAACGGCCCACCCTCCACCCCTGTTTGCTAAAATTCGTGTTAGAGCGGCTACGCGTTCCACTTCCCTAAAAGCGCTCGATCAATTCTCCGATATCTTAATGACAATGAGCGTGAACGGCGAGTTTTGGGAAACAGAATAGTAATCAAAATTCGTGTGATGTCACAGTCGTCTTTCCATACTCTCATCTAAACACAGCTATTGACCAATGAGAGTGCGCGTACCATCGTCATTATTTTATAAATAATGATGGAACCATGTACAGTTAATTCTCTACTTTTTGGCCAAATTTGACGAGTGTCCCAAAGTCTTTTGACCAGGATTGTGGACAATTAATTTAGGCGTAAGCTTTGATTTTAAAATGTTTAGGTTTGTCATGAAATTTGGAAACCGACCTTTTATAGTGTTTAATGTTGTTTGTTGGCGAATGATAATACAGCATTATCAAATAGTGTTTAAAATAGTCGCTGAGCAGCCAGCGGTGTGGTGGTCGATGTGTTCATATGAGAGGGCGGGCTGGCGCGGTTGCCGAAATTTCGCTTCTCCCAAACGGGATCTCGCTTAAGTGGGCTGAAAATTTTTGCCTTTTGAGCCCTTCATCCCGTTTACCGGGAGGAAAATAATACAATGCATTTTTGTGATAGAACGGACATTACCGAGTTTTTACTTCTCTTTTCTTCGATAATGAAGCTTGGAATAGCTTCATTTGATAGTTTTTTAAACAATTTGAGATTGCTTAAACAAAAAAAATCGAGAAATTCTCGCCAGCCTTGTTCGTTAGACTTTCACGCCTGAACTAATGGTCGCGTCACACTTGTTCAAATTTTTCACCTTGGGAAGCGGGCTGAAAGTTGCCATATGAACAAAAACCAATTTCATCTCGGTAACCGAGCCAGCCCGCTCAACCGGGCTCATGGGAACAGCCCTTAAATCGGCGAGCTTTTTCCCTTCAGCTCACGCTGTGCAGAGTTTATCTCGTTAGAACAGTGGATTGGACTTAACACCTATTGGATTTTGAACTGGGCTTATCGAACATGATGTTATATATTAGGATTCACTTTGTTTATAAACCATTTCGTAAACCCTAGAATTGTCTACAAAAACCAATTTCAACAAAGTTTTAGAAAAATAAATAAGTAGTCGATAGACCACATGTAAATATATATAGAGAGATTTCTACTAGTTTAACAATGATGTCTACGCAAGGAACATGGGCTGATCACACAATGGTACAAGCTGTGGCAGATGCAATGAATTTTAAAATTTACGTAATAATAATAATAATAATAATAATAATAATAATAATAATAATAATAATAATCACCCTTTTGTTGCAGTATTGGGGACTGAATTGCGAAAGAACGCAGCTCACGATATCGGACTGAAAGAATACGAAGGCGCCTCTGGCTGCCGCTATACAGGCCATGTTTGAATCAAGTCAAAATTTTGTGGACATGACTGAGTGGTTGAACCAGCAGCTATGCCACAAATTGCTAGACCTGTAAACAAAGGACACATAGGGGAGCTGCATTATGTTGCAACGTTCATAACTGATGGAAATTCAGTTAAAAACAGTCGTGAAAAGTTTAAGTGTTTAATAGCTAAAAACAAACAAACACCAAATATATCTTGCATATGTTTCTAAGCCACACTGTCGTTCCCTCAGAAAGCGATCTGACATTGTGTCAACACCACTGACTATGTGAAAACAGTCAACACATGCAGTCTTCAACTGTCTATTTTTAACCGGTGCTGGTATTTTAGCGTAGCCCTGGCAGTCACATGACGCCGGAAGGCGTGTTAACGTGGCATGCATGGGTCATTAGTCACTTTGGATATACGCGGAAAATGATAAATTTAATGTTGGCTGACAACAGTACCGGCCTTCTAAGAAGACCTTCTTTTGGTTTGTCACGAAATCTATCCTCCGGACCTCACTCAGGGTCACTCAGTACAACATTATAAACGGTGTTTTGTAATGTGTCGACAAATAATGACTTGAGCATTATTAAGCTGGCACACGAAGCACCAGGAATTTCGAATACCAGTGACAAATGTTACTCTGTTTAACACTCATCAATAGGGGACCTTTTGGGAGTGAACGGGCTTAGCAAATGCCTTCCCTGTATTTGGAAATACGGGTAGCGGCACACAAAAAAAATCGGAATTATGATATTCGTTCTCAGGACCAATTTGTCGCTAACTTTGACTTGATTTGACTGGTTCTCGGCCAAACACACGGTGGTTAGAGGCACACTCGACTAGGATGCAGCCTGACACAAAACCAAGGTAATGAACGGAATAAATCAATCTCTTTGACATTATTTATAATCAACCTATCGCACGCGGGAGAATGGAATGGTTTTCTCCAAAAAAATGGTCATGTAAAGATGTGCGCTCTATTCTAAAACAAGAATTATGGTGCGTTAGTCGGAGGTTTAAGAGAGTTATGAGTACCACAAGGAGTGAAACTATCTTGTTTCTGGTCTATAAAAGATGTGTAAAGAATTCACAGATATCTGTTGTAAGAATGATTTGCCGGCCCGAAAGGTTCCTGGGACCCCAGCTAACAACTGTATTTAACACTGTTCGCCGGGTTAGTCTGGCACGTTTCTTTCAGTACCGACGCTAGTCCGAGGTTTATTAAAGAGAGTTATCATTCGATCTCTTCTCAATTTAACAGTATAGGTCTTCCTGTAGACAGGGTTGCAGCTTCTGGCACCTTAAAGTGCAGCTAAACTCAAATATTTTTACTCTACAATATTGATCTCCCCACCGAAAGCAAAAATGATTGACGATTCGTACCTCAAAATTTCGCTTTTTAACTGACTCACAAGACTCGCAAAACTAGCAATAATTTGGACCCACGACTGTGATGTGATAGGCATGGGTCTAATCTCGATTTTACGTCACAAACTTCTTTGCAATGCAAAATTTCTTTGAACAGGAATGCAAAGCCGTTTGTGACGTGAAATCGAAAATAGACCCATGCCTCTCACTTCACGGTCGTGGGTCCAAATTTACGTGGTTTGCACGGCACAGGAACAGCGAAGTTCTGAGTGACAATGGTGACATATTTTTGCTTAGGACAGGGAGATTTATAATAGGAACAAAAAATGCTTGAGTTTAGGTGCACTTTAAACCTCATTTCCTCATATGACAGTTGCTGTTTTGTCCCTAGATCTAAGAGAATCTGAAACGTACTCCCCAATGACATAATCAACACGAAAACATTTGATTCTTCAAAAGCAGCTAACTTGTCGAAGTCGATCGTCAATGACATCCATATCTATAGCTAAAGAAGTACGTTTTCCGCTGTTTAGGATTGGCAGTAACGGAAGTCAGAATCATTGGCATGACCACAATTAGGGCATCTCACAGAAGGAGCAAACAGTTTTGCAACCACGGGTAAATCCTGCAGAAGGAATGGAAACATGTCTATTATTAAGTTGTCAGTCGGGCTTTCGCTCCTTACATAGCACCCTAACGGCCTTGCTTGAGGCGACAAATAGCTGGTCTGTTAACATTGACAACGGCTTCCTGAACGGAGTAGTCTTCATTGACCTTAAAAAAGCTTTCGACACAATTGATCACGAAATCATTTTACGTAAATTGTCTTACTTTGGTGCTGACCAGGCAACTGCTAAGTGGTTTCAGTCATACCTAAGTAATCGGACCCAAAGGTGTAATGTAAATGGAAATCTTTCAACTGCCAGCACTGTTACTTGTGGCGTACCGCAGGGTAGCATCCTGGGTCCCTTGCTTTTTTTGATGTACATTAACGATCTCTCTAACTGCCTGCGGGTTGCTGCGCCGAGAATGTTTGCCGATGACACCAGTATAACCTTATCTGCAAAAACGGTAGCCGATCTTAAACTAGCAGTGACTTCTGAACTTAACAATCTTAGGCCAAAACTGAGCTAATGATAATCGGATCTAGGCAGAGATTGAATGCCCAATGTGAGGAGATTAATATAAGTATCGATGACAGGACGATCAAGAGAGTTGACCATATTAAATCTCTGGGTCTTACCATTGATGCACAACTCTCTTGGTCTAAACACGTTGACGAGATAAGCAAGAAAGTCTCTTCAGCCATTGGTGCATTG
>BLFO01000962.1:953472-963472 GCA_014634245.1 Montipora cactus | reverse complement strand
GAAACCCATCCGATCTGTATGATGATGTCAAGTGTTGATTTTGAAGTATACAAATTTTCGGAGCCCCCCTCCTAACTTAACAACTTTTTTAGAGCCCCCCCCCCCTTCGGGTGTCTAAAAATTTCGGAGCCCCCCCTCAATATCTTCACCCCCCCCCCTTCCTTGTCATATTAAATGAACTTTCCCTAAGTGCGAGGATTACTTCTCTCGTTCTTTTTCAGTATTTAGTTTTAACCCTTCAGTAATGACGACATGACCCATGAAGGGCACTACTTAGTCTTAGACTTCTTCAACTTTAGGTGTACCTCTAGTGCTCGTTAGCTATTAAAGGAGTTACCTCAGGTTACTGTCATAGGTTTTCCCTGCTTCTTTATCGTTGTCATCATTCCATAACGAGAATGTTATCCACCATAACCACAGTGTCTTTGAAGATCTACATGTAACTTCTCACTTCTTATTTTTTTGGTACCTATATCTTTCAAGTGGTATTCAAAAGGTGGTTTCAGTCTACTTTGTTCCTTAAGACCAATCTGGTAAAACCTATCTTGACATCAAGAGTGGAGAACACCTTTGCTTTGGCTTGCTGGGGTAGAATCACTTATGGTGTTGACGTCTTGGGTCTCTTTAAAGCCTTGTGCCGTAAACTTACACAAAGCTATCGTATCGATTGGTTTCTTTAATTCAATTCGTCCTATATTTATACAACAATCGCAATCGTATCGAAAACTTACTCGTGTCGAAACTTCGAAAAGGACTGATCAAGGTCTAATGTACATTCAATTAAAAGGGTCAAAGTGTCAATCAAAACAAAAGCCTCTACAAACAAAACAGATCTTAAGTATCTTCTTTCAAGTCTCGTTTCCTGGGGCCCGTCACGCATTCTGCATTGTTTTCAACACCTTGGTCAAATCTCTTGGACCCAAGCAGATTCTTAATTTGCCAGGTTTGGCTGTCACGACCATACTGCTTATCCATTCATTAATTCCCTGTAACTTTCTTGGTGATGCATCTCTATTCTTGGGTTTCACGTCACGCAAGTGAAAACATAAATCGCTTACCATTAAAGAAATTGAGTCAAGAAATGGAAATGTTATAGAAGAGGAATAAATAAACAACGGGTCCAAGTCTCAGGCCTGTGCGATATTCCGTACTTGAGTTATTCAGCAAAATATATTACTCAAATTTGTAGAGTTTAGTATGGAGGCGCTATGTTGGTGTACCACTGAAGTACACCAACATGGCGGCCGGAAACCTGCAGAAACATCTGGAATTTTGTTTGGCTGTCTTTAACACTTTCTACTGTATAATGAGCTAGCAAACATTCGTATAGACACGTCTCCTAGTGTATTGGCTGTTTAGGTCACAAAAACACGAGGCGAATGGATGTTTTTATGCAACTGGCATGTTTTTCGAAAGCCTTCAACATGTCACGCACTGTGAAAAACTGTGAAATTCAAACTGCCCCATTTTCAAAACGAAGCTCAGTACCGAGCTGAAAACATGCAAACAGACATATTTTTAAAACCTCTTGTAGCTGATCAAGATAAAAACTCAAAAGGCTCTTTAGTTTTGTATTTTATCTTTTTGTGACGTCACGTGCAAAGCAAGAATTCTAGTTCTGACAACTTTTTTCTTACTTCCTGTTGGGTTAACATGCAAAGTATGCAGAGATCATAGTTGGTCTCATCTTTCACCATCTTTACATCACTTGAACGCTTTTCTTGACAAAGAGATGCAAAATGATCTTTTTGTTGCACTTAAGGGATACTTTTCCAGAAGCTGGACATTTTTGTCTTCTACAATGCATTAATTTTCCGCAGGATTTGCCCTCTTGTAACTCTGACTTGTGGCTTATTTCTTGACTCACGTTTTCCAGTTTGCCCCTTTCATCTCCATAGTTGGTGTGTTCTGTAGTGTTAGGTAATCAGCCTTTCTGTAGGAAAGGGTTGATAACTTCAGTATGTTCCAGATGTCGTCTCTTCATTTGCCAGGGATAGTAACTGTTGTTTCGTAATTCTGACAGATGTACTTATTTTGATGGCTTTCTTTGAAATACATGTAAGATCCCATTGTCTGACCAGGCATCCTTTCAAATCGTTATGTTTACTCCTATCACCTGGTGCTTGCGATTTAATTCATCAGTCAACAGGCCAAAATTGCATGAGGAGGCCAGTTTATGCAAACAGTTAACATAAGCATCAACTTTATCATCTTGATATTACTGCATGTATTGAACAGATGCATCTCGTAAACCACATTTCACTGGGGCTTGAAAAGATACACTTCTGTTGCATCCAAATTTCTCATAATTTGAAGATATTCTTTGCCCATGATCAGTTTTAAACAGCCCTTAACTTCTTTATCAGTTGCAAACCTAGTATTGATGTAAAGTAGCTCCTGCTATGAATCAAAGACAAGAATGACGACCTATTTCGAAAATTCTTCACAAGGACATGCCTTTGCTACCCCTATGGAAGGATGAACAAGCTCAAGCACATGTCCAGCAGTTTATGCCAACCAATTATCCTGTACCACACTCAGTGGTTTGAAAAGGAGACTTCTCTAATTACTGGGAGTTCTTTAGACAACAATAGGAGGGCTATAGAGTGAACACTGAACTATCTTTACAGACAGTGGGGGTTAGATTACTTTTCTCAGATTATTCTGACACCATGATTCACTTGGACTAAAAATAAAGCATCCATGTTTTGACTGAACTTCATGTAAGCGAAGCTGCTCTGTTTTAATTTCCAAAACGGGAACTGTCAACCAAATCCAAATGGAGTGTGAAATATCATGAGATAAAATTGATATGATTGGCCATAATTAACAATACACATTACATACTTTTTGTTCTGTTAATTCTTGTTTCAGATTTTTTAAATCAAACAAAACAGCAACACTCAGTTCAATTTCTCCAGTTACTGGTTTATGCAGCTTCACAGGCAGGTTAAAAACGGTTGTTTGAGATTATCTTCAGCACTTCTGCTGGACAAATTGTCTTTAATTCCTACAAGGATAGAACTCCGTTACCTGAAGATGTTGCCAGAGCCAATGGCCATGATGATTTAGCAAACTACTTGCAAGATTTAACCACAAAGTATTAGTGTGATGTGAGGTTATGATCCTTTCAGTTATGAGCGCAATTTTAGCAAATGACCATCTCCCAACATCGGTGGCTTCATAGCTCTGTTGGTTTGAGCGTTGCACCGACATCTCAAGGTCACAGGTGCAAACCCCGTTGAAGTCCTGAATTCTTCAGGCTTCTCTACATAATTACTAAAATTGTGTTCATAACTGCGAGGATCATTGCTTCACTTTATTTCATATCCGCAGTTCAATGTACGATTCATTTCATAGCTCATTTCATTGGTTGATTAATTCATCAC
Organism: Montipora cactus; assembly: GCA_014634245.1. Lineage (NCBI taxonomy): Eukaryota > Metazoa > Cnidaria > Anthozoa > Scleractinia > Acroporidae > Montipora > Montipora cactus. Next base: position 960,083 of record BLFO01000962.1, on the reverse strand, counting down.
GAGAACATTTGAACCCACAAATGACCAGCTCCTAACATCAGTGGCTTTATAGCTCGGTTGGTTAGAACGTTGTACCGGCTTCGCGAGGTCACATTTTCAAACCCTGTTGAAGTCCTGAATTTTTCAGGCTTCTCTGCGCAATTGCTAAAATTGCGTTCATAACTGCGAGGATCATAGCTTCACTAAATACTGTCTTGAAATTCCATATCTGCTGTTCAATGTATGGTGCATTTCATATATCATTTTATTCATATCATAAGTGGCTAATTATCCTCATTCCTTGTGATAGGCACCTGAAGGTTTGCCCTTTTTTGGAAATGAAAAATGATTTTTATTAGAGAAATAATTTCCATTGAATATCAACCGAGCAGTAACTCTGAATTTATGCCTCAGCCAAGAGCCATTGATAAATGGACTTGGTTTCAAAAAACAACTTTAAATTAATTTTAAAAAGATACTGTATTTACTTTCCATTGTTACCTAGTGCGGATAGTTAAATACCTGCTCTTGTTTCGAATAGTTTTGTTCCTCAAGTCATATTAACATCCTCATGCTGTTATTGTGTCATAAAAGTTAATGTATTTTCAATTGGTTAGGGGTCATTAAAAGTTCATCAATCATATGTTTTTTTGTTTGCAGATTCTCTAAGGAGCCAGAGTGTAGTCAAAAGGAAGCCCATGTGATTGACTGGTCAGAACTTGAGGCAGCTGTTACTGCAGCTCAAACACAATGGTGTAAGTATTTGTTGAAATCACAGTGCTCAATTAATAAGTTTTTTATGATGCTTGTAATAGTTATTAGACTGTACTTTCAGTCACATCTTGGAATCCTACTTTGTGCTTCTGCTGCGTTTGCTAATCAGGGTTAATTCTGTAGTTTACGAAAAGATAATCAAAGATACAGCTGCTCTACTGTAGTTGCAAGTTATGTCGTTGGCCACTTGACTAAAGGGAGCCATTGCGTTTTTCTATTAAAAAATATAACAGTGAAAAATGGAGCTGAAAATTTAGTTGTACACAAACATGCAGGTGGGTGTGTTGTTGAATATTGCACACTTCGAAAACTGTGTTTTGATATTTTTATGAAACAATCAATTCATTGCTTACATGTTAACCTTTGAGATGCCTTGTCTTGTGCTTGGTTTAATTAATATGCAATGTAGAGTGTATTTTTAGGGCGTCTTGAGTCTGAAGAAATTAATCAGAGAAAATCATGGGTTCCGTTCTACTTTGCTAAGAGTAAAGCAATTTTTTGCTATGTTTAAGGGAAAACACCTATTATCTTCTTGAAATGATGTGTGGGACACCTGATGAGTAATGGTTGTATCTATTGTCTCAAACAAAATATTGTTGATCTCCAAAAGGTTACCAGACAATAGATGCAACCACACTGCATCGTTAAAACCCAACTGGCAGCACAAAGGAAAGATAGGTGATACCCAAATAATTTTTTTCAATTGCTTAAACGGTTTTGTCTTTACAGAACAAGGATTTTATTGCATAAGACAATATCTCAAACACATTTGCACTAATTTGCTATAAAGGCAAAGGTTCCCTTTAATAATCAGTAAAATAATATCATGTCATTAAATGTTTAAAAACCGTAGTTCTTTTCTCACACTCATCAACAAATTATGGAATTCTTAAATCCCCTCCCTTGGCTCTCCTACTAACAGGTCTCTCAGAAGAAAAAAGCAGTGATGACAGCAGTGAAAATAACTCTGACACTGACTACTTCGCGGATGTGGAGACATCATCGATTGAGCTATCAAGGACCTCTTCAGAGGATAACACTTCCAAACTTTATTCTCGAACTTTATTGTATGGTGCAATGGTGAAAATTGGACAAATCAGAGAAGGCGTGAAACAAAAGAGTTATGTTTTGATCCTTAGAGACAGCCACTTTGATTCTACTCTACCTGAGGTGGTAAAAGGTCTGGATTATACACTTGCTTTCCATCTGGCAGTGGGAAGCAAGAACATCCAACGTCATCTGCACACCGCAAATGAAAGGTTTCTGGCTTCGAGAGAGAGAATGATACGTCAGCCAACAATATCCTTTTGTAAGTTACATCCTTATCCATATGTGTTGATAGAGAGTAGCCTTATTAAAAACAACAATGACCACATCATATCAAGGAATCAGCTAAATGAAGGTACAAATAAATTCATGAATCGAGACAACTCTGTTTTTCTTAGGTTTACCTACAATCCCAGCTTCTTGTAATGACTCTGTAAACCTGACGATGAGAGAAATTTTCATCAAAGGTTCAAGCAATTGATGGTGCAGAACTTCTACAACAACCTGTCTCGGGTCATATCCAAAATCGGGATGTCAGTATTGCAACAAATAAAGGAAAAAATTCTTTGCTAGGGGCTTTTTCGCGAGATAAAATAGTTGGTTTGAATAAAACAGGAGCATTACAGGTAACAAGTATAGAATTTTTTCTTCTTCTTAAATTCAGATATTTTTGCTGAGCTTCGTTCTCAACTGTCAATTGAGAACACCATACCAGGGGAGTGGAAATCATCCGACATTTCAGTGAAACAGTTTGGTGCACACACAAATTTTGACTTGTGGGTATTTACCTCTGCATTCCGACCAACGAGAAAGACCTTATTTGTTTACGTAAGTGAAACTCTTTATTCTGATTACTTGTTCAGTCGTGCTGGATGAAGACAGTATGCATCAGAAAAAAGAGATTCAGTATTCGTGGCATTCTTGTAATTTTGTTTTCAGTTGTTTGGCGAGAACAACACGAGCAACCTGTATTCCTATTGAAATTCACCCAAAAAGTTGCGATACCGTAGTGTCAAATAAACACTGCTGCAATTTTTTGGATAATGCAAGGAAAACTTAGTCACGCCGTGCAACTGAATACGCGGAAATTTTGACAAGTCACTGAGCAACGTTGTCGAAATGACAACGCTATTCACTTGTTATTCCTTAACACTTCAAAGGCTAAACAAAGATTTTAAATACTTCCATTCGACCTAGTGAATTCAATTAATTTGATTGCTTTTGTTGCACGTCTTCGACACCAATAGGACTTGATTTTATGAGACATTTCGATAGGAAATTGAAGAATAAGTTTCTGTCACGCACCGCTGTGCTGCCGCGTCTGCAAACCAAGTTGTTTATTTTGAGCAAAAAACATTGTTATCTGCCTCGGAAATAAACTTTTGTTAGGCCCGATTCAGACGCCGAAATTTTCATGAGCCGAACTTAATACATTGAATTAAGAACGTGAAAAGTTCGGCGTCTGAATCAATTAAGAACGGCTATTTCAATTTGCAACGGCTCAGCATTGCGTAGCCGGGAATTTCGGCTTTAGCGCTCCCGCGGATCAGCTTTGATTCAGACGTCGAACCTTTCATATGCCGAACTTAATGCACAAACCATGTTTTGCCTTTCACCTAAAAACCGCTGACAAAATGAATTGGTTTTCTCAGAAATGGAGGAGGCACATACTGTCATATATGTGTTCCTCGGAATAACAGAAAAGTTACTGAACTTGGCAAATTAAATATGTAACATTTCCTCAAAGATGCCTTTTTTGTAAAGTATGCAACAAAAGCTGGTCACTAAAGCCTTAGCTTTGCGATATGGAACTTGCATGCTACTAGCCATCTTCTGACAATCTACAAGTTCGCTACAAGCTACCCACTGTTAAAATAAGCATTTGAATTCCGTTTGTAAATCTGCTTCATTTCATCTTTGGAATATCGCGAAGATTAGAATGTATCTGACTTCTGAGAGCACAAAGACCCTCGTCCATGCTTATGTTACCTGTCGACTTGACAATTGTAACTCGTTGCTACTTGGGTCACCGAAGTATATGATTCAGAAGCTCCAGCGCGTTCAAAACTGCGCTGCACGCCTTGTAGCTGGGCAACCTAGGGCTGCGCACATTTGCCCCGTTCTTAAGGAGCTACACTGGTTACCCATTGAGCAGCGAATTACCTTTAAAGTATTATTGTTAACTTTTAAAGCTCTCAATAATCTGGCGCCTCCGTATCTAAGTCAACTTATAGTTCCATACAACCCTGTAAGAAATCTTAGGTCAGCTGGTAAACACTTATTAGAAGTACCGAAGGTGCGCCTGAAGAGCTATGGGGACAGGGCCTTTTCGGTTGCTGCCCCAAAACACTGGAATGAAATTCCCTTGGACATTAAATTAAGTCGGTCAGTTGATGTCTTTAAATCCAGATTGAAAACTTATCTTTTTAGGCTTGTTTTTATTGATCTTTGTTTTTAGTGCTATTGTTAGATATTAATTAGTTTGTAAAGCGATATAGAGCTTTTGTATATACCGCTATAGAAATAAAGTTATTATTATTATTATTATTATTATTATTATTAATACATTTGCATCCACGAGTTTCGGCCATTGGCGTCTTTGATTATTGGTTTGGCCTCACATGGCTAAATGTGTCCCAAGTGGTAATCATAAAAATTACAATATCCTCGATTGTGATTGGTTTAAAAAACTGCTATTTTCCACTAAATCCTTTGCCAAGTTGTTATTGGAGAGTTCAACTCTTTTAGTTTAAATCAACCAATCACATTCAAAGTTCATCAGATGAGCGTACGTGCAAGCATTTCTACACTTATAATGTACTCCTTACAAGAGTCAAATCAAACTTAAAGCGCCTCACGTTTTCTTAGTTTGCAGACAGGAGGGATGCCTTGCCCCACAATTATTTTTTCGAAGATGAAGACTGTGAATCGCATATATGCTGCTGGAAATGGAAGAAGAGTGGAAATAATTCATTGAAATTCACAGAAAGGCTGAAAGGAGAGAATCAACCTCCAGGTCAGGGCTCGGAAAATATTTGAATTCCAGCTTACCCTTTGGGCAAGTAACTCTCAAATTTTCATTAGCATTAATAATCTCATCAATAATTCACAAGGCTCGTGCTCAGTTGTGTGATAGTCCTCTTGTGGCTGAAGATCTTTGGCAAATTTAGAAGGGATATTTTCATTGAAGAATGCTGGCATAGTCTTCGTTTTGCGGTCGAAATTTATGGCTTCTTTTTACGTATAGTTTTTACAGTTTCGGTGACAGATAAGAGTGGTTGTTTTAATTACAGTCTCTTGGTCTGTGTAGTCCATATACTGCGCACGACAGCCCATCGACTTTCGGTATGTTGTGCTAATTTTGCGTTAATGTGAATAATGAAGGAGTAAACTCCGAATCCAGAAACTTTTATATAAACAAGTTTGGGGGTAATACGACTGTGATCTTTGTGTTGTGTTATGCAAACCCTCGACTGCGTCTCGGCTTTGCATAACTGTCTCGAATTCTCTCAACTCCCCCTCGTGTTTAGATGAGGCTATGGAAACACGGAAAACATCCTCTATTGCTTAAACAGTGCCACTAATTCTCAATCACATAAGCTAATATTGCACAGAAGTGACATAAACATCTTGACCACAGTACCATAGAACAAGGTAAGCAATTGATAATTTAGAGCAGTGCATCCACAGTAAAGCAATCAATCAATGGCTGACAGTTAGGATTCCTCAGCATAACACCTAACTCCTAACTGGCATACACCTTGAACTCAGTACAGCAGAGCAGGAAAGAAAAGAAATTGAAAATTTGACGTACAGTGTATGCACCAACTACAAAGTGATCAATCAATGCCCAAAAGTTAGGGTTCCTCAGCAAAATGTCTCACTCCCAACTGGCATAAACCTGTGCCTTGAACACAGTACTGCAGAGCAGGAAAAAAAGGAATTGATAACTTTGTGTGCACCCACTATACCGAATAAATAAATGATAAATTTAAACTAGAGCAGGTATGTCATTGTCAAGCGATTCCGATGCAAATAGAAATCAAACTTTTACTATTAGTTTACCAATAATCTGGAGCCAGCAATGGATACAGCACTACCCGCAGCATAATTTGGCGAGATATCGCGCCGGAGTAGAATCCAAAACTTCGGTGGGAGGGCTCACCTGAAAGTACATGTAAATATGCAATTACAATGCTCTGTTACAAATGTTCTTAGGGTAATAAGTAAAACGGATATTATACACAAGTTAATGAAAAAATCATTAAGCTTAAATGTAAGATTAGTCTAAATTCAACTCCAGCTGGGAGTTTGGTAAACCAAAAGGCGAAGAACTGAAGGCGATGGGATCAATTATTGTTCCTTTCTGGAACAATATTAATCAGACAAAGGAATCGGCGGCCGTTCACAACATCATTTGACTCTACTTTGCAGCAAAAACGCCACGATCAGTGAAAATGAAGCTAAAAATCGCACGCTTTGAATGAAGTAATCTGTTGACTAAATTTTCCGTTGAAAGCCTCTCGCCTGAAAGATTTGTCATGCGCATTTTGGAAGAGCGTTCTCAAAGGTTTGTGGGATTGACATATCATCGTATCCAGACTCTTGGACTGGCGGGAAAAAGGTAAGGAATTGTCCTAACCTGGTTATCCTCAACCTCCGCTTTAACAAAACTTTATTCTCTCCTTAAACTCCGAAAAATAGTAGCGGCATTCTTTGTTATCTTCGGTGTAGACTGAAATTATGTCATCGCCGTCAAGTAAATCATCTAAAAAAAGATAGAAAAATTAAAGGAAAGCACGTGGTCTTTG
>BLFO01000962.1:943472-948472 GCA_014634245.1 Montipora cactus | reverse complement strand
AAGAAATAAGTAATGTTACAAATGGACCTGTATGAAAATGTATCTTTGTATAACAATGTTTGCTAAGAATTGATCTTTCGGAAAGTGGATGTTCCCTTTAAATGGCATGCGATCGCAGTTAAAGGAGAGGTTATGTCTGTTTCTCATTCGTAAACAACAGCTAATTTCGTAAATGTTGCGCATGCTTTAGATGTCATGTGTCGACCGAAATATAGGTGTTTAACGCAAATTATTTCGAAATCGGTTCCAGGATATTTCTAGCGTACTTTAAAAAGCGAAAGGATGGAAATCACACCTTTTCGTGTACCAAATTATGTGTATTTTCGACCTGACTCACAGAAAGCACTGAAATGCCTTCAAATTACGTCATACCGAAACCCCGCCAAAATCCAGTTTATCGCTGGCCATTTTCCATTCACAGCAGATCAGAGAATTAAACTCTTTTTTTTGGAAACACCATATTAAACGCAAACGATAGACGCCTTCCCGTTCCAATAAACAAAGTGACCGTACGCCAATACAGTGACAACCAACTCAGACAACAAGTTAAAAACACCTTTTCTAGCTTCCAATGCCCGCCGTATCTAGAATTTAAACCTTTCCCACTTCCTCTCCCCCCTCCCCCTTTCAATGTTGACTGCTTAAGTTCCCAACATTTTTTTGTCTTGCTAGCAACACTGATAAGGGGGGGAGGGGGGCTACAGTGTGAGAGATAATAGGGAAATTAATTACGCCCCAAGAAGGTGAAGTGTCTCCACTATTTTTGCAACTTGTTGTAGAACAGTCTTTCCAACAAACGTTTGTTTGGCTTTGTATAGTCTTTTTAGCCAGAAAGGTACTAAGGTAAACTCTATGATCAGGTTAGTTTTTGTTTGTTTGTTTCTTTTTTTTTTGCCACACCACAGACATAATACAAAGATAATGAATAAAGAAAAAGAGAGAAGAAAGAAATTATAAAGAGAAGAGAAAAAAGAGTTTTAAAAATTGTAAGGGGTTCAGAGTCATGGATTTTAATTGCGTTTTGGTCAAGGCAGAATGGAGCACACCTGTCACTTTTTCTAGTATTCCCCCTCGCCTTCCTTTGGTTTTGGTTATAAAATTGTCAAACCAGTTTCATTTTTATTTTTCTTTGCTCCACTTTGTGATGATACTGAGACAACAAAAAATGAGAATTAAATTGGTTGAATTAAAAGTTTTCTAATAAAGGTTTTTTTCTTCTTTTAAACAAAATCAATTACATGTCTCGAGCAAATATACACAGTTTCAATTTAAGCAATTTCTATTTCTTTCTTGGTGAAGTCAGTCCTCTTTCATCTAAAAGGCTTTCCTGCCATGTTCTCACATTCTGTCTTCCACTGCATCCACAGTGCCAGTTTCAGCGAGCAAAATTTGTCTCTCATTGACATTGTGTTTTTCATTTCTTACAGGAGAAAATAACAGTTGGATTGTTCTATCACCACTGATTGCAATTTTCCAGCTGAAAGGGAGTTTTGTTATCAATAAAGAGTATAAATGGTCCATGTCAAGACGATGACATGCTATTATGGGGAGGACATTTCATTAAGGGTTGATGACTCAGGCTTAGCTTGTTGCGCACGAAAATGTTTGAGGCCTTGACTGCAGGATAAAGAAATAAAATTCTTGTTTCTGGTCGTTGACTGGACATCACTAGTAGAAGTCACATTGTCTCTGTTGTTGCACGTAACATGAAATGTACTGTTCAAGAAGTTGGACATGTGGTGTGAACAGCCATATGGCTGGACACACTTGATGTTTACCTGACATGAACAGCACGGAATATATGCTATTTCACCCATCTCATAATTCATGTGATTGTCTCTATCCCAACTGTAATGTTCAAAACACACATGTTCGGGTTGGCTTCATGACTTCCCCTACAGGCAGTTAAGGGGTAACTGCCTGCATCATTGATACAGCTAGCCAAGCAGCACTGTTGACCGCCACTGTGGATGCGCAACTGTAATAGCAATTGTAGCAAACGGGAAGGTATGTTGATAGTGATAGTGAAATTCCTGTATATACAAATGAATTCCTGGAATTTCAATTTGCAGGGTCCAAAAGAGATCCTCACAGTCAAATCTGAGGTCACTCTTCTTTGTCAAGTTTCTTACCAAATAATCAATTTTTAGTTTAGCCCTGTTCAAGCTGAACATACGCAGTCCACGAGACAGCTGGCAGGTGCATGCTTCAGTGGCTGGAGTTAGGGTTACCAAGATGACAGATAGGCTTGGTAGACCCTTGGTAAAATACTTGTTCCGGAATTTGATGTTATAATTAATTCCAAGGGACACTGCACGTTCCCAGGTAAAAGGATTGCAGCTGACGTTGAATATACGACAGCCACTATTGAAGTCTCTCAGACTCCTCAAATTCTCTCTTTTGTTTATCAGTGGCACCATAAACTAAGCCCTTCTAGTTTTGTTAATTTTTTTAACCCAGTATCTTCTATTCATTCATATAATACACGTCAATCACAGATTGATAATCTGTTTGTTACATCTGTTCATACTGCAAAAAATGTAAATAGGACACGTATGTTTGTCCTATCAATCAATCGCGACATTACTTACCCCCCATACCACTCAATACAACTGTCGGGATAATCCGTTTTCGAATGACAAGATTCTTGTCATGAACACCGTTGCGCAAGCGTAGGCCTAACGCCAAAATGGCAGAGAGAGTGGAGGATTTGTTTCACGATGGCATGCAATCTTCTTTAGCAAAATTAGGATATCCCAACCTAGAAGTGAAAAAGGAACAATATGACGTGTTGGAGCGATATGCCTGGACAAAAATTCTGTGCTGAATATGTTACCAACGGGCTGTGTTGTCAAGTGTTGCCTGGGATTTTCGATTAGAATTTGTGTAACGTGGAAATGTAAAGCAGATTGTGTCGCTGCTGAATGCACTGATCTGGGATTAGTTTCAAATGTTAAAAGTCTGTCTTTGTTTTTTTTGTATCGTGGAAGATGAAAGAGAGTGAAACACCTTACTCTAACACGAGATTCTTTCCAAAAGAATAAATCATTCTTTTAATCATAAGACTGTCTTCTTTGAAGGATCTTTCAAGTTAGATTCTTCGTCACCAGAGAAGGTTTAGGATTCTTTTCAAAAGAAGATGAGTTCTTTGGGTAAGAGTTTCCTTCCTGTTATAAAGAAGTATAGGTCTTGAGGGGAGTATCATTTTGCTGCTTTTCATTATTTTGTATAAACAGAAAATGACTGTTCTCCACTAAATAATGAGAATTCTTGAATAGAGATGTATACTTCTAATTGGATTAACATGTTGATTTTTAGAATATTATTCTTCCATGAACATATAATGTGCTTTCCAAATTTAGGAAATATATATACCGTGTACATACATACACAAGGCAATATATACAAGCCATAATCACAAAAACAACTCTGTTAAATTTCACTTAAATAATTAATGTTGCAGAACAAATACAAATTTCTGAAACTTAAACGCCTAAAAACACTAATGATTTCGAAAAATCTATGCAGCATGAAAAAATCAGCCAAACTATTTAGCGAATGAGATAAGTCCCTAGAAATGAAAACAGCTTGTAAGCACAAACTTACATGCAAAAGAAATTCTCTCGAGGGTATGGTGTAGATCTTAAAGTGAAATGAAATGAATGAAAAGTGTTACACAAAAACAATTTTTGTAATTAAAATCTATCTCTGTGCATTTTCCTTATATCACTTCGATCTGGAACTAATTCAAAGCACACACCCAAAAAAACAGCATTAAACAGGGCTGTCATTAAATTTTCACCTCCAATATTTCAAAAACTGATTCTAGTTTTCATTTCCTTCACAATGTGAGCTCAGGGTTAACAGCTGGTACAGGTGAATGTCCTTTATGGCAACCCTGTGAAAACTTTCCAGTGTGACAATTTAATTGACCNNNNACCAACTCGAAAGACACAGGACGCAAAAACGAAATTAGGCTTGCGTTCTCCTCGAACGCAATAAGAGCAAGATGACACACGCTAACACCAATCCGGTGTGGCCAATACATCACGCATGCGCACAACCATTTCACCCGGCTCTTCCAGACTCCAACGCAGATTCATAAATATTTTCTCTCTCACGAAAAACCTGAAAACTTTAAGAGCACGTAAACAAAACATGCTGGTATGCCGCCAAAAACGTTTTCAATTTCACAACATAACCGCCAACGTTTCATTGGTCAAAAGTGACACATAACCGGACAAACCGTGAACGTTTGAAAAATAAAACTTCACCCCAAATTCGTCACACTTCAAGGATGGACGCAAATGGTAGTAACGTTATGCCAATATATAGTGACTCAATTTGCCCGCGTGACTTTATGAGAGAGTCCTTCGTCCACCGACCTTGGATTAGTGTGCGCGGGGTGAACCCGCTTCAGCACAAGGAAATGATGTATGAACGATAAAGGCGGAATTATTTTTCTAAGACACGATATAAAAAGACAACCGAGAAATGTGCTCGAATGAAGGTCAGTTTTAAATTATTGCCACATTTATGCCATTTCCTACTTTTCCTTCGTGGCAAAACAAAATAAAACAGTAAGTGTCGCCGAGTCCGAGCCTTTTTTTTAATTTATGCGAAGAGTTCGTTAAGTAATTCGCTCGCGTGACTTCAATAAAAGCGTTGACCATCGGAGTCCGACCTCGTTTCCAGGATCTCCATTGTTGACAAAGAGATCCTGGGAACGAGGTTGATCGGAGTCTTGATGTGTATGCGCGGGGTAAACCCCGATCGATCAGCACACGGAAATGACGAACTGTGACAATGTAGTTAGCACTTTTACCGTCCTCCTTCATCCCTTGCATTTTCATCACCGATGCCCTGCTTTTGCTAGGACCGCTTCTATAGCGCAAATCTGCAGCATTTCACTGCGAATTCAAATTTGCTCAGCTTCCAATTCTATTTGGTGGATACCTAACTTAGGCAAAGCAAAATTACAAAGTAAGTGACACCGTCTC
>BLFO01000962.1:937373-939914 GCA_014634245.1 Montipora cactus | reverse complement strand
CATAATACAAAGATAATGAATAAAGAAAAAGAGAGAAGAAAGAAAATTATAAAGAGAAGAGAAAAAAGAGTTTTAAAAATTGTAAGGGGTTCAGAGTCATGGATTTTAATTATGTTTTGGTCAAGGCAGAATGGAGCACACCTGTCACTTTTTCTAGGATTCCCCCTCGCCTTCCTTTGGTTTTGGTTATAAAATTGTCAAACCAGTTTCATTTTTATTTTTCTTTGCTCCACTTTGTGATGATACTGAGACAACAAAAAATGAGAATTAAATTGGTTGAATTAAAAGTTTTCTAATCAAGGTTTTTTTTTTCTTTTAAACAAAAACAATTACATGTCTGGAGTAAATATACACAGTTTCAATTTAAGCAATTTCTATTTCTTTCTTGGTGAAGTCAGTCCTCTTTCATCTAAAAGGCTTTCCTGCCATGTTCTCACATTCTGTCTTCCACTGCATCCACAGTGCCAGTTTCAGTGAGCAAAATTTGTCTCTCGTTGACATTGTGTTTTTCATTTCTTACAGGAGAAAATAACAGGTGGATTGTTCTATCACCACTGATTGCAATTTTCCAGCTGAAAGGGAGTTTTGTTATCAATAAAGAGTATAAATGGGCCATGTCAAGACGATGACATGCCATTATGGGGAGGACATTTCATTAAGGGTTGATGACTGAGGCTTAGCTTATTGCGCACGAAAATGTTTGAGGCCTTGACTGCAGGATAAAGAAATAAAATTCTTGTTTCTGGTCGTTGACTGGACATCAGTAGTAGAAGTCACGTCGTCTCTGTTGTTGCACGTAACATGAAATGTACTGTTCAAGAAGTTGGACATGTGGTGTGAACTGTCATATGGCTGGACACACTTGATGTTTACCTGACATGAACAGCACGGAATATTATGCTATTTCACCCATCTCATAATTCATGTGATTGTCTCTATCCCAACTGTAATGTTCAAAACACACATGTTCGGGTTGGCTTCATGACTTCCCCTACAGGCAGTTAAGGGGTAACTGCCTGCATCATTGATACAGCCAGCCAAGCAGCACTGTTTACCGCCACCGTGGATGCGCAACTGTAATAGCAGTTGTAGCAAACGGGAAGGTATGTTGATAGTGGTAGTGGAATTCCTGTATATACTGTACAAATGAATTCCTGGAATTTCAATTTGCAGGGTCCAAAAGAGATCCTAACAGTCAAATCTGAGGTCACTCTTCTTTGTCAAGTTTTCTATCAAATAGTCAATTTTTAGTTTAGCCCTGTTCAAGCTGAACATACGCAGTTCACGAGACAGCTGGCAGGTGTATGCTGCAGTGGCTGGAGTTAGGCTTACCAAGATGACAGATAGGCTTGGTAGACCCTTGGTAAAATACTTGTTCCGGAATTTGATGTTATAATTAATTCCAAGAGACACTGCACGTTCCCAGCTAAAAGGATTGCAGCTGACGTTGAATATACGACAGCCACTATTGAAGTCTCTCAGACTCCTCAAATTCTCTCTTTTGTTTATCAGTAGACTTACGAAAAGTCTCTCTCGCGACTTCGTCGCTCGCTCATTCACTTCGCGTACGAAAAATCACTTCTGGGGTTATCGTGAGGTCGACTTGTGGCAAGTCTAGTTTATCAGTGGCACCATAAACTAAGCCCTTCTAGTTTTGTTAATTTTTTAAACCCAGTATCTTCTATTCATTCATATAATACATGTCAATCACAGATTGATAATCTGTTTGTTACATCTGTTCATACCACTCAATACAACTGTCGGGATAATCCGTTTTCGAATGACAAGATTCTTGTCATGAACACCATTGCGCAGGCGTAGGCGTAATGCCAAAATGGTGGAGAGAGTGGAGGATTTGTTTCACGATGGCATGCAATCTTCTTTAGCAAAATTAGGATATCCCAATCTAAAACTGAAAAAGGAACAATATGACGTGTTGGAGCGATATGCCTGGACAAAAATCTGTGCTGAATATGTTACCAACGGGCTGTGTTGTCAAGCGTTGCCTGGGATTTTCGATTAGAATTTGTGTAACGTGGAAATGTAAAGCAGATTGTGTCGCTGCTGAATGCACTGATCTGGGATTAGTTAAAAGTCTGTCTTTGTTTTTTTTGTATCGCGGAAGATGAAAGAGAGTGAAACACCAGACTCTAACACGAGATTCTTTCCAAAAGAATAAATCATTCTTTTAATCATAAGACTATGTCTTCTTTGAAGGATCTTTCAAGTTAGATTCTTCGTCACCAGAGAAGGTTTAGGATTCTTTTCAAAAGAAGATGAGTTCTTTGGGGAAGAGTTTCCTTGCTGTTATAAAGAAGTAGAGGTCTTGAGGGGAGTATCATTTTGCTGCTTTTCATTAACACCAATCCGGTGTGGCCAATACATCACGCACGCGCACAACCATTTCACCCGGTCAGTTAGCAGCCATTGACAGCTGTTTTGGCGGGTTAGTGTTAGCGTATGTCATCTTGCTTTTATTGTTGTTTTATTTAATGTATGCCAATATATCGTGACACAATTTGCTCGCGTGAGTTTTTCAAG
>BLFO01000962.1:929873-932373 GCA_014634245.1 Montipora cactus | reverse complement strand
CTTCTTGTTAACCGGGCGGCCATGGGCCGACCGCGGTTCTTGCTCTGCAATCGGTTTATTTTTTATTTTTTTTCGTTTTGTCGGAGAGCTGAACCAAACTTCCACTCGGCCACATAGTCGGTGGGACCTCCAGTCACGCAACTTAGGATGTTTATTTGCCAAAAAGATGTTAAAACGTCAATGTACTTAAAATTTTATGAATATAGTCCGCTTTTTATTTACAAAAAAATATATATATTTTTGTGTCTTATTGAAACATGTAATCGTGACTTTTAAGAAAGAGAGCTAAGACTATTACGTCATCGAAGATTTGACAACGGTTACGACTGATGGTGCAATCGGAGATTTGACAATGGCTACAAGTAATGGTACAATACCTTTGTGTGCAGCCGTTGTTGTCAGTTTGTTGTGCTACAGATTGATCAAGTGATTTTAGTTCTATAGTCATCAGTGAATCAACAAGGACTGCTTTGGAATGTGTACTACGTTGCGACTATAGTGGTAAGAAAACAGATAAAATTTAGTTTTGTTGGTGAGCAGTCCCAAATTTCTATTCGGTCATATAGTCAGTGACACTTCGAATCACGCAACTTATGATGTTTACAGGTATTCGGCAAAAGCTGTTAAAACGTTAATGTACTTAAAATTTTATGAATATTCTACTCTTTATTTAGTACAAAATATATTGCCTTTTTGTGTTATTTAAGCGGTTGATTCGAAGCGAGTATTGAATACATAAAAGGTCATTATGTCATCCATGGAATGTGTCGACGTTTCAACTTTCATTGGTAGGGAAATAACCACCGTACTAAAAATAGCCGTGGATAACGTAATTCTTAAATTAAGTGACGCGTGTGACTACTTTGCTAGGCCTTTACTCGTGTAAAAAACCAATTAAATTTAATCGCGACTTTTAGGAAAGAAAGCTGTAAGTTGTTAAAAGTGTTATTATCGTATCGTTCATACCCATAGATATCCTGATGACAGTTTAATTAAGACCATTGCGTCATCGGAGATTTCTCGGACATTTCACCTCGGCTATAAATGATAGTGCAATAAGTTCGTGTGCAGTCGCTGTTGTAAGTTGTTGTGCTACCGATTGATCAGGTGATTTTGTGTCTATAGACTGCTTTGGAATGTGTACTACGTTGCGACTATAGTGTTAAGAAAACAGATAGATTTTGAAAGCGCGGTTTTAAGATCTGAAAGATCTTCTTGTTTTAATTTGACCTGCAGAATGTCTGTGGAATGTGAGTTTGCGTGACGATCTCCGTGGACGTGGAAAGAGTGATATTGATTTAAGACATCTGAGAATTTAATTTGACAATAACGTACTCAAACAGTTTTCATTCTCTTTTCATTAAGAACATTAAGAAAGGCGGCAAGTGGGACGCAAAGAAACATCAATTGTTGTAATAACATCCTGACATTCCGCGAGAATCTTTAGTAAAATTAATATCCGATTGCTGTTGAACTGAGTGTTTCCGTTGGCAAATTTAGTTGTATCAATAAGAGATAATAAACTTTATTTTACCAGTCCGGCGGGCACCCTTCAACAACATTTTTTCAATTTTCGAAACTGAAGTTGGGTGGACGCCAATGGAATGTTTCCAAGACGAATTCGACTGCTGCCAAGTGAATAGGAAGGAATATATTGTCAAGGAAACATTTGATTGACATCCACCCAAATTTAGTTTTGAAAAATGGAAAAAAAAAAAAAAAAAAACGGTTGAGGGGCGCGTGTGACTGATAACCGCTGTAAAGTTTCAGGCTCATCTGTCTGGTAACTTTCACCACCTTCCAAATTTTACCCGCGATTTCTTCGGTCCAACTAAACATGCTATAGCTAGATAACTTGTATTAAGGACGTTCGCGCGAAAATTTTTCAACATTCATTTTTTTCTGAAACTTTTACCGCTGTAAAATGATGAGTTAGTTATGTCAGAAATGTAAAAAAAATGGGGGGTCACCGACTTCGTTTTGGAGAGAACATGCCCGGAAAAACACCCAAAATGTGACAAAATCGGGCTTCGTTAGCGAATAAGGCCAGTGTCTCTAAACCCAAATATATTGCAATTAAATCTTTGAAATATTGTTTAAGTGGACTTATTAAGTGAATTTAGTCGACTGTTGAGGTTCCTTAAAGATCAAGTTCGCATTTAGCGACCACAGTTTCACGCGCCTTGCCGCCGCAAGATGGCAGGATTTGATGTCCCGTGAGCAGAAATCTTGAAATTTTTTTAACTTCCCACATTGATATTTTGTTCATTTTTGGACAACGTGGGGATAATTGTAAATAAAATCCGTTTCTGGAAAGAAAAATTGGGGTCACCAAACGTCCAAGACCGTTAAGTCCAGGCAAAGCTATAGCAATGGCCTTTTGCCCTACCATTGCTCATTTTATTACTTAGCGCGCGCTCGTGTATGACGTGGCGTGTGCATTTGCGTTCGCAGTAAGGATGCGCAGAAACAATTGGCGCGAACGTCCCTAACTGTTTGT
>BLFO01000962.1:913633-918633 GCA_014634245.1 Montipora cactus | reverse complement strand
TGAGCGCCATCGTTTTTGCATTTAAATGGTTTAAAATTTAGCGTCTACTTATTTCCCACCTATTCTTTACAACAAAAGTGTCGAGGCTTAGAGCAAGAACTAACGAATTACAGGATAGCGAAAAGCAGGAAATGGAGGTAAATGTGTATCGCACCTCCAATTTTCTAGCATTAGCATTACACCAATTTCCTTTGTTATTCGACCGAAAAAACTGTTTCTCAGTTATTTCAATAGACAAGTATATTTCCAGATTTACACATTCAAGCAATGTTCCACGTAAATTTTATTAAAATCATTGTTCTCTTAGGATCTGGAGGATAAACTTTCCTTTGATATGAACCCTTGTGCTGTTTCCGGGGAAAACGACGAGGAGGTCCGAGAGCGTCGCATCAGTGCAGAATTACAAACATTCAAACATAAGCTTGCAACGTACGTAACTTCACCCTTAGAGGTACCGGAGGTAAAACAAGATCAGTTCAAAACTCCAGTAAAATTGGTTATCGTAAAAACACTCAGCGAGCATTTGGAGGATCTTTATATCGGAACACGAGAAATGGTATCAGAAACTTGTAAATGTAGCGAAGATCTTAAGAGGGAATTCTACGATTTCGCTTACCACGGGCTGCGCGCCGACCACGATGAATTGGTTTACAGAGTTAAAGATTTGGAAGATACAGTTGAAGAAATGGGCGAAGAAGAGAAGGAAGAGTTACAAAAGGTTAAAGAATTTCAGGTGAATCGAGAAAGCCTGATAAAAGAATTGGAGGAAAAATGGCGAACTCTCTTCTCTCCGGTAGGTTATTAAGAGGAGCCTGTGTTGTATGTACTGGTGAATAAAAGGAAAAGGGGATGGAAACAGAAACATATAAGTCCCTGGGAGAATTTGAATCCCCGACTTTCCTTTGACTGAGAGGACTTGGAGGGAGATGAGCTCCAGTCAGAATATAACAATACATGAATATTTATGGAGCAGTATTGTGCTTTTGCATGTCCTTTATGGGGACATAAAATTCATTACACAAGCAATTCAGTAAGAAAAAGGTCACTTTTTTAATTCCATCGCTGTCGTTTAATTTGCAGCCTGGGCGCCTTCCAAAAAATCGATGGTCAGCAGACATCACTCGAAGAGGGGAAAGGTCCACGGACAATAAAAAGGTGTCTATTACCTATTAGTATCACCCAACTAGGGGACTAATGTAAATCCTGCATTTTGATTGGATACGCTACTACAGGACATTAGTGATAGTCCTTGAGTAGCAAAAAGCGTGACGCTCTCTTTCGCTTTATTCCCAAGTAAATATTTCTTCAACTTGCATTTGCTAACTTTCTTATTGCCTTTTCTGTCCGACTAGTTGGGTGATACTAAAACAATTAGACCCTTCGCCTTCAAGGGCCACGGGTCAATAGCCCATTCGTATTGACCCGTAGCCCTTGCGGGCTACGGGTCTAATTGTTAACTATTGTACTATTCTAATCATATCATTATTCATCCTCGGATTTTAGAGTAGCTTTATGTAGCCAGTTCTCCGAGCATTTACCCTCCCAAACATGATACACCACAGACGACAAACCACAACAACGGAAACTACATGCCCTACTCTTTGCGAATGGTGTATGGGTATTTTTTACGTCCAACGGGGTGGTGATATGCTGCCTACAGTTCGTCCTTCTTCGAGAAGACCATTTTGCAAATTTCACAAAAGTGGCCTCGGATTTGCAAGTGCAAAAGAGGGTCAAACAAGTGTTGTTATCCAAATATAGAGGAGACTGTGTCGTTTGTATGTATTGGTTAATAAAAGGATCAGAAGATGGAAACAGAAACATATAATTCCCTGGGGGAATTTGTATCCCCGACCTTCCTTCCCCTCACTGAGACGACTTGAAGAGAGATGGGCTCCAATCAAAATAAAACAATACATTAATGTTTATGGAGCAGTATTGCGCTTTTGCTTCTTTGTTTGCATATCCTTTGCGGGGATATACAATTCATTACACAAGCAATTCAGTAAGAAAAAAGGTCATTTTTATTAAGTCCATCGGTATCCGTTAATTTGCAGCCTGATTGCTTTCCAAAAAATCGATGGTCAGCAGAAATCACTGGAAGAGGGGAAAGGTCCACGGACAATAAAAAGGTGTCTATTAACTACTATTTATTATCCAAGTGTATGAATTATTGTACAAAGAACGCACGAAACGAGTACAAACATTACAGTCAGTTATGTGTATACTTGGTTTTTGTACAATAGGAAACCGGTTTTACTAGTTTAGTTGCTGACGTTGCCTAGCACGCGCATATCTGTCACACGTTCTCGTTTGTTTAAAATTCGTTTGTTAAAAATTTAGCGCAAGAAAGTTGGATAATAAATAGCTTATTAGATGGTTTGGAGTGTAGTATCGCTCAGTATTTTTACTTGTTGTTTGTAGTTTGACTCGCCCTAGCGGGCTCGTCAAAATACTCAGCGATACTACGCACCAAAACGTCTAATAAGATATAATTATTAACCGAAAGTGAGGTCTCTGGAAAATAACAAAAAAAATGGAGGTAACCGGACTGCCATATTGGTGATTGTGATATAGCCTTGTTTGGTAAACGAGTCAATCAATTACTGATGTAACTTCACAACCCGTCTTGGACCAAGGCCTAGCGGGAATTTTAATAAGCGGTGATTTCCGGCCATACAAGGGTAAAGAAAACTATTTCAAGAGCTGTCAAACCAACATGAAAACCTGAACTGAACTCTGCATATTTAATTACTGCTCAGTTGTTGGCAACGCCTGTAAACCTCCTTTTCGAAATTAAACTTTCTCGACAGGTTCAAGGTTGATCCAGTTTGTAAAATGACTTGATAACTTCTTTTGTATTTGCGCGTTAATGTGTGTAGGTCATGAGAAACACAGATCGTGGTGCTAGGCCGAAACAAAGAAACGTTCGAGATAAGCGGTTACAAAACCCGAAGCCTCTCTCACAAACGAGGAAAAAAAAATTGAAGTGCCTCCGATTGGGAAAGTAAGTCCTCTTGTATTCCAAGCCTTCGTGGGAACGTTCCGGTGTTTATCCTATTAACATATTGGAAAGTGGTCGTACGATATTTTATTCCCGTTGCTTGCCGCTTTCTAGACACCGTTTTTGATTGGGGCAACAATCGTCTCCGCCGCAAAGCAAGAATGGAACTACAGCGGAGAAAGACGATGCTTACCGAACTCTTCAAGATCCTTAAGTGAAATCTCCAAATAAAACTGTAGTTTTTAAAGTTATTATCATCAAGAGATAAACTCGTCATGATCAGCTTTGTTTACCGTAGTGTCATTTTTCTGAGGAATCTCACTTGGAATCTGACATGGCATTCCAGATTCAGTCATCAGCTACCCCCTTTTTGTGTGATTATCAATTTACAATCAGATTTAACTGTATATTTATACTGTATACCTTATGACTAACATAATGTTTTTATTTTTTTATCCTAGATTTGATTCTCAACGGTTAAAAGAATCATAGGAAAGAGAGGAGGATGTGCATAATCAATGAATGAATCCATCCATCCATCCATCCACTCCATAACTTAATGTTGTCCTCAATTCGAATCTCCTTGTATTCCCAAAGGGTTTGACTTGGGTTCAACAATGAGTTCGCCGATTAGGTCTATATAATCCATCAATCAGTCGATTGATTGTACGCGATCGATCAATCAATCATTTTTTATTGGGGTAACACAAACGTGTGTCCTGAGCATTTCTTCCTGTCTATAACCGAATTGTATTACTATGTGTTTTTTCGCGTGTGTTGTACCATTTTAAAGGCAGCAGAGACATAATAAAGGAAATGTAGGTATAATAAAACTGAAATGTTAAAAATGCTACAAGATATTGCAAGTTTTTAATAACTACTTCGTAACTTCGGTCGGATGATCTACCCATTGAGCCACTAAAACTAGCCATTTTAGATCGCTTCTCGCGAAAACGAGAAGCAGCGCTGCGAGAGGTATGGGGTTACCGTCCCACACACCTGTGTTTTTTTTATACCATGTTTTATGTTATTTACGGTTCCCGTTTTCTAGTTCAATTATATTTCTTTATTGCTTCTCATGCACTGAGGCCACAAATTCAACTGGAAGAGAACAAGGAGGCGTAACTCTTAGTACAGAGTTTCAAACTTCGCACAGTCGTAGTAAACGTCTTGGAACCGTTAGCTGCCTTTCAGATACTGCGCTGATACATTGTAAAAATTCGATTGCCCTTCTCGGGAAGAATGTTTGATGCACTTAAGCCTTAAATTTCTTACTTCCTGTTAAGCTTTCGCTAATAACTGAGGGAGAAGTCAGTTTAAACCCTGTTGAGTGCGCGTGAACCGGAAGTTGTCTGACTAGCAGCAGGGGTAGCTGCTTTTGAATAATCTAAAGTTTTCGTGTTAATTATGTCATTATGTAGTAAGTTTCAGATTCTCTTAGATCTAGGGACAAAACAGCAAGTGCCAGGCTTATGAAGAAATGAGATTGAAGGTGCCAGAGGCTACGATCCTGTCTACAGGAAGACCTATATTCCCAGTTATTAAACTGGTCCACTGTTGAATTGAGAAGAACTCGAATAATAACTCCCTTAAACCTCCGACCAGTGTACCGAAGGAAATGTGTCAGACGAACCCGAGGCATAATGTTAAATACAGATATTTATTTGTTTATTTATCTACTTTCATACAGTAATTCCTTCAATTACCTATAGTATTAGAGCCTGGGGAAACTGTTCTACTACTCAGCTTCATTAAATCATATTCGTGCAAGAGTTATATATAAGTTATCGATCACCTACTTCATGTGATGCTTCAACTTTCACGTTTTTATTTTGATAAAGAAGCTGATATGGTAGTTAATAAGAAAAAAGAGTTTCATTATTATTAGTTAGTTAGTGTATTTACTATATGACTAGCTCCGTCAGCGGGCAAGATAAACCAAATCGCGGACTGTGATTGGCTACCTCGAGCAAGCAAGATGGAGCTATACTGCCCG
>BLFO01000962.1:906133-911133 GCA_014634245.1 Montipora cactus | reverse complement strand
TCTCATGACAAAACAGCAGTCGCAGGGCAGTCTGGTACTTTTGCGTTTTCATGTAAGTGGTTTTATTTAATGTATGCCAATATATCGAGACACAATTTGCTCGCGTGTCTTTATCAAGGTCCTTCGAACATCAACCTTGATTAATGTGCCGGGGTGAACCCCCTTCAGCACAAGGGAAGGGGTATGAACAATAGAGGTGGAATTTTATTTCCTAAGATACGATATGAAAAGACAACTGACAAATGTGCTCACATGAAGGTCAGTTTTAAGTTGATTAAAATTACCTAAATTTGCAAATTATTGCCACATTTATACCATTTCCTACTTTTCCCTACATGGCAAAACAAAAGAAAACAATAAGTGTGGCCGAGCAGTCTGGTCCATGGGTGCGTGACTTTTTTTAATTCATGCGAAGAATTCGTGACACAATTCACTCGCGTGACTTCATTAAAAGCGTTGACCATCGGAGTCTTAATTAGCGTGCGCGGGGTAGACCCCTTCAGTATAAGGAAATAACAACTGTGAGAATGCAGCTTACAAAGCACTTTTTACGGTATTCCTTCATGCCTTGCATTTTCATCACCGAGGGCCTGGTTTTGCTGGGATAATACAAGACTAGTGTAATAGCTGGTGAACACAAGGACCGCCTGTAGAGCGAAAATCTGATCATTTCACTGCGAATTTAAATTTGCTCAGCTTCCATTCTAGGTGGATACCTAACTTATGCAAAGCAAAATTACAAGGTAAGTACCAGACACTGTTTCGTCAGTCAATTTTGACCAGAATGTGTAAGCATCTATTTACCGCTTTATTTACAAGCATGCATGAATGCTGGACCTTGCTCACGAATCTCGCTCGGGTGTGACGTCATAGTTTGATATCCAAATAAAATTAATCAACTGCGGTGTAATTTGCCAACTGCGATTACTTCCTTGTTGATCTTCAGAGCTTCTTGCTAATTGCATTGAAGCAGGCGGAGCTCACCTCCTCTTCGTTCCTTTACCATGAGTAAGTACTTAAACATACTAGTATTGACTATCATTTGTAGTCTACAGATGCCAAAATATTGTTGCTGAAAAGCAATAATTTTGCAGTTTCCGGGTTGGTAAGCCAACCCGGAAAGTCATGTAGTTTTGTGAGTGGTTTTTACTTGCAGAATGCGTAAAGAAGTTTATTGAGTTTTATCCCATTTTTGGACGAGAAAATGCCTTACGTCCAATCTTAAACCAGTACTCAAGTTGACTGGTCTCTGAATGAAGCCTCTTGATGCTTGAGTGAATTGATCCATTTGTTAGTGTCATTGACGAAAAGAAGTGAGCATTACGCTTTCCGTAATTAGCAACTAAGACTTCGATCTTTTGCAAAAGTAAAATGGCACACACTGAAACTAGACCAAGCGACTGCTATTACATACGCTGCGCATTAAGCTTTAACTCGACAGTCTTTCGACTTTTGGTATGTTGTGCTAACTGTGCGCTAAGCATATATAGTCGCATGGGCCCGAGTGCAATTATGGATAAGATTCACAAGTATTTTCACAGTTTTCACTAAATTGTCCCAGTCGCGAATTTGTATGCGGATTCCCGGTTCTCGGTTCTTAATTTTAGTAGCATCCCTTCTTGCACCAGGGCCGCGACATTGCGAATAAATTTTTATCACACACAGGGCAAAATTATTGAAGTAAGCTCGATCAATGTCGCAACAAATGACAATCAACTTAACACGCTTTAAAGTTCAATTCAATAAATCGTTGCTGTCAACAGAAATAGCGCTTAATTAGCTACTTTCATATAACCCGCAATACATTCTATTTTCCCCACAAATTTTGCATAAACTATTGTCAAATATTCCCAAGTGCATTTGAAAACAATAGTTTACGCAAAATTTGTGGGGAAAACATAATACATTGCGGTTTATATGAAAGTAGCTAATAGAGAGCTTTAGATTGTAGGACGAGGACGAGCACGCGCTCAGTGTTGTTCTATGAGAAAATCTCGTACTCATAGTCGTTCTCGTCCTAGAATCTAAGGCTCCCTAATATGTGGAAAAACAGCTGTTTACTCAGAGTAAGAATCTGGAAGAAGATTTTGTAACTTCGCTTGCTCTGGTCTGGATAAGCAACTGTTAAGCAATCAGGGTCAAGCAATCATGCTCTAGTGCCCTCATCATACAGAAAAAATTGCCCTCCGTCTCCGTCAACCAGCGTTCAGTAATATTGCGCCGTATGTGCTAAAGTGGAACTTCGAACCAACTCAATCATGAAGATACCCGGAAACCAGGACCAAGTTGTCAATTGCGGTATGACGAAATCGTTTTATCGGAATCACCGACAAGGAGGTAAAATTAAAGATCAACCTTCGAAGATATAGGACACTAATTTTACAATTAACCTTAATTTTTGTAGCTTCTTCAGGCAAATCAACTTGGAATCGAGACGACACACTGTATGAAGGTGTTATTTATGAAAAAAGGCTGGCGGATGACATTGGGCCACAGTGGAAAGATTTAGCACGTGCACTGGGATTTTATCAAGCCAGCATTGAAGCCATTCAACAGGAAAAAGGCAACTCCAAGGAATACTGCATAGAGATCCTTGTTCGCTGGCTTCGCCAGAACGGAAAAGGGGCCACTGTCGGAAAGCTCGCCGAAGCTCTAACGAAGATAGGGCTTAAGAATTTAGCTGATAGATTCCCGATCAAAGCAAGCGATACAAACCGAATAAGTCATTCTGACTTATTTTTCAGAGTTGTTATCGTGTTAGGTTGTGTTTAATGAAACGATTAAGAAAACGTGATTTACCATTAAAAAACATCGATAAATGAGTTAACTCACAGCGTCACAGCGTCTTAGTCTTGATGAGAAATGAAGCAAACATAGCCTATTGAAAGTATCATGTAATTTTTTTATCGCCCTTTGGATGCAAGACGCTGTGAGTTACCTCATTTATCGATGTTTTTTTCCAGAACGACAAAATTGAAGAGACAGTTCGTAAATTTTGTGAACAACTGATTAGTTTCCTGAAAGAAGAGGTAATATTCCGGTAAATGTTTTCCGCACTTTCTTGTGTAGATCAGGCTTGGCGTACTGAGGGCTTCTCGTTTCTTTCTTTCTTTTGAAACTAGGATTCTAAGGGAAACAGCAAAGTGAGAGAGCTAGAAGACACGGTAAGCAATCAATCAATCAATCAATTCAATCAATCAATTCAATCAGTCTATATATCAATCAACATTTGTTCGCCTTGTTGCAATGTTTACTTGTGTCAACTTAAAATGTTTCAATGAGTTAAGGAAGTCATAGGGGTTATCAGATATCAAATTATGATAAAGTTTCGATAAAAGGCACACTTTGAATGTTTACAACGGCGTGCTCTATGAGAGTACAGATGCACGGCTGACGCAACTCGTAGGACCTAGAAAATAAAGTTTTCCGAAAATTTTAGCCGAATACTTGATGAAATTAAATAATTCTTTATTATACAGTGTAAAAAAAAATAAAGAATGCTCGCATGTGATCTGCTTTGGGGATCTTCTTCCCATAAATTCAACTATTCGTACAACACAACGAATGGTCCAAACGCAGCACAGGTGCCCCAAGCTCAGTGAGAGCATGGCCGACAAAAATATAAGGATTTGTATGGGAATCCCGATAAAAAGCTTAAGAAGATAATTATATGAAAAAAATCTCAATTAAAAAGCCTAACCTTATTGCCATCGTGGATAGCTTCCTTCCTGTGTGGTTATTTTGCAGATCCGACGCGATTCGAGCCATTTCACAATTTCGCGGTTGTCAACGGTTATTTAACAATTAGACCCGTAGCCTGCAAAGGCTACGTGTCAATAGCCCATGAGGCAAAGGCGAATGGGCTATTGACCCGTGGCCCTTGAGGGCAAAGGGTCTAATTGCTTTAGTATCACCCAACAAGTCGAACAGAAAAGGCAATAATAAAGCTAGCAAATGCAAGTTAAAAAGTATATATTTGAGAATAAAACGAAAGAAAGCGTCACGCCTTTCTCTACTCGAGGACTATTAATAATAGTCCTTTGGTAGCGTAGCCAATCAAAATGCAGGATTTGCATTAGTCCACTAGTTGGGTGATACTAAAATCGGTTATAACGGGGACAGCTATTCTTAGAGTTATTTTCATAGATTTGTGTCGTAGAGTTAGAGTTAAGTTTCCAAAATCGTGATTCAGGATTTTGGCAGTCCAAAATCCTGAATTCAGGATTTTGGCGGTCCAAAATCCTGAATTCAGGATTCTGGATGTCGTTAACTCTACCTCTAAGTCATAACTCTACTGAAATAGCTCTATTGATAGTTAACCTCGGTTATAACCGTTATAACGTTTATAACCGAATGGTTATAACCGTTGACAACCCAGAAATTGAAAAATGGCTCAAATCGCGTCGGATCTGGAAAATAACCACACAGGAAGGAAGTTACTCACGTTCGCAACAAGGTTAGGCCTTTTAATTGAGATTTTTTTCATATAATTATCTTCTTAAGCATACAAATCCTTATATTTTTGTCGGCCATGCTCACACTGAGCTTTGGGCGCCCGTGAAC
The DNA here is from genome assembly GCA_014634245.1 of Montipora cactus. Taxonomy (NCBI): domain Eukaryota; kingdom Metazoa; phylum Cnidaria; class Anthozoa; order Scleractinia; family Acroporidae; genus Montipora; species Montipora cactus. The sequence continues at coordinate 906,570 of BLFO01000962.1, read as the reverse complement.
GCAGCAGCAGTTTGTTTACCAGCCAGACCAGGCACACGCATTAAGCTGCTTGTTTTCCAATTGTTCAGGCTTTCGTAGCAGGTGGTTTGATGATTTTTAGAAGCTTCTTTCAACCGGGGTTCACTTTCGAGTGATCATTGCTACGAGAAAAGCAAACGAAGGGGGAGGGGGCGCGGAGAACGGGCGAGGAACCGCCTACAATCAACCCCACAACATTTTCGACTGACAGGCGGATTTTTTGTGACACTTTATCAGCCAATCAGGAACGATATTTTCTCTGTCCGTGGGCGAACGGAGGTTTCGAAAATGCTGAGGAGTTGATTGCGGGAAGTTCCTCACTCATTCTCCTCGGCCCCTCCCCCCTCGCGTTCTCGTTTGACTTCGGTCCAGGTTTTCGCATGGCCATATTCAAAACGATCACTCTTAAGTCAACCTCG
>BLFO01000962.1:870993-888493 GCA_014634245.1 Montipora cactus | reverse complement strand
TCGGGATCAACACGCACAGTATTGCACAGAACAGATGCAGCCACATCTCGCCTGAGTTTGTCAGTATCAACAGAGTTCAGCTTCCGGTAAGTAATTTTACGTCTAGCCATTGATGGTCTAGAGGCTAATAAATGACATATAACAGACGCGTGGTCTGATATGAAGCGATCCACTTTCTTTACAGATTGTTGAGTCCGTGAAGCGCGTAATAATTAGATCTAGAATGTGACCGTTGTTGTGAGTGCTCTTTTTAACATGTTGCCGCAGTCCAACCGATTCGAGTAAATCACGAAATTTAACTGAATCGGGATCATCAACAGAGTCAACATGGATGTTAAAATCTGGATAGTAGCAGGGATAACGATATTTTAAGAAACAACACAACACTTTTTTAAATTTAAAAACATGTTTCCACAGAAACTTCTGTTATCTTCAGTTTAAATTACAACGTACAGAGTTGAATATATAGTGTGAACCAAAATGCTAATTAGCTGTAAGGAAACATGACAATGTAAAAGATTACAAAGAAAGTTTTAAATTAACATGATAAAGTTGATGATTAAGTGTAGGTTTCTTCCTCTGAATATGAATGGCTTCTTTTATCTTAAGTTGGAAGGTGGTAGAGGCGTGATCTAGGATACTAAAACAATCATTAGAGCACAAAGTATGGCAATGCTTAGAATTCTGTAGATGTTTGAAGACGTGCGAGGTCCTATCACTGAAAGTGTGCTCGCGTACGCGAGGAAAAATGCCGGGTAGTTTCGCCGACATAGCAGGCACTACAGCCCGCACACAAAAACTTGTATACCACACCCGCACGGAGCCCACTAGGGACAGGATCCTTCACACTGAACATGTTGCCGATTTTAAATGATGAGAAAACTAAGTTAATATCAATATTATTACAATAACGTTTAGCAAAAAGAGATCTTGAGATCTTTCGTAAGATGTACACCAAGATATTTAGTACTGGTCATAGTCCGCAATACTGTCCCTTAAAGGGTGTAATTGTAATCGGTATCCTGCCTCTTCCTGCTTATTCGGAGGACTTCACACTTATCAGGGTTGAAAGACAGATCCCAGTCCTTTTCCCACTCTTCCAATCTCATGAGATCTGCCTGGAGTTTCAGAGAATCCTCGTCAGAATCGATTGCGAGCAAGATAGCTGTATCATCCGCGAACAGGTGAACCCTTGATTGTACATACTCTGGCAAATCATTTATAAAGGTCTTACTCTGGCAAATCATTTATTTAAGGTCTCTAAGAAGCTCGACATTTAAGGACTCTAAGCAAATTGAAAATAAACACTCAGCTTAAGTTTACATCCCGCCGATGCTTGACTTGAATAACTGCGTAGCCACCAGTGTGGACCACAGATATCATGATATGTCAAACTGGATTGAGACCAGCGAAAAATGCAGATAGAAAACATCATCCAAACCGTTTTCCACTTAAACACGAAAAGCGTTTGACTGTGTAAGAACCTTCGTTGATATATAGTATGGCCGTGTAGCCGCGTCGAGCCACAGAAAGCGCGCGAAAAATGAAGCCTCGCTTATGCTCAGGTGAGTTCACCTAGGTTGAGCCTGCAATCCCATCGAAAACCAGTACCTGGCCAGCGGTCAACTTTAAAAAAAAAACAGTTGACCTCGGTGAGCTTAAGCTTGAGCCCGCGATGTGGTCATGTGATACTGATCAGTGGATATCTTGTTCTGACAGGTGTCAGTCAATCAAAAGATGGATGTCCAATATCAAAGATGTCTGCTGTAAACTAGCATGATACTTGTCACATTGGCATACATAGAGGGGTGGACGGACGTACGGACGGACGGTCATGACGTCATGGCTATAAAGCCAAATTTTCTCGCATCGATGGGTTATCATATTTTCTTAACAATGGTGCTCCGTGCGCGCGCCTTCGCGGCGCTCCGCTATTAAATTGCTGAATGATTATACTGATGTTCTTAAAATTGACATTAATTAAAAAAAATTATAAACAACTTGTTAAAATTTAAAAAAAAGGTATGGATAAAAAGATTGATGCCACAGTTAAAATTTTAAAACTAAAAAAAAAAAGAAGATAAAAAATCGGTTGTAGAACAAAATATTGATAATACTTTGATAAAATACAATTTTATAAATAAATTTAATCAAATCAATCGATATAAAATGCTTGTTGATATCAACAAAATTCAAAGACAAAATATGTTATTTGAATTGGATAAAATTAGAAAGCAACATTGATTATGTGAATGAATTCATAGAACAAACAAAAAAACAAATTTGTTTAAAGGGAAAGGACATCATTAAAAAACTGAACAGTTACAAACTCTCAGGAAACAAGAGTTGATAAACAGAATTTTGCAGCTAAAAAAACCAATAGCTGCTCCTAAAACGAAAAATATTATTCAATCAACAAAGGAGACTTTTTTCTGATTGGGTGTTGAAAATTGTAGTATCCAGTTTTCCAACCGTGCGCTCTGATGTAAACAAAAATGGCTTTCGATGCGGCGATTCCAACCTGTGCTTCTTCGATCGTTTTATGTAGCTTGAGCCAGTTGAAGGTGATCATTTAAACTTTAAGTGACAGGGAAAGATTCTGTAAGGGGCATTAAAGTCGGCGGGAATTTTTCTTTCCTTACTCTTTTTGTAAGCAGTCCTTCTGATTTGCTCGGGGAAGCAACGCCTCTGAAGTTGCTTCGAGTCGGCTTTTATACTTTTTAGCTTTATTTCTCCATGTAAGTGATTGTATCGAAACAAATGCTCAAAGTGCGAAAAGACACGAGCAAAGGCCAGATTCCTTTGTTGAGAAGGGAGTACTATATAACGTGGTTGCGAAATATATCCCTCGAGCTCGCAGGCTTCCATTTATCCAACTTGAATGCCAGCGCTGGAAGGAAGTATGTCATTTCATTCATTTTCTTTCAGTGATCGTTTAGAGTTATGAGATGTCGTCAGTCCTTTTAAAGAACATCTTATCTCAACAGATACGTCGACAGAAATTTAACACCATCCGCGCCACCTTTGTGTTGTGTATATGTGTCTGAGGCCAACCAGGTTCACTGCATTTATCTCATGTGCAAACACTCTCAAGATACACTACCTTAAAAATTTCAAGAACTTTCATTTAACGGAACCAAAACATTACTCTTAGTTACAGTGATCGTGAAGGCATGCTTGATAATATATGCTAAAATGAGTCAGCAATGAAGTTCCAGTTTATTACTTTATTGGATAATTCTGTCCTTGATCTATGGTAATTCCATCAACTCTAGCCATGTTAATTATTCATTGTTTCATCATTTATGCTACCAGCGAATTATTCAAAAGTGATGTTGTTGTTCTTAGGAAATCTATACAATAGTGAGGGATGGTGTGATCACTGCCATCAGACTTGTAGGTTGTACTGGAATGAAATTTTGTGAATGAGTTCTATTTGGGGAGGTAAAAATTTCACTTGACCATTTGTAGATGTAAATTACACCCACATTAAATGCACAATTAAATGTGGGATGTCTGGAAATTCATAAACCAGGTCTTGTCTTCTGTGCAATGTTTAAATTTAAAAGGGCAATTCAAGGCAAAACAGACTTTGTGATAGAACTCTGACACAATATTAACTACTTATTAATTTTGATGTGAGCATTTCGTGTTCATTTTAATATATTCATTGCTCACTTTGTGGTAAGTTACTATCTCACTGCGGAGAATAATGTAAAGTTATCTAAATCAGGATGAAAATGTACGAAATGTGCAGCCATTGATCTTAAATGTTGTTAGTCTGTTAATTAACCCATTGACTCCTGGGGGTTTCCTATTGATGAGTAAAATACTAAGTTTGGCCTGTTTAGGGGTGATAGGGATAATATAGTACATTAATAATACTGGTATTACCGTATCAGTAACTGAGCCAGTATTTAATAACTGTGTCCCAATAAAATTTAATGTTGATTCCAACATAGTTAAGTAATCATATACATTGATTTAGGATGATGGAACATCACACACCATTGTGTGTTCATTAAATTTATTTTTACGTCTGAGACTAGATTTTTATCTTTCTCTGAATTCAAAGAACGTTATGCTGACATCAAGATAAATTTTCTGTCTTTCTGTGGAGTGATATCAGCTGTAAAACATTTGTTATAACCTTTAATAAAAACGCCTCTCAGGAAAGCATCAACTACGAAAGTTTTCTTGATACGTTTTTGAAGGCCAAAAATACAAATAAGATAGTATACAGAAAACGTATAGAAAAGAAACGAAAGCAGCCCGTAAATAGCCAAACGAAATGGTCGGCAGACCTCATGATAGAAAAAAATGAACCTATTGACTGGAAGGCTGCTTACAGGCTGCCCTTTGAATGTACGAAAATCTCAAAACTTCGCGTTTTCCAATTTAAACTGTTACACAGGAGACTTGTCACTAATGATTTCTTAAAAAAAATAAAACTAAGGGATAACGATCTTTGCAATTTCTGCCAAATTGAAGAGGAAACTCTCATCCATCTTTTCTGGAACTGTACGGTAACGTCCTGCTTCTGGCATAATTTTAGGCTATGGCTGCTCAAAAGCGAAACTTCTGTGCGTTCTCTTGAGCTAACCCCTTCCTTGGTCATAGGCTTAAAGGCCCACCCTCTATTTTGCAGAAAAATTTACTTTTTATTCTTAGTCGCAAGACTCTATATTTCGACTTGTAGAATACAAAAGACTTATCCTATAATTAACACGTTCCCCCTCTTCCTCTCACGTTACAATCTTCAAAAGGTACGCGTTTTTGTTTTGTTTTTTTGCCTTTTGCGGATTAAGTGCCACGTGGGTGGAACGGTAGCTGGTGTGGATCCATGTACGTAAGTAGTATAATTATCGAATTTAAAAAATAATAATAATAAATAAATAAATAAAAATAATAATAATACACGAACAGTAGCGTTGTAAGAACGTAATGTGTGTGGGTAATTTGTCGTTGTTAATTTATGCAATATAGGTTAAGTTTTTTTGGCCAGTGCATTGTAAAATCTAATTAAAAGTGTAAGTAAGCCGACTGTAATCTAATTAGGTGGTTGGATATTGTATTGTTTGTATTGTAAATAGTGCTGGTATAAATAGTGTAACTATGAGCAGTGCAATGTAAATGTAAATGTAAGTATAATGTTAGTATTGTAAGTAATGTAAGTGCTCGTCCTGTTTGCTTTTATAAATAGTGTAAGTATGAGCAGTGCAATGTAAATGTAAATGTATGTAAGTATAAATTTAGTATTGTAAGTAGTGTAAGTGTTCGTCCTGTAAATAAAATTGCATTTAATCAAAAAAAAAACAAAACAAAACAAAAGTTTCCAAAAAAAAAAAAAATTACGTCATTCTTGGTGTATGGCAACTTATCGTAACTGCAAAAAACTTGCAGAGGAAATTGAAGAGAAGGTATACCTGAGTATTATGGCTGCTTTGTGTGTCAAAAAATTGAATTGACCTGTTTTTTGTTTACTTTTGCTACCATTCCTTGGACACAGTCACACGTCCCATAACACTTGAATGTGCAGACAAAGGTAAAAGAATTCACTGTACAAATTTTAAAGAATTGTTACATTTCTTTGTTTATTAACTAGATCCTCCGTGAGGGTACACTGGGTTGCCTGTGGTACGTGCACCGTTCCAAACAATTTTTTTCAAGGTCATTAAGAAGTCATACCAGAAGAGGCCCTTTGGCTCACAGGTCCTCACACGTTCGTACGACGAAACAGATCTGTCCTTGCGTAATTTGGATTCGCTCTGACGAAGGGCTAACGCTCGAAACGTCAGCTTTTAGAATCTCTGTACGGTGGCCAATTTACATTATCAACTCCGTTGATAAAACCAAATTTTTGTATACTACTTCCCCACCGACGCAGCACCACAGTTTCTTTAGAAACTACCCCTTCATTCCTTGCGTAATATGTTGCTCTAACAGTGCACGATATTGTTTTGGTATTGTCTATCATTGTAGTGCCATGGTAGAAGTCTTGAGAATATGCTCTGAGAAGACATGTGGTCACTAGCAAAGTACTGAACCCCGAAAGATTGAAGAAAATAAATGGGAAGTGAGAAACATTGGCTTCTGGGCTGACATGTTGACAAACTTCTTTTCACCACAAGTTTAAGCGTGCCCACTGAGCATCTGACAGCTTTGTAATGCCGAAGTTCACTGAAGTTAAGCCCCCCTGTTCGGCGGGGTTAGTGTTTGGATGGGAGACCAAAACAATATACCCCTCATAAAACAGAAGCATCGGACCGAAAATACTATTAACGCTAACAAATGCGAACTCAGCAAGGTAAAGATCTTGTTAGCTTGCTTTATGCAAAAACAAATATTGATGCTAAAGTAAATAACTATTGATACACAGTTTTTAGAAAGAGCAGAAGGAAGTCTCCAGGACGGTCGATCTAGAATAACATATTTACGACATGAAAACAACATTAATTTTGAACCGTGAATATAGAATATAAAAAGTTACGATCAGCGACAAACATTTTGGGAGATTTTTGCTACGTTCAAATAAATCGCCAAATCGAAAGTGACATGGCCGGAATTCAGCGGGCGCCGTGATTAAGTTACCGCGGCATGTTTACTCGCCAAACAGTGAAGCATCTGTGTCAAATGATGGCAAGATACCGGGTTTTTGTAAGTTTCCTTTTCTGTCAAGTGTTATAAAGTTTGACAATGAAATGAGCGAAGTCAAAACAAAGATCACAATCGTTCAACTCTTGTTTATGCAAAGTCAAAATTTACTCTCCAAGACGCGTTCGACGTTATTTATCACCAGGTAATTTCATCATTTTAGAAATGGCAGCTACTTTATTATTCATCTGCGTCACAATTTTTCACTGATTTTGGGGCTCATTTTGTTGAAAGTCAAGCACGCTTCCAACAGGCCTGTGAACCCTTCCTGCTTACAGAGTAATACTAAAAAACTTCTCCCATATCACATTTCAACCTTAAGCTCGGAAATTCAATACACAACATGATATTATAATTCACAAAGGCAGAAAATACCACAGAATCCTTTTCCAGCGAAAAATTTATTAAAACAAACAACATATTTGCTCTTAGAGGCGAGAACCTCTTCCTATTTCATTGCGTGCGTGAAGGCAAGAAACTCAATCGTGTCAAATTACCATATACTTCAGGTAAATACAGCTCACTTTGATTTCGGCTCGACGGGCGATAGATTGTTGTCGAAGTCCATTACTCGTCGCTTTTAAGATTCCACCGCCTGTATATCCAATTGACCTGCCATTCATGAGCTTCATAAGGGTATATTTTGTTCAAAGATCCACTAAAACGCCATTCGCGTTACATGACTTTCGACGCCATTGCCGGTTAAGTTCATCGTTCTACTGTGTCCACCAGGGAAATCTACGCATTTCCCACTACCCTCTCGATCCTACGAAAGTACGCGCAAAAGGTTCTATGCACAAAGCCACCACTTAGCAGGGGACTGACAGGCAAGACATTTACCGACACGGAAAAAAATAAAAAAAAAACCCACGAAATTAAACACAGATTCCGACTGGGTTTGCCATAGGCAACCCAGTAATAACGTCTTTCTTTCTGACTTATTAGGCAATGCACACTAAAGAAATAAATGGTAGTAGCTGGATAAATATATGGATAAAATATGAATGGGATTCCCAAGGGTGAAAGGTGCGAATGGGGACACACAGGCCCATTTAAGGCACCCACGAAAGGAAATGAAAATTTTAAAATATACGTTATTTACAAATTTAATGTATAATTACTCATCATGTAAATCATTATGTATAAAATCAATATAATGTACAATTATTACTTATCATGTAAATTTTAATATACAGTTTGTAAATATCTTTAAAGTCACAATTAATTGCGGTTTCCCTCAAATTTAATTAAGAAATTTATCAAATCGAAAAGTGCAGTGCAGTGTTGTGGTAAGCAGGCATTTCTATTTGTAAATATTATTACACTAACAGAACTTTTTTTATGTAATTCAGTACAATTTTTAATAGCTGGGAATAGCTGATATTTATTGCAATAAAAGCAAGCCTTAGGGTCTTATTTGCAGTATATTGCATTTAATAATGTCATTGCATCTTGATAATTTGGCCCAGAGTTGAATCATCGCATCTCAAAGTGCCAAGTTTCGTTGGAAATTAGTTTACTTTCATAAAGCATTTTCGTGCGCCCTGCCACTTTTGAAGGAGAACTTTCAAAGCAGTTCGATTCGTCACAAATATGTGCTTTCGATACTAATGGCGATCGCTGGATCAAGACATATTTGCAGAGATTTGACCGAAAGTAACGTGAACACTGACACCATTGTCTGATTTGGGGAAAGAAAATTTCAGTTGCGCGTCAAACATACACGGTTTTAGTTCACATTTCAAGAGGAGAGAAGACGAAAAAATGTTCAGAAGGTGTGAAAATCATACCTTAACAATACAGAGACTTTCCATGCCTTAGTCCAGAGAAAATAAGACATGGTGGTGGAAAAACCAAGCACTGTTTCTTTGACAAGGAAAAGCACCTTGATACAAGAAGGAGTCGCTGTGCCACTTTTACCGGAAATATCTCTAGTCAAACCTTATCTTTGGCTCACAAACTCTCACCTGTTGACGGCTTTTCGTGGACCGACGTCAGAGACAAAAGTCCTTTACTGTTAACGAAAGAGTTCAGTTTAAACAGAAAAAGCTATAAACCGATTGACATTTTGCAAAGTGACTCTTTCGTCCGGATAGAATGTATTCGCTTCAAAGAGAGAACGAACGAAATTCTTCTCTCATGCTTTTCTGTTACTTAGTTGACTCCATTCATGGATAAATTTTAAGCTGTGAGATCCTTTGAACGGATTACCAGCTCATTTACCAGTGACGCGCCACAAGCACATCCCGTCAAACTGCCAAATTTGTTTTTCATTCACTTCAAGCGCGGGTATACGTATCCTCGTGAAAAAAACACAACAGAAAATCTTAATGCCGGTTCCAGTTACTTTAATACTCGACAACATCCATTATTGTGATTTGCACATTCAATCATGACCATGCCCGTTGGAAATAAGGCAAAATTTTTCCAACAAGCGCAATTCTTTGACAAGCCTGAGCACACCGCAGCATTCTAAAACAGCCGATGTAAGCATGTTTCGTTTCATCCGAAATAAAGGACTTTCCCATGTAGAAGGAATTGCCGAGGTCTTTCTATCTTTTGTCCATCTTCTTTCAGTATTTGTACCACAAGCGCATGGATAGCATTGAAAGTGAATGCAATAAAAACTACAACTAGCGACAGCGTCGACATCTTTTCTCCTCGCGTTCTAAGACTGTCTCGAAGGTTTTCAACCAATCACAATGCAAATAAAATTGAATTTGCCATTAAAAATGCGCATGCGTGACATTAGTCTCCTTTGTTTATTCAACCACTATTAGAAGTTCAAGATAAAGCAATGATTGAAAAGATTATTCAACCACCAATTCAATTTTAAGATAAACCAATTCCAACTCCAAGAACTAAAATTAATGTTTAAAAAATGGTACAAAAATATGAAGACATTATCAAAAAATCAACAAAAAAGACCACAAGAACCAACATACGGTTTTCGAAAACCAGAAAAAGTTAAAAAATTGGAACCAAAACTAGAAATAGTTTTTGAAAATAAATTATTAAATTTAGATCAAATTATTAATATTCACGAAACAAACAAAGCTTTCAAAGGCTACACAAAATCATATGAAATTAGAATTAAAAGATCTCTTAAGGCAATTACAAAGCACAAGAAAACAAATTGAAATACATATCGAAAAAATTTTAAACAAAATGAAAGAACTAAAATTTGTTGAAACGTTACAAGTCACATTTAAAAAAGCCTAGAGAAAAAGCTTTTCGATGATGAAGAAAAAAGAAGCTGATTTTGAAACAGATTTATTTGGAAATGAATATATAATCAAAACAGCTTATTTTAAATGTACACCACAAACAATAATTAAAAAAACACAAATTGAACTACCTTTAAAATGATCAAAACAACAAATATTAAATAAAATAGCTCAATGGATATCAGAAGGATCTAGATGTACAATTAAATCAATTGACAGACATTACCTTCATATTGTTAAATATCTTAAAAGAAACGATTTAGAAATACATGAAACAAGAAATATAAGTGAAAGAAACCGACGTTTCGGTGCATCTTGCGCCATTATCAAGGTTATAAAGATAAAATGCGGTTTGTAAAAAGGCTTCGTTAAAACGAATTTGCATAAAAGAGTGCCAAGCTAATTACATGAATACTTTAGCACGAAGAGAATCCGACTGTACATTCAATGCTGGTTTAAGATATTGAATACACAGCATTTCATTAACAAGGCAGTCAAATTTGTTCGTGCATTTCTTGATTACATTGAAGCGTGCTAAGAAATTGTTCGGAACAGCAGTGTTATGATCTTTGCAATAATGCCTGTAAATAGATGACGCCTTTTGACGGTGTCCCTCAACGCGCGTGTGAAGGTGGCCCTTTGTGTACCCGACATAACCTGCGTCGCACAGGTCACACTTGAATAAATAAACAACGCATTGCTGGGTTACGATGTTAGGCTTGGGCTCACGCAAGCTTAGATCTTGTTTAAGCTTGCGGCTAGTAAACACGGGTTGAATGGTCTTCTGCACCTTGCTACTAAGATCTCTAAGTTGTCGTTTGACAGACACTGCAGCATCCTGATCTTTATAGGGGATAACTATCCGGATGGCGTCATCGGTATGCTGTTTAGGTTGGTCCACTGCGACTCTCGAGGTGATAAACCTGTTGATGACGGAATCAATAAGGTGATTCGGATACCTCAGCTTACGGAAAACTTCTCTCAGACGTTCACACTCTTCTGAAAAATGCGCCCAAGATGATGATAGCCGGTGCGCACGATCAAGCATTGTGACGAGCAAGCCATGCTTGTAGCGGCTGTCCACATGGCTATGATAGTGCAGGAGTAGCCCTGTGTTTGTCGGCTTGACGTAAACCTTTGTTTCAACACATGGTGCGCGATTTAAAAGCTGTACCCCAAGGAAAGGGAGCATCCCATTTTTCTCTACCTCCATAGTGAAGCTCACGGCGCTATGGGCGTGGTTCAGAGTATCCAAAAATTGTGTAGCCGCTGCCAGATCCGGCATCCTGACTAGAGTGTCGTCTACGTAGCGGCGGTAAAATTCTGGGAGTTTTCCTTGACTTTTTAGGGACCCTTCAACAGAGCACATAAATACATTAACCAAAAGGGGTCCAAGGGAAGACCCCATAGCTACTCCATCGGTCTGTTCGTATAGGGCCCCGTCGAACTGAAACAAACGAACGAACATACCATCACTGATATCTTTGCCTTCACAAATGAAATTCGTGGAGTTAAGATAAACCCGGGAGAAATCTTGGTATCTTATGACGTCTCATCGCTCTTCACAAATGTACCCTTAGGCGAAACAATTGACATCCTGGCACGGAAAGCTTTCGAGAACAACTGGTTTAACGACACGTATGATCTAAACTTGACCAGAACTGATCTCGTTGATCTTCTGCTCGTTGCTACAAAGGGGCAGCTGTTTCAGTTCGACGGGGCCCTATACGAACAGACCGATGGAGTAGCTATGGGGTCTTCCCTTGGACCCCTTTTGGTTAATGTATTTATGTGCTCTGTTGAAGGGTCCCTAAAAAGTCAAGGAAAACTCCCAGAATTTTACCGCCGCTACGTAGACGACACTCTAGTCAGGATGCCGGATCTGGCAGCGGCTACACAATTTTTGGATACTCTGAACCACGCCCATAGCGCCGTGAGCTTCACTATGGAGGTAGAGAAAAATGGGATGCTCCCTTTCCTTGGGGTACAGCTTTTAAATCGCGCACCATGTGTTGAAACAAAGGTTTACGTCAAGCCGACAAACACAGGGCTACTCCTGCACTATCATAGCCATGTGGACAGCCGCTACAAGCATGGCTTGCTCGTCACAATGCTTGATCGTGCGCACCGGCTATCATCATCTTGGGCGCATTTTTCAGAAGAGTGTGAACGTCTGAGAGAAGTTTTCCGTAAGCTGAGGTATCCGAATCACCTTATTGATTCCGTCATCAACAGGTTTATCACCTCGAGAGTCGCAGTGGACCAACCTAAACAGCATACCGATGACGCCATCCGGATAGTTATCCCCTATAAAGATCAGGATGCTGCAGTGTCTGTCAAACGACAACTTAGAGATCTTAGTAGCAAGGTGCAGAAGACCATTCAACCCGTGTTTACTAGCGGCAAGCTTAAACAAGATCTAAGCTTGCGTGAGCCCAAGCCTAACATCGTAACCCAGCAATGCGTTGTTTATTTATTCAAGTGTGACCTGTGCGACGCAGGTTATGTCGGGTACACAAAGGGCCACCTTCACACGCGCGTTGAGGGACACCGTCAAAAGGCGTCATCTATTTACAGGCATTATTGCAAAGATCATAACACTGCTCTTCCGAACAATTTCTTAGCACGCTTCAATGTAATCAAGAAATGCACGAACAAATTTGACTGCCTTGTTAATGAAATGCTGTGTATTCAATATCTTAAACCAGCATTGAATGTACAGTCGGATTCTCTTCGTGCTAAAGTATTCATGTAATTAGCTTGGCACTCTTTTATGCAAATTCGTTTTAACGTAGCCTTTTTACAAACCGCATTTTATCTTTATAACCTTGATAATGGCGCAAGATGCACCGAAACGTCGGTTTCTTTCACTTATATTTCTTGTTAAATATCAACCAATGAAAGGTAATTCTTACATCAAACTACCAAAAGAACTTCAACGTAGTGCTAAAGGATTGATTAACTTACAAAACAACGATAATAAATGCTTTCTTTGGTGTCACATAAGACATTTAAATCCACAAAACAAAGATCCTCAAAGAATAAAAAAATCTGACCGAGCATTTATCCAAAATCTTAATTATGAAGGAACTGAATTTCCAGTAACTATTAAACAAATAAACAAAATTGAAAAACAGAATTAACATCAATTTATTTGGTTATGGAGAAAAACAACCATATCCTATCTATATAAAAGTATGAAGATTGTATGAATTTATTATTGATTACTGAAGAAACCAAGAAAACATTATGTACTTATAGAAGACTTCAATAAATTTATGTATAATCAAACAAAACACAAAGCAAGAAAACACTTTTGCATGTATTGCTTGCAATGCCTCAGCTCTGAACAAGTTTTAACTAATCACAAAGAAGTATGCATTCAAATAAATGGTGAACAAGCTATTAAATGCCTGAAAAAGGTTCAAAAGTAAAATTCACTAATTCTCATAAACAACTTCTGTTCCATTTGTAATATATGCAGATTTTGAAGCAATAACAGAAAAAGTTCAAGGTTGTAAGCCTAACAATGATAAATGATACATTGAAGCTTATCAAAAACATACTGACTGTGGATATGGTTATAAAGTTGTTTGTCGTTATGATGATAAATACCGTACACCAGTTCAGATTTATAGAGGTGAAAATGCTGTATACACATTCATGGAAAAAAAATGCTTGAAGAAGTCAAATACTGTACAAATATCACGAAAACCAAATTCAACAAAAAAATAGTAATGACAAAAGAAGATATTGGAAATTTTAGTAAAGCTGATGAATGCCATATTAGTAACAAAAAATATTATATGTTAACGATGAAACAACAACAATGATATTGAATATAAGAAGAAATGTAGACTCGGAAAATCCCATCAGGGACTCAGATATTTTTCCGAGTCTACATTTCTCCTTACAAAAAATATATGAAAAAAGATATTATAGTAAGAGACCATTGTCATATTACAGGTAAATTTCGAGGATCTTCTCATCAAGACTGTAATCTTAATTACCAACTGACTGATAAAATACCAATTATATTTCATAATCTGAGAGGTTATGATAGTCATTTTACAATGCAAATTATTGGTGAAAACAATATAAAAATAAGAAAGGAGAAGAATGTCAAATTAATATTAATGCAATACCAAATAACATGGAAAAATACATGGCTTTCATGCTTGGCAATAATTTAACATTTATTGACAGCTTTCAATTTATGAGTTTAAGTTTGGATAAATTAGTAAGTAATCTACCTGATAAAGCATTTAAATACACAAAAGAAGCATTCCAAAATGAACTATTTCAGCTTATGAAACAAAAAGGTGTTTATCCTTGTAATGGAATTTCGTGCTTGATATATAGCGTAGGAATCGGTTGAAAGAACAACACGTGTTTTTGTAGAATTGGTCGATCTCGGTGCTCAGTAATAGACCATTTTACAGTTGTGGCTAAGTTACCAGGCCTAGCAATGGAAGCGAGGCTGCCGGTGACCCTGTTTTGATACAAACCTTCATGCTTTTGTAATGTTAATATGGACTAATTAGCGTTACAACAATACAATTTACATGATAAAAGCAGTGAGGTCTGTATCAATGCAAGGTCACCGGCAGCCTCGCAGCCATTCATAGGCTTGGTCGCTGAGCAAACAACTGTAAAATGGCCTATTGTGTGTTCTCGACCACTGGATTAAAGCGGTTTAAACTACTTCAGCAACCGTCTAGACCCTTTTTAGTGTCCAATTCATTACATTGGTGGCAGCGGTGCGATTTTAATGAGCAGAAATGAGTGAAGACGAGCATGAAATGCTAGAAGGTGCCGAAGGCGGTCTTCCAGCAAAACTCGCGCCAAAAGAACAAGCGAAGAAACAACCGAAGAGTGCATTGCCAGAGGAGAGCTCCGAAATTCAACAGCTGGTGAATACCTTATCTCAGGCTTTGAAGCAAAGTATGGCGGTGTCTACGGAAACGGAATCCAAGAGGAAGGTAGAAGCACCGCGTGTCTATTCCGCGGGTCAAAATTCTGAAACGTGGCTGTCCCAGTTTCTTTAGTATGCAAATCTGGTACATATCAAACCATCAGATCGTCGAGCGTATTTGCTGACCCTGCTTGAGCAACCGGCCTACAAAGCAGTTAAGATTCTGAAGCTTTCAGAATCGCTAACCTTTGAAGACTTCACGGCGAAGCTGGTCGAAAGATTTGACTATAAATTTCAGTTGCGAGCCAGGTGTCAAAGGCCGAATGAGAATTTCGAAGAATTTGTTGATAATGTGATGAAATTGGTGGAAAATGCCTACCCAGAGGCGGTTTATTCGTTTAAGGTGGAGCTGGAAAGAGATCAGTTTGTTCAAGGAGTGACACTCAGGGATGATTTGCGGGAAAAAGTATTTATGAGTCAACCGGAGTCACTTGTGGAGGCTGTTCGTGTTGTTCGTCGATTAGAAAGTGCCCGTAAGGCTTGTCAGGCTGTACCGTCGGCTGAGAAGAAAAAGTCTGAATGCGGTCAGTGGTTCAGCGGAGAGTGAGAAAGTTTCATCTGAGATTCATGAGCTCAAGGAATTAGTGCTTGGTATGAATGAAGAGATTCGTGAGCTGGAACGAAAAGCTGAAACAACCTCGACCTTGCGGCGGCGGAATGGGGTGGTATGTTTTGCTTGCCCCGATCAAGGCCATTTTGCTGGAAATTGTCCACACATAAAAGGGGGAAACAGAGCTCGGGGCCTACCGAGGGCCAGGCAGTCCCCGTGAGACCTGGAGTAGTGGCCCAAGAATCAGTGGTCGCCAATGAGGTGAACAACCCGGTGTGTGTAAATAACAGGGTGTTGTCAGCAACATCGGACTCCGGTATCTATGTTACAGGTATTGTAAGTCATACTGTGACTTGCATATTACTAGACACTGGTGCAACTGTCAGTGTTTTGAATGAGGGAACATGGAGGAAAAGTGGGCTTGTTACGAAAATCGAGCCCGTCACCGGGACTTTGACTACAGCAAATGGAAATGAATTAACATTTCTGGGTGAAAAAAAGGTTAGACTTCTTCGGAAACATTCATTGTTTTTGACCAGTTATGATTGCACGGGGTCTATCCCATGACTGCATACTTGGCTCTGATTTTTTCGAGCTTTTTCAATGTCAAATTCAGGAACCTTTGTATTAGGAAACACTGAAATTCCAATCAGGTACGGCCAGGTCACACCTAGTGTGTCAATTTTTTCTGTGTGATGATATTCAAGTGGAACCTGGAACTGAGGACGTAATAGAGGCCAAATTGGAGAACGGATTTGAACATAATACTGATACTCCTGGGATTTTAGAGGAGTCAAGAGAACGGAGAGGCAAATCGGAAATCACTATAGCTCGTTCGTTAGTTATCCCCAGGAATGGATTGACTCTAGTTCGAGTTGCTAACTTCTCGGATAGGCCAATCAGACTACGGACAGATCTTCCTGTTGCTGAATATCATCCTGTTAGTAGTGGGGATGGCCGTGTTGTTACAATGGAACCAGATCCGGATTCAGCAAGCGCCTCTCGCCCATCTTTTTCGGTTATCGACAGACCAGGGCTTAAAGGGGAGCAGCCAAAAAAGGATGAAAAGTCGAGGTCAGAGTTCCTAAGTAACCTGGAAGGGCTTTCGGAAGACCAAACGGAGCAGTCTTTGTTGCTGGTGACGGAATATGAGGACATCTTTTCGAAGGGCAGTTCTGATTTAGAGAAGTCTGGTCTCTTAGAACATGCAATTGACACAGGTGATTGCAAGCCAGTTAAGCAGCCTCCTTGTCGAGTACCACCCTATCAGCGAGAAGTTATTGATCAGCAACTGGGAGAGCTACTAACTAGAGGCAGGATTGAACCATCTCAAAGTCCTTGGAGCAGTCCTGTAGTACTTGCGAGGAAGCACGACGGGACTTACTGTATGTGCACAGACTACCGTAAACGTAACCAGCTGACACAGAAGGATGCCATACCACTGCCTCGGACAGATGATGTGTCAGAGGCCTTGAGTGGGGCCCAGTGGTTTTCAAGTCTGGATTTATCCTCGGGGTACTGGCAGATGCAGATGAAAGAAGAGGATAGGCCTAAGACTGCCTTTTCGACACACATGGGACAATTCCAGTGGAGAGTCATGCCCTTCGGATTGACAAACGGAGCAACTAGCTTCACTCGATTAATGAATCTAGCACTCAGTGGCGTTACCTGGACCCACTGTCTAGTGTATTTGGATGATGTTATCATCTGGGCTTCAACCTTTGAAAATCACCTCCACCGCCTACGGTTGGTGTTTGATCGCATGAGAACTGCTGGTTTGAAACTGAAGCCCATTAAATGTCACTTCCTTATGAAAGAATTCACTTTTCTGGGACATGTTGTGTCCGTTGATGGAATTAAAACCGATCCTGAGAAAGTCAAAGCCGTCAAAACATGGCCAGTACCAGTGAATGTAGGAGAGCTTCAAAGTAAAACATATGGTGTTTCAGACTGGTGATTTAGTGCTACGCTACACTCCACAGCTGAAGCCGGGTGAAGCAAACAAATTCCATCGGCAGTGGGAGGGCCCATTTGAGGTAGTGGACCGGGTCACGGACGTCACATATGAAGAAAGTCAGGGGACGTTCCAGGAGA
>BLFO01000962.1:850993-865993 GCA_014634245.1 Montipora cactus | reverse complement strand
CGTCAACTTGAAAGCTATGAGTTGAACAAAGTGTCATTGTCATGCTTTGATGACAAGCGCTATAGCCACGAAAATGGAACAACAAGTTATGCTTATGGGCATTATAAAATCTAAAAAGTTCAGTCGGTTCTGTCTTAACTAGTCTTGTGATTCAGTTGTTAATCCATTAGTATCTTCCAAAGTCACTTCCAACTCAGAAACCAATTTGGAAATAAAATTAAGCTTGGTGAAAAAAAAAAATTAAAGTTGTGATTGGTTAAAAAATCATACGACTGTCATATGACTTCCTGTTTTTTCGAGAATGACACGCTATGGTGATTATGTGAACATTTAAACACACTTCATACATCGTCTATTACACAAAAAATGACACAAATGTGCAAAGTTTCACTGAAAAATTACAAATGAGTAACTTTTGATTGGTTAAAAATCACGGGAAAACCCCTTTATTTAGTTTTCTTTCAATAATGTCACGCTTTGTGATTTTCCATTTCATTATGCGAATATTTAAGCATATTGGATTTATTACTTGTTTCTTTGTTTGAATTTTTTGAAAAATATATAGAAAAAATTTTGTGTTGTAATTCTTTGTTTAAATTTTCCGTGTGATATAAATTTTGTATTATAATACAATCCCCAATACAAACTCGCTCCATCGCTCTTTCAGAAAGAGCTCTTCCCTCATTCGCTCGTGAGATTTTTAACGGCTCGCCATCCCCTGCTCAAGAGCTTCGCTTTTTGCGCTGCCGCTCGCCTAAATCTCTTTACTACGTTGGCATGTGATATTTGAATTTTGTATTTGTATTAAAATTAGTATTTTTTTTAAGAATATATAGTTTTAAATTTATGTGCAATTTTTGATTGAACTCATTTTTGAATTTATTATTTGTATTTTTATTTGTATTTGAACTCATTTTTTTAAATTTTGTGCCAATACCCCCAACTACTATACTACTCCATCCATCCATCCCTCCATCAATCAATCAATCAATCAATGAACCAATCAATCGATCGATTGATCGATCGATCGATCGATCAATCATTCAATCAATTCTTTATTGGGGTAACACAAATGTGCGTCCTTAGCATTTCTTCGTGTTTATAACCGAACTGTATACTATGTATGTGTTTTTGCCTGTGTTGTACCATTTTAAAGGCAGCAGAGACATAATAAAAGGGAATATAGATATAGTAAAACTGAAATGTTAAAAATGCTACAAGATACTGAAAGTTATTACTAACTACTTCGTTCGAAAAATTAAAACTTGACTGTGAAAAATTAAAACTGGATTGTGACCTTACTGGGCCATCGTACCAGATCAATGGATTCTTCAATGTCAAAAAAACGTAAAATCCGAAAAAGGATCATTTGCCATGACAACGCAAAAACAAACCCAGAGTTGCGTGTAATTTGAAAAAAAATTCAAAAAATTAGCGGATAACGGGTTTGTTTTGGAGAAATTCTTCTCTGAAAATGACACCAGAAAAAAAAACTTTATGGCGATCGATAAAAAGAAATGACGAAAAACAAGCGAGCTAAGGTACAAATCGATTACAGAGGGAATTTCTGCAGTTTACTTTTTAGCTGTAGGAAAGGTACTGACAATATAATTGCTGTCAAGAAAAGTTTAGTGAAATTTCTGGTGTGAAATTTGCGGGAAACCTAACTATTTTCGATCTAATCGATACTGGTAGGCAGAAACGTTTTCTACACAAATTTTCCACTCGAAGTACCTATCATTAACAATACCGTGACACCGTTTCAGTTCCTTCATCCGGTGAGATGTTAACGCATCCTGTATTGAGAAGGAACGCCTCTACAACACTTCCACCAAACTGTGACGCAATGGGTTACAGATATACTTTGCCTTTAAATGCTTATATTCCAAAAACAATCGCATTATGGGGGTGACCACAAAAACCAAGGCCAGGGCTCCGCAAAAATACCAGCCCGGTTAAAAATAATAAAGGTCTAAGCATTTAATTTCATCACATACTTATCAAGTTGTTCAGTTTAATTAAGTTAAATTGACTTTAAGATTATAATAAAGGTAAACCCTTAAAATAAAACCATAACTCTTATGCAAAAAGCTAGAGTTCCTCGATTTTAAAGAGAAGGTGGAAAATTATATTACGATATGAAAAGACAACTGTCAAATGTGCTCACATGACGGTCAGTTTTAAGTTGACTCAGTTTATGTAAATTGTTGCAATATTTATGCCATTTCCTATTTTTCCTCTCAAGACAAAACAAAGAAACAGCAACAGTCACTGGGAAGTCTGGTCCGTTTCAAGTAACTTTTTCTAAAATTTATGCGAATATATCGTGTGACTTTATTAACGAGTGATTTATACACCAACCTTGATTAGTATGCGCACAGTGAACCCCCTTCAGCGCAAAAGGAAAATGGCAACAGTTTACTGTACATGAGACAACGTACCTTACAAAGCACTTTTTTACGGTACCCCATCGTCCCTTGCATTTTCATCGTCGAGGGCCTAATATTGCTGGATAATACGAAACAAATCTTTAGCTGGTGAACACAAACACCGCTTCTAGAGCACAAAGCTTTCATTCTATTTGGATAACTAACTTATGCAAAGCAAATTACAAGGTAAGTATTGGACATTGTCTCGTTAGTCAATTCTGACCAGAATGTGAAGGTATCTATTTACCGCTTTATTTACAAACACGCATGAATGCTGGACCGTGCTCACGTATCTCGCTCAGCTCTGGCGTAATGGTGTGATTTCAAGTAAAATTAATCAACTACGATGTAATTTGCCAACTGCGATTCTTTCCTCGTTGATCTTCAGAACTTCTTGCTAATCGCATTGAAGCAAGCTGAGCTCACTCCTCTTCGTTCCTTTATCATGAGTAAGTACTTATTGGCTTTTAATTGTAGAAACGTTTTAAGAAAAATGTGTTCAAATTATTTTTTTCCCAATACTAAATAACCAATTGTAATTGTTTTGCTCAGAGTCATGTACTTTTTACAATAATGCTTTATCTTGTGTCTGCGTTTGTACCCTGTGAGTACGTCACAGTAAATGTTCTTCCAGGCTATGTTAAATTTAGCATACCTAGTCTTCCGTGAATAAGTCTCACTGGCAAGCATTAATAAGCTTGTAAGATAACTGGCCACGCGACCTTGCAAACAAACGCTTGTTTATGATACAACACTTGGCTACTTTAGCATTCTTAAAGAAAGGAATCCATTTAAGTTTGTTAAATAACTGAACAGAGGGCGAATAACTATCAACACCGAGGATGATTCTTGCTACTCTCTTTTGTACCTTTAAAACACGATCTAGACAATGTCTATTACAGTTTAACCCGATAACACTTACGTAATCCATCACTGGTCTAACAATAACGTTCTAAAAGAGAACTCTATGCTTTATTTCCAGGCAATGCCTAAACCTTTTTAAAATTCCAATGCCCTGGGATAGTTTCTTACAAAACTATGTGCTAAGTATATGTCCTCACATGGTTCCAAGTGCAGTTATGGATTAATTTCACGCTTTCACAAATTCGTATGCAGATTCCCGGTTCCCCGTTCCTACTTTTAGTTACATCACTTCTTGCACGAGGGCACATTGCGATGAAATGTTCACATATAAAGGGCAAAACTATTGATTGAGAGAAGACCGTTCAATGTCACGGCAAATGACAATCAACGTAACATGCTTTCGTTCAGTTAAAGTTCAATTCAATGAATCGTTGCTGTTCGATGCTGTCAACAGAAATAGCACTCAATATGTGGACAAAAAGCAGTTTAATCAGTCAGAATCTGGAAGAAGATTCTCTTGTAACTTCGCTTGCTCTGGTCTGGATAAGCAACTGTTAACCAATCAGGATCAAGTAATCATGCCTTCTTGATTGCAAAAAATGCCCTCGTGATTAAGAAAAAATGCCCTCAGCCAAACAACGTTCAGTAATTTTGCCCCGTATGTGATAATGTGGAACTACGAACCCACAAACATTCCTATAAGCCAGTTCGGGTATAATACTATAAAAGAACAAAATTCAGTTCATTTCTGAAATACGTTTTGCCTCAATGAATAAAGATGTGCTGCTCGTACTTTACTTGCGTAAAACAGGCCTATTTAAAGAGAAAAAACAAAACAAAACAAAAAAAGCAAGGTGACACACCATAACACCAAATCGGTGTGGTCAAAACATCACGCACGCGCGCAACCATTTCACCCGGTCAATTGGCAACCATAGAAAGATGTTATTTTTGTGACAAACCGATCTCTTTTGGTGATCCACCTTCCTACACGCTTGTCGTGGGAGGACGACTGTGATGTTCCCAACCGAGCTAACCACATTTATTGTATGTGGAGCTGCCAGTTCAAAGGGAGCCTAAATACTGTGCTGGGTGTGGTGGCTATGCCATGCTTATAAGACATGGATAGTTTGGACAACGTCCCCAAGCGTTATCTCAGGGCGAAGCTTTACCAGTTTGTTTTTTAATTTGTGGTATTGCTGCCGTTTTTGTAGCCTTCGCAGTAGTATGACAGGTAATGTTCTTGATCACCAGCGTGGCTAGGCGGACCGTTCCGAAGCTGAGCAGAACGTGGAGATTGCTGATATCCCGTGTTATGTCCAAATGGCAGGGCGTCGTGGAAATTCCAGTGTGTCTAATCAACCTAGCATTGATTACATAATAAAGAACACAGAACGTCTTACTGATGCAGAGAAAGATTCTATCCATCAGTTGAACATTTTGCTCGAGCAACCATGTACGGCGCATTTTTCTCTTTCCAACAAGGACACTTTTTTATCCCAACTTGGGATTCCGAAGTACATACATACATACATACATACATACGTACATACATACATAGTTTATTTGCTACTCCCAATATGGGCTTTTCAGTTACAATCAAATTAATACATAATACACAACAAAACAGTACGAATAAAATTATAATAAAAATTATATAAAAACTAAATAAGAATTACAAATGTGAATTCTTATGATATTATAAAAACTACTTTGAGCGTAACATTTTGATAATATACCTTTTAAAAGTATTTACATCAACAGATCTAACGTTGTTTTTTAAATCAATCCACAATTTACAGCCACGATAATAAAAAGATCTCTGACCTGTAGCAAGACGACATTTTGGTTGTTGGCTACATTCCTAGTGTTTCTGTTGTGCGTCTGTGAAGATGTTGCGAACTTATCATGAAGATAATCAGGCACAAGATTGTTGATGCACTTAAAAACCATGATAGAATCCCTAAGAAAAAGCATGTCACAAACCGACAGCCAATTTAGGGATTTTGACCCCTGAGAAATATGATCAAATTTTGTAAGACCAAGAACAATACACCCCAAAATTTTGAACTAACTGAAGTTTTTCCAAGTTGCCTTACTAGCATCGGCGCTATTTCATCCAGCAGAGAAGAACTCGATCAATTTATAACCTCCGTCAACTCTTTTCATCCGGCC
Source organism: Montipora cactus (assembly GCA_014634245.1). Lineage (NCBI taxonomy): Eukaryota > Metazoa > Cnidaria > Anthozoa > Scleractinia > Acroporidae > Montipora > Montipora cactus. Next base: position 860,525 of record BLFO01000962.1, on the reverse strand, counting down.
CTTAAATATACCTGGGAAATTTCGGATTGGCTTTTCTAGATATCAAAGTTTCTATTAGAGGCAACGTGCTATGTACTAGTGTGCACTACAAACCTACTGATTCACAAAGTTATTTGTTGTATCCATCGTCACATCCATCACATGTCAAGAACTCCATCCCTTATTCTCAATTTCTTAGACTTCGACGTCTATGTAGTGATGACTTCGATTTTTCCAGCAAATCAGAGGAGATGTGGCAGTTCTTCGAAAAACGTGGCTATCCTGTCTCTGTGGTCAAAGCGGGCCATCATCGCGCTCAACAATTTGATCGACAGTCATCACTACAAACGTCACAAAAAGATAAGAATGACAGAATTCCATTCACCCTCACTTTTCATCCTCATAATCACGCAGTCAAAAGCATCATTCTTAGTAATTTTAAATTACTCCAAAATGATCCCGAGACTGGTAGAATCTTGACCACACAGTCGAGCAATAAAAAAGTCTTCTAAATACAAAAGATTTAATACGCAAAAGGAGAGCTCTAGTGTCCAATAAATGCTTAATCCTATTGATTTGTATTAATTTATACATACAAGTAGAAGTAGTCTAAGTAATATGCTCATTATATGTGAATGACTGATCAATGCATATTCCTAGGTCCTTTGATACAGAAACCGGCTCAATTTGTTTTCCAAAAAGTTGTATAGATACAGATGGAAGCAATTGGGGCACACCAACAAGTAGCAGCTTAGTCTTGTCAGGATTAATTAATAGAGAATTTTGGCAGCACCACCTTGAGATACTTTTTAAGTCCTTATTCAGATTCCTGATTGCATCATCAACATCCAATGAAGGAAACGATAAATTCAATTTGCAGTCATCAACATAGCAAGCAGTATACAGGGACAGAAAGCAAGTCATTAACATAGATGGTAAACAACACTGGGCCCGAAATTAAACCCCGAGGGACCCCAAATCTGATTGCACGCAGATCAGAGACTACACCCTGAATTCTTACTCCCTGGTATCTGTCAGAGAGGTAGCTCTTAAACCATCTCAAACTGTGATTAGAAACACCGCTGCTATGTAATTTCTGCAAAAGAATATCATGATTAATGCTGTGAAATGCCTTAGACATATCCAGAAGAACTAGAGCAGAAATCTTTTTATCATCCATGGCTTAAAGCAGTTCATCTGTAACATGGAGTAAAGAAGTTTCAGTTGAGAAAAGTTTCCTATTTCCACTCTGATTTTGTGCTAACTTTTTATGTCTGGTCAAGTAATTAGTAAATTCTCCATGAGCCAATCTCTCTGAAACTTTGGACAAAATGGGTAGCAGAGAAATAGGTCTACTGTTGCATGGATTTTCTATATCACTACTGGATTTCAAAATAGGAACCACTTCTGCAACTTTCCGATCCTTGGCAAATGTGTTAGAAATAAAGGAAGTGTCCATTAAGTGTGTAATTGCTGTAAGTGTAATAGGCAAACTGTCTTTAAGAACACGTGAAGAGATCTTATCATGGCCAGGGGCCTTACTGGAAGAAAGCCTCTTTATCACTTTTTCAACTTCGTGTGTAGTTACCTTTTGAAACCGAAATGCTTCAAGATTCTCACATTGACTTACCTGAGTGGGTACTGAAGAAACCAATTCAAAGTTCTGCTCAATAGCCAAACTATGAGCTTTCTTTCTTGGTTAATTAGCTTCCAGATAGAATTTGTATTTCTATTACAATTAAGAAGTTGAGATCGTATGTGGGATTTCTCTGCAAGTCGAAGTTCACGCTTTACCTCCTGCCTGAAAAATCTATAGGCATTCCAATGTAGCTTGTCGTTTGTTTTCTTGGCATGTTTATGCCATTTATCCCGAGTTTTCATGAGGTGACGAATTTCAGCAGATACAAAGGGATTAGGTTTCGATTTGATTTTGATCCTTTTGCTGGGAGCATGTAGATCCAAAGTTTCCTTAAAAAGAGTATTGAAGGTGTCAACTTGATCTTTAAAATCATCAAAAAAGAAAATCATATGAAATGGTACAAATGAGAGATCTGTGCGGAAATCGTCAGAATATAACTCTTGAACTCCTAGTTGTTATATAGGATGGCTTGGCTCTAGGCGTTCTGAATGTCAGTACCAGGTAAACCAAATCGTGGTCACTTATAGAACATCTCAAAGTATCACACAAACTAAAAATAGAATTGTTTGTTGTCATGATCACATCAATCAAAGTTTGAGACTTCTCAGTCCTAGTTGGTTTTTCAATAAGCTGACTTAGGTTGAACATTGATATAAACTCCCGTAATGAATTTGCCTCCAGGCTGAATGAACTCATGTGATTGCAATTCAAGTCACCTAAAATGATAACATCGAGATTCAGTAGCTGAGAGTCAACAAAGTGCCTGGCAAGAGTTTCAAAAAAATGGCGAACTGATGCATTTGGAGGTCGATAAACATTGCAAACTACATAAGACTTGAGACTTCTACAATGCACTTTAATCCACTGCTATTGAAAGCCATCTTCTGATACAGAGGATAATTCGTCAAGAGAACTAGCCTTGAAGAAATTTTTAACTTAAATGCACAATCCACCCCGAGCTTTCTTCGATCCACGGTCTTGCCTAAATAACTGATAAACAATAATTTAAAGTGTTTGCCGATCTGAAGAACTTCGGTATATCCGTGCTGCTGCGGTCAGATGTCTACCACGTAATCTTAAGGGTTTTATTTCTGTGACGTTTTTCACCGATGAGTACCGTGATCTCTTCCCTCGTAAATCTTCGTTTATCCCTTGTTCATCTTTTACGTGTACCTTCGTTGTAGTGTATGATACTCCCTTCAAGCTTTCTGATGAAGCACTGGCTCATCGTCTCAGCCGCTATGGGTGTGTCCTCAGTTCCCGCAGATGTAATCTTCAAGGCTATGAAGGCACCCAGAATGGAACACGCGTTGTTAGAATAGAGCCATTCGAATCGGTTCCATTCTTCCTACGCTTCGGCAGGAAGTCAAACACGAGGGGCAGGTTCCTTCCTGCAGGAAGCGCCATCTCCCAGACGATGTTGCAAAGAAGTACCCCAACGTGATATGCCTTAAATGTGATCAACTAGGTCACACTTTCAGCGACTGTACTGAAGAGACCAAGTGCAGTGTTCGCAAAGAGGACGGCCACGACGCCATCCTTTGTACATTATCTTGGTGGCGGCGCCCTGAAACAATTGACACTGGTGATGATACTGCTGCTTCTGCTCCTCTTCCAGAATCCCGACCATCACAGCCTCTCCCTCAGCCTTCTTCCAATGCCCCGCCTCCTTCAATCCCTTTATCGCAATCTTACCTGATGCATGTTCTTCCTTCACAGCTTCCTTCGCAGTCTTCTCTTAATGTGCCTCCTACACCTTCCTGTGTTCTCCTCTCATCGCAATCATCATCGTCGCCGTCTTCTGGCCAGCCTACATCACTACCCCAATATCCCCCCTCCCTCCCCCAACGTAGCCCTCCGCACAGCTCTCGCAGTCTTCGCAGTCTACACAGTTCTCTCAGTCGTTACAGACTACGCAGTCAACTCAGTCCCTCCTTTCGCCTCTTGAATAGCCGTGCCTGTCTATTCCCCTGTCCCATGCACCTTTTCTTCTGTCGGACATCATTTCTGTTTATCCTACTGCGTCTGATCTAAGACTTACCGCTGTAGCTCATGGGCAATGCTCTACTGCTTCTGGTCAAGCTGTGGCTGCGATGGAGAATCTTACGGAACCTGGCCCCACAGTTTCGCTGCGTCCGTCACAGATTCCTGTCCGTCCTCCACCTGCACCCAAACGTAAGCCTGCCAGGTTAGACTTCACGGATGGTCCATCTGCGCGTAAATCAATTTCGCCTATGCCGGTCAGTTTTGTTAGAGAACGACCAACAACCCTCACTTTCTTGAGTTCCAAAATTCTCTCTCTAAATTCTCGTGGTTTCAGTAACCTTTTCCGAGGTGATCTCATCGATAGTCTTTGCTCTTGTTGTTGTTTTCAGGAAACGCAGATTACTGATCCTGAGGTTTTTCGCGTTTTTTCTTGTGCCTGGCGTGGACCTTGTTTTTGGTTCCCTGCTGTAGGCAAACAAGGTGGTGTCCTTACTTGCTTTTACGAATCTTTTCCCGGCAATGTCAGTCGCTGGAAAAGAGACACGTCAGGTAGGGTTGTTGGTCTACTCTTCAAACTTGATGGTCTGCGGATTAACAGAATTTGTTTTTCAAAAATTTGCATGAATACTTCCTACCTTCTGATGTCCTAATAATTGATGGTGAATTTTTGCGATCACAATCTTGATAAATTTGGCGGCAACGTTGTGCCCGCTAAATGCCTTACCGATTTTCGTTCAGCCTTTTCTTTCATTACTGTACATGTCTGGCGCAAGCTTCATCCCAAATTGTGCCAGAGCACGTGGTTTAATTCGGAGTTTTCAATTGTTTCTAAGAACTTCATGACTTCTGTTTTTTCTTGTGAAATCAGTCCTCGTGTTTTTTCCGACCATAATTTTGTTTGTCTTTCCTTCCTAGCCCACTGGGAATAACCCCCGTGGTCCTGGCATTTGGAAGTTTAGTAATTCACTTTTGAATGATGATGTGTTTGGCGAATATATTTCGGATTGTATCAGTCACTTAGCCAATTGCTTGCAACACTTTCTTGCAATTAAAGTTTGGTGGGACTTTTCCATCGGCTCAGATATAATTTCCTTTGCCAGGAATATGCGCAGCGATCTCTCGCACGTGCGTGTCCTTTTAATTAACTGGATTATTAAGCTTAAACTTCAACTTACTTCTGGTGTTTCCTCAGTTAGTCCTGAAATTTGTGAACTCGAAAGTGAACTTATGGTGGTTGAACATAATTTTTGATACCTATGTTTCATTTACCTTTTTCTCTAAAAAGCTTGATCCTTTGGTCACCAAAAATGGTAGCAAGCAAGTTAACAACACGAACTTTGGTTTTTTGATAGTTAAGCTGACGTTTATGCGTTGCCATGGCAACATGAATAAATGTAAACAGGCCTTTAAAAACGGTTTTGTTTATTTGCAGAATATCTTATCGTTAGATTTTCCTTATATTTTACATGCAACAAGCTTATAACGATGCTCACAAGTTAACACTATTTTAATAATAATTTGACAGATCTTTAATCATCCCTTGTTCAAGGTTCTCTGGAATATCTAGAATTTCCTCTGTTAAAGTTCAATATTCCAGTTACTTATTTCTTAAAGTATTTTCGTGCCAACTTTCGTTAAATTCTAAAGTAAGTTATTTTCATTTTTTGCATGTTAACTTAAATTAATTTGAAATTTATATCTTTAAAATTTAAAAAATTAGCCCGCGCAACACTCTGGAAGTTAAAATACGGCGTAAAATCGCGCGAACCGGAAATAAAACCTGCGGAAAAATTGTCTTTATCTCAAAATTTTGCTTGTTGCCCTATCTTCATTTTTTGCATGCACGTATCGTTCACGATGGCACTTCAAATTAAAAAAGTTCTGGGGAAAGTTATCTACAATAGAACAATATTCTGTAAACTATAAAACGCCTTTTTAGATGTATCTTAAATTCTACTAAAAACCTTTTTGCCACACTCTCTCAGAAGTTAAAGAATTTAGGGAGATTTCCAACAAAGAAATAAAAACGGTAGGTCATCGACTTAGTTTTTCAGATAATTTTCAAAAACTGAAATTTAGAGGGCTTTTTTGTAGACCTGGCGTGTTGCCATGGTAAACAATATGACGTCATAAGTGCCCTTAAAGTGTTACCCAACTATAGAGTGGCAAAGATATTTATATCAAGTGAAGCTATGATCCTCGCAGTTATGAACGCAATTTTTGCAATCGCTTAAAGAAGCTTGAAATTTTCAGGACTTCAACGGGGTTTTAACCCGCAGTTCATGTATGATTCATTACATATATCATTTCATCGTTCATTCATTCCTCACGGGACCACAAATGACCAGCTCTCAACGTCAGTGCCTTTGTAGCTCAGTTGGTTAGAGTGTTGCACCAGTATCGCGAGGTCACGGGTTCAAACCCGGTTGAAGTCCTCAATTTTTCAGACTTCTTTAAGCAATTGCAAAAATTGCGTTCACAACTGCACCATCGCACCGGTATCGCGAGGCCACGGGTTCAAACCCCGTTGAAGTCCTGAATTTTTCAGGCTTCTTTACGCAATTGCAAAAATTGCGTTCATAACTGCGAGGATCATAGCTTCACTTGATTTCATATCCGCAGTTCATATATATGATCCATTACATATATCATTTCATCATTTATATTAATTCTGATAATGTAGAGGTGTTCACGCGTGAAGAAATTGTATTGTCCTGGCATCATCCCCACAGAGGATGATGAGAAACTAGAGAAATCCCTCAATCTCTGGAAGTCGAGATCCCTGTCGCTTCCCGGGCTCTAATTATCAATTCACTTGGTTTGAGCAAGCCGGTCTACCTTACCAAAGTTCTTACTCTGCCGACCTGGGTCATTGCGCGGGTTTATGCCTTGATCTGGCCCTTCCTCTGGTGCTCAAAGATGGAGACCGTTAGTCGCAATACTTGAGAAATTGAAGTTTGGGGGGGTCAATCTTGCCAATCTCGTCTCAAAGGCCCAGGCTTTTAGATTGGCGGGGATGAGCTCCGTGCTTAAGGTGGCTCAAACCAGTTTTAACGCTTCCAAGTATCGCTCTTATTAGAAGGATCGGTACTACAACGCGGTATCATTTATTAGCAGTATTATTGTACCATATGAACCACCAATTATTGCTGAACAAGATGCAGTCATTATTGTGACGTAATATGTCACCGTCGCAACAGGCAAGCCCTGCAAAAACAGGCTTTGCTTTGTCTTTAGTTGCTCATCATATCTCAAAAACGAATTCGGTGACGCCCATTTTTTTATTTTTGAAAAGTAATCAGAAGGGTTATAAGAAACGATTTAGAAATACATGAAACAAGAAATATAAGTGATAGAAACCGACTTTTCGGTGCATCTTGCGCCATTATCAAGGTTACATAAAGATAAAATGCGGTTTGTGAAAAGGCTAAGTTGAAACGAATTTGCATAAAAGAGTACCAAGCTAATTACATGAATACTTTAGCACGAAGAGAATCCGACTGTACATTCAATGCTGGTTTAAGATATTGAATACACAGCATTCATTAACAAGGCAGTCAAAGTTTGTTCGTGCATTTCTTGATTACATTGACGCGTGCTAAGAAATTGTTTGGAACAGCAGTGTTATGTTCTTTGCAATAACGCCTGTAAATAGATGACGCCTTTTGACGGTGTCCCTCAACGCGCGTGTGAAGGTCGCCCTTTGTGTACCCGACATAACCTGCATCGCGCAGGTCACACTTGAATAAATAAACAACGCATTGCTGGGTTACGATGTTAGGCTTGGGCTCACGCAAGCTTAGATCTTCTTTAAGCTTACGGCTAGTAAATACGGGTGAATGGTCTTTTGCACCTTGCTGCTAAGATCTCTAAGTTGTCGTTTGACAGACACTGCAGCATCATGATCTTTATAGGGAATAACTATCAGGATGGCGTCATTGGCATGCTGTTTAGGCTGGTCCACTGCGACTCTCGAGGTGATACCTCAGCTTACGGAAAACGTCTCGCAGACGTTCACACTCTTCCGAAAAATGCGCCCATGCAAGATGATGATAGCCGATGCGCACGATCAAGCATAGTGACGAGAAAGCCATGCTTGTAGCGGCTGTCCACATGGCTATGCTAGTGCAGGAGTAGCTCTATTTTTGTCGGCTTAACTGGTAGAGTTAACAGTGCGCAGAAGTTTTTTCCATCGGCGATTGCTGATTCCGTTCGACCTACCGGATCAATACTGGCTCACCTCTATACGGGTTGCCCAAGACCCACAAGAGGCAATTAGCAATGCGTCCTATATTATCTGCTACGGGCACTTACAACTACGCCCTTGCTAAATGGCTTGATGTTATGCTTAAGCCCTTGTCGGTAAACGAACATACCATCACTGTTATCTTTGCCTTCACAAATGAAATTCGTGGAGTTAAGATAAACCCGGGAGAAATCTTGGTCTGTTATGACGTCTCATCGCTCTTCACAAATGTACCCCTTAGACGAAACAATTGACATCCTGGCACGGAAAGCTTTCGAGAGCAACTGGTTTAACGACACGTATGATCTAAACTTGACCAGAACTGATCTCGTTGATCTTCTGCACGTTGCTACAAAGGGGGCAGCTGTTTCAGTTCGACGGGGTCCTATACGAACAGACCGATGGGGTAGCTATGGGGTCTTCCCTTGAACCCCTTTTGGCTAATGTATTTATGTGCTCTATTGAAGGGTCCCTAAAAAGTCAAGGAAAACTCCCAGAATTTTACCGCCGCAACGTAGACGACACTCTAGTCAGGATACAACACTTAAATCAAATGGCAATTCTTTTATGGATTTAACAAACATCGAAGGAATTGAACGCCTTGAATGCATCACAATGTTTACTGAAGTCGCATCTAAGTTGTCTGGCAAGTTACATTCATTTTGTACTTAACTCTACAAAGGTAAAAAAAAAGTGGAAATGTGACAGTGAAAAATTATTTGAATGAAAGGTTGTTCTCTCTTTTGTGCTTTATTATTTACGGTCAAGGTTCTTTGGAAAAGGATTTGATGAGAACTATCAGAAATTTATTTAATTGCATATGCTTTGTGACACCGATTGTGTCTCGTTTGCACGCACGCAATTGAAGTATTAACAAATCCTGTTTGCATGACAGTTAGAAATTTCGCGGCAAATGAAAGTATAGACTATATATACAGGAGACTGAGGAACACATACCGTGCATTTTTTACCTGCGACACACTCATCCGAAAAATTGGTTTCTACCTTGAGCGGGACTCGAACCCACGTCCACGTCCCGCACAAGGCAGAAACCAATTTTTCGGATGAGTGTGTGGAAGGTAAAAATGCACGGTATGTGTTCGTTTCTCCTGTATATATATCCTGTTTGAATCCTTTGTTATTAATAAGGGATGGGCACATCACTCCGGTCTCCCCAAAAGACCACTAGACCAACTGTAAGAAGCAAAACGCAACTTCTTGGAGAGAAAAGGTATAATTTATCACTTGGTACAGCTCTTCCCATACCTTAATAAACCCTTGAGCTACAAAAGCACCCCCAAACAACGAAAAAGCTGGTGAATGCCAGGCGCCAGGAAAACTGCCCCCTGGAGAGGTGCCCCACCCACGGAAACACAATCCACTCGTCTAAAAGTGCCCTTGTTGACAGCTTCAAGGAAGTTAAAAAATTCTGTTACGAGCCTAGAAAGGCCGTTCAGACCGGCACTACTCCCCAGCATTTTCGCCGTTACCCAATTATAAACCTGGGTGGAGAGAGATACCGTGAGAGTAAAATGTCTTACCCAAGAACACAACACAATGTCCCCGGCCAGGACTCGAACCCGGACCACTTGATCCGGAGTCGAGCACTCTAACCATGAGGCCACAGCACTTCCCACTCAAGAGAATTAAAAGGAACATGAAACTCCCATTCTGGAGTGGAA
>BLFO01000962.1:840993-848493 GCA_014634245.1 Montipora cactus | reverse complement strand
CAGTAACGTATAGAGTTCAGTTCAAATTGCTCCTTTTTGTTTACAAGTCACTACACAACCAAAGTCCATGCTACATTAAAGATCTTTTATCCCTGAATCCAGCTACTAATTTATGCTCTTCGTTCTTCTGCACAATCTTTTCTGTTCGTTCCAAAAGTCAATTGCTCTACATATGGGGATCGGGCCTTTGCTCATGCTGCACCTGTTTTATGGAACTCGCTGCCTTTAACTATAAGAACAAGTAGCAGCCTTGCCATTTTTAAAAAGCAACTTAAAACATCTCTGTTTTAAAGGGGGACTCGGACGAAAAAACACGATTTTTTAAAAAGTCTCAAATCCTCGAGGAAACGCCGCCAAAATGTTGCATACGCTTTTCAAATAATGAATTTAACTTACTTTCACCAAGTCTATTTTTTCTGCTTTTTTGATTCATAGAGGGGAGTTTAAGGTTGCTAATGAATTTAGTCTCCTTGGTCACAAAGTGGGGGAAGTTGCAATTCAAAGGAGAAGTACACAGAACCGATTGGAACGATATTTCAAGACAATGTGATCGCTGATGCAATCAATAGCTGATGTTCAGGTTTTTCCTTGAAAATGTTTTCTTTTAGAAATGTAGATTACTGTACTTCAGTACGGTAGGAAACCAAAACGATGCACGTGTGGACATTGCTGCAACATATGATGATTGTTTTTACGAAGTTAGTACTGTACTCAAAGGGTACGTAACTCCTGTTCTTTTAAGTTCTGCTCTGTTTGTTAAAAGTTCTGACGCTCTTTACGTGCGATAACGGGTCTGAAAAAGATACTGGAGTTAATGAAAATGAACACAGATGTGACCCCCTTCTGTAAATATGGTTTGAAATAAAAATTCTCTCGCACCTCGCTATTACGGACTCTCGCTACTACGGACACCAAATCGTGGTCCCCAGGGTGTCCGCTGCAACGGGAGTTGACTGTACGTCGAAATACTTGTTTTTCATAGCATCTGCCATTATTGGTATGTCGCTCGCATATTTGCACCTAGAAAAAATAACGAGAAATTTGAATTTTTACAAATGAAGGGAACAATAGTAAATAGACAAAATCACGACTCCAACTTACCATCTAATATCAGCTGATTCGAACGATCTCGAAGCATTCCTCTTGTTCTTTCTCTTGAGCTCTTTCTTGTCCATATGCGGCTGCTTTTTCCTTAGTAGCCACGAGTCTCAATCTTCATAATCACAGGTAAGTGACTTAGAATGTTTTTCAAAGTTAAACGATAACTCCGAAGTCGATACATCATGATCGATAAAAGACGAAGCTTCGCTGACATGTTTTCCATTGATTACTCAAGTAGCAGCGAAGGATATGTTGAGTAAGTGACGTCATAAGTCCTCGCTCCAGGCTTTCTCGAATAAGTATGCAGGCGACATATCAATAATGGCAGATGCTATGAAAAACAAGTATTTCGACGTAATAACATTGAATTGTTGGTGAAAGTAAGTTAAATTCATTATTTGAAAAGCGTATGCAACATTCTGGTGGCGTTTCCTCGAGGATTTGAGACTTTTTAAATAAAAGTGTTTTTACGTCAGAGTCCCCCTTTAACAAAGCTTTTAATTTAATGGAATAGTTCTTATGTTTAATTTTAATTTAGTTTGGAATTTTCGAATTTCATTTTTTCTTAGATTTTACTGACCCAGTGAGTGAAGACGATTTTTATGAAAAAGAGCTGCCGGATAACATTGGGCCGAATGAGTGGAAAGATTTAGCACGTGCCTTAGGATTTCGTCAAGCCAGTATTAATATTATTCAACATGAAAAAGGCAACTCCAAGGAATGCTGCATAGAGGTCCTTGTTAGATGGCTTCAACAGAAAGGAAAAGCGGCCACTGCAGGAAAGCTCGCCGAAGCTCTAACGAAGACAGGGCTTCAGAATTTAGCTGACAAATTCCCGATCAAACCAAGCAATACAAACCGAGTAAGTCATTCTGATGTATTTTATCGGAATCATTATTGTGTTAGGTTGTCTTTACTGAAACAATTAAGAAAACTTTAAGTTCACTTACCAAGGTAAACTTAGTCTAGATGAGAAATTAAAGAAATACGGCCAAAGAGCCATGTAATTGGTTTGAGACATTTCTTTTATCGCCCTTTAGATACAAGACGCTGTGAGTTGCCTCCAGAGCGACAAAATTGAAGACCCAGTACGTAAATTTTGTGAACAACTGATTAGTTTCCTGAAAGAAGAGGTAATATTCTGATAAATGTTTTCCACATTTCGTTTTGTTTCGTTTCGTTTCGTTTCAGGGCTGCAAGGATGGGGCAGTGGTGAGAACACTCGCCTCTCAAGAACGTGGCCAGGGTTCGATCCCCAGATCGGGAGTCATTTGTGTGTAGAGTCGAGTCGATAACTCGTGACAGTAATTCAACTGACAAACCTGAGGTCGACGATGCGCTCGCTTTACTCCCCCCTCTCCATCAGTGCTCCGTTTTGCGGGTATTTAAAGCTATTTAAGCTACACTGAAAGGAAAGAAATCGAACCAAGGATGCGAGATCCGGGGATCGAACTCTGCTCCGAGAGGTTTTCTCCGAGAGGTTTTCTCTAAGAAGCTTTCTCCGAGAGGAGAACAGAAGTTTCCTCTAAGACCTTTTCTTCTGGTACTCCGATTTTCCCCTCTCCTCAAAACCAACATTTGATTTGAATTGCGTTAATTTGTTGATTATAGTTCACGGTGTCCCCAATTAGTGCTCCAGCGCTAGAACGACTAGACGCTTAAATAAAGTTCCTTTCCTTTTGGAACTAGGAAAACAGCAAAGTTAAGCCATCAAAATCAATCAATCAATCAATCAATCAATCAATCAATCAAATCAATCAATGATCAATCTTTGTATCAGTCGATTAACATTTATTTGTCTTGTTGCAATGTTTACATGTGTCAACTTAAATGTTTTAATGAATCTTAAGGAAATCATAGGGGTTATCAGATATCAATAAAAGCACCCGTAGGACGAGTTTATTCCTTTACGATAATTTCGTCCACACAACATGAAGTATCATGTGAGGATTCGGTCGCTAAGTAACCGCCGCGCACGCTCAACACTGAGTTTTGACCCATGGCAAAGGTCTCTTTTCCTGTATTCGTCAGCCCGGCGAACGCAAAAGAAAAGAAACCTCTGTTAGCAGGGAAGAGAGTAATTTGTTATAGCTATCCTATTCGAGCAATCTTGCCCCTACCCACCCCTCCCTCCCCAACAAGAAATTAAAACATTATACGTAGTACTTACTGTACGGGAAACTGAGACCCCGAGAAAAAGTTCATAAGAAAATACTAACTTCGGACGGCCTTAAAGTGCTTATTTATTGCAACGTATTTTAAAAGTAGACGTATTTTATATCGAACCATTAACGTTAAAACTCAGTCTCTTTGTATTGCTTAGGTTTTCAAAATGGAGAACAAGATAAAGGAATTGGAGGAGGAGGTAAGGAACAGTGGGTCAGAGTAAAATATTACCCACTAGTATTCGTGGTTACACAAAATAGCGCCTGAAAGGTTGTGGCAGTTTATTCAAAGTGAAGCCGAGAGCCCTAAAACGTCGGAAACAGAAGCCTTAATTAAAACTTGAGTTTAAATTGTTAATTACTTTTGCAGCCTTGCGAAAACGTTTTTTACCCAAATTCGACGCAACGAGAAATTGGGTTGCAAAAAAAATCACCGCCCTTATACTGGACAATTTCCTCGGAATTTTGAAGAAGGCCAGTGTAGATCAATTAAAACGTTTATAACCGTGGTGATTTACGTCTTAACTTACGGTGGCTCAAACCAGTTTCAACACTTTCAAGAGACCTTGTTATTAGGACTGAGACTACAACAATTTATCACGTAACAGCCATGTTATGGTACCATATGAAACATCAATTATTGCTAAACAAGATGCAATCGTTTTTGTGACGTAAGAAGTTACCATGGAAACAGGAAAGCCTTGCAAAAATACCCTATATATTGGCTTTAGTTGCAGTTGATCATGTCTAACAAATGAACTCGGAAACTCCAATTTTTTATCGCACTAAGGTGATCTGCAGGCCAAGATGAAACTGTTTGCAACGTTCTGTTCAAACATTCTGTGGAGCAGATTCAGATCTACCTTAAATTTTTGATTAGTTAAGGTGGCTCTGAATTCGCTCCACAGGATTTTTTTAACTTTGTAGAAAGTTTCATTCTGGTATGCTGATTACATTTCAAAAGAAACTTATTTTGCTTATTCTTGCCTGTTAACTGCTGTTACTCGGATAATGCATTTCGCGTGCTCTCATTGGTTCACTCAATCTCGGTTATCAGCTGATATACCTTAGTTTCACCTTCTATGGTAAATGATAGCGCTAAGCGCTGCTAAACTAAATTTTTTTCGTCGGAAGCGCTGGAAGGCGACATTTTTGTTTGAATAAAGCCAAAAAAATTTTTTTGAAAGTTTGGATCAATTTTGACGATTAAAAATACGCAAAAAGGCAAGAAATGTTTTTGTGATGAGCCAACTTCTGTCTGACCACAAGGTATTACACATCATCCCATCTTCATCAAATTTTCTCGATTTCTCTCGGATTTTCTCCCTTTTTTTGGCTCGTATTTCGCACTTCCAAATTTTTGGAGTTTATAGCCAACTCGGCGCTATGTGGCTATTTACCATCTGATATCCAACGCGCGCTCCTGGAATAATTGTTAAATACATCGGGCAACTCCTAGAAAGAAAGAGAAAAGGTAGAATAAAACAATTTGCCGTAAATCCTTTTAATGACCCTAAAAGAAGCTTTTGTTTATGTTGTTTAATGTTTAATGCGATATGCAAGGCTAACGGCGCTGTTACACTGTGAAATGTTTCGTCTTGCAATGTTTTGGCGACAATGTTGCGGTACAAGTTGCACGAAACACTTCAGTGTAACATACCCTTCAACGGCCAAAATCGTTGCGAGACAGGTTGCACGAAAAGTTGAACTTAATTCTACTTTCGGCAACGACTCTTGCAACTTGTCTCACAACTATTTTAGCCGTTGCAGGGTTGTTACATTGTGAAATGCCTCGTGCAACTTGTCCCGCCACAATGTCGCCAAAACCTCCAGGTACAAAACGCAGGGCACAGGGCACAGGTCACAGGTCATTGTTTTACCTATAAAGAAAGTATCTTAAACATTCATAAAAGCTAACCTTAGGCCTAAAAACTTTTCTTTAGGCCCTAATTAGGCCTAAAATTAGCTTTAATGAATGTTTAGGATACTTTTCTTTAGGACTAATTAGGCCTAATTAGGTCTAATTAGGCCTAAAAAGACCTAATTAGGCCTAATTAGGCCTAAGGTTTGCTTTTATGAATGTTTAGGATACTTTCTGTATAGGTTAAATAATGACCTGTGACCTGTGACCTGTGACCTGTGACCTGCGTTTTGTATCTGCCCGGCCAAAAACGTCATTGCGAGGCAAGTTGCACGAAACATTTCACAGTGTAACAGCGCCTTAACATTCGAGGATTTTTTTTGCGAAGCATGTGAGCGACATAGTCTTTACATTTAAATGGTTTAAAGCTGAATTCAGCGTAAACGCGTTTCGCACCTTTTCTTTACAAAAAGGTGTCGAGGTTGACAGCAAGAAATAACAGATTTCAAGATGGTGAAAAGCAGAAAGTGAAGGTAAATGTGTATGGCGCCTCTAATCTTGAAATAATGCGTAAATTTTCAGTTGAGTCGTCAACTGAATATGTAATTGCTTCTTACATTCTACAACTTATTGAGCCATGAAAAGGAATTTTTCAATGCCATTGAGTTGATGTTGGCATTACGTGTCAGTTTTCTACGAATTGAGGAAGACTGGTGCTTTTGCATCCTATTCTTTGAACTTAGCAAGCGGCCTCGAATCAACAAAACATCTGGACCTCAGTTTGCGATTAAAACCCTCTCTTCTTGCTTGTGATTTGAACTAAATCAGCACAGTTAAACATGTCTTGTACAGCGTTTAATGCTTAATTTGCCAAAAATCACAAGCGAAACTGTTTTTTGAACCAGACAGCTTTATCCTGTTTATCTCAGTTAGTCTTGGTGTCACTCAAGGCGAAAATTCGGAAATTCAAAATGCTGTATTGTCAAAACGAAAAACTCTACAGGCCATAAAACCGGTAAAAAAGATTTACTACTAAGTAATGCTTTACCCGTCTCCATTAACGTCCACTTAAAATTTTGCTGACCTAGAAGTCGCTTTCCGGCTCCAGTCGCTACAGCTGATTGGAAATATTCACATGCACTTTACTACAGGGAGAGGTCAACCACCGGTATCAATAAAATTGACTGCGTTAAGGTGGCTCAATAGGGTTTTTTGGCCGCGCGAAGAATGGGTACGAAAAATGACGCGAGCTTTAAATGGCAACAAACATCAGAACAAACACGGCGGCTTCACGCGAGTGCACAATTTTTGTCATATAAACGCGAAGCTTACTTGTTGATAGTAAAATGGCATCGGTAGTAAGATTGGTAAGCAATGCGTAGCAATGTTACTTACTGCTATTATATACCATCAAATACAAGATATTAGTTTGTGGACTAATTTAAATTTAGCGAATGTGAGAATGTTATAAACAAATGAGAAATGAAATGATGGTAGAACCAACTGGGAACTCGGAAAAATCTCGAGCTGCATCACGCAGCATCTCGAGCTGCATCACGCAGCTGCGTGATGCAGCTCGAGTCAATACCCACATTTCACCCTTGCTCGCCATAGAGTCTCCAGTAGCTCAGTGGCTAGAGCATCCGACTAGATCACGGAGGGTCGTGGGTTCGAATCCCATCTGGGGCTCGGATTTTTCCGAGTTCCCAGTTGGTTCTACCATAATTTAAATTTACTTTGAACAATATTTTGGTTATTGGAAATAATCTATACAGTGCTATAAGATGTTCTGTACCAACAAATGACTATTTGCTGTTAACTGATGTTCCAAACATGGTTTCAATATTTGTTAAAGTGTATTCATTACAATACGGTGAGTCATTTACTGGAAGTTTGTTCATGACATCAAACATTGGTCCATATACCGGTATGTCTCTTAGAAATTCAGTTTTGTTGTTTGTTTGGCATTGATACACTATATTGTAATGAATACATTTTACCAAATATTGAAACCATGTCTGGAACATCAGTTAACAGCAAATAGTCATTTGTTCGCACAAAACGTCTTATAGAACAGTATAGATTATTTCCAATAACCAAAATATTGTTCAAAGTAAATTTAAATTAGTCCACAAACTAATATCTTGTATTTGATGGTATATAATAGCAGTAAGTGACATTGCTACACATTGCTTACCAGCATTCACACCAAAGATTGCTTCATTTCCTTGACTAGAGTCAGCGGACACAGTACATGTAGTTGTTGGATCAATGATATCAAATATTGTAGGACCTGGATTTTCTTCCACATCATTTGCTTGCCTTATAAGCAATGGGATGTATAAACATTGTAGACATCACTTGTGTAAACCA
>BLFO01000962.1:835993-838493 GCA_014634245.1 Montipora cactus | reverse complement strand
ACGAATTAATTTCCTTCACTGTAGCACGAATAATCTATCCTCGACAGTTCTCAGTCTCTTTGAAAGTGCTGTGGAACAAGATGGTGGATTGTGGCCATCCTGCATAAGGGTAGACTTTGGTGTAGAGAACACTGCTGTATGTGATGCAATGGTTGCAGTTCGTGGGGAGGGTCGAGGTAGTTTTATTGCTGGCTCATCGACTAGGAACCAAAGAATCGAAAGGCTTTGGAGGGACGTTTTCCGATGTATTTGACCACGTATTTTATTACATCTTCTATGCTATGGAACAAACAGGGCTTTTGGACGTAGAAAATCCCATCCACATGTTTGCATTACAGTATGTCTTCTTGAAAAGAATAAATTTCGCCTTACATGATTGAATGGCCTCAATGACCATTCAGTTGAAACCGAGCAAAACTGGTCCCCAAATCAGATGTGGTTGAATGGAATGATGAATTCAGCCAATCCACTTGCAAATGGCAACCTTGACGATAACCCAGAAGACATAACATTTTATGGAGAGGATCCAGAAGGACATGCACCCTTTGAGGAAAGTGACAACAACGTTCAGGTGTCTCCTGCTCAGCTACCAAATGTCAACAATGGTGAACTGACAGCCTATTTGTGTAACTCTATTGATCCCTTACAAGAGTCTTCTACTCGTAGCTTGATTAAGAAAATAACACAAACAGCGGTGACAAACATTGAATTCCAACGCATTTTTTTATAAAACTTAACGTTTCGTATGCTAGTCAACATACATTTCCCAAAGTGACCGTTACAATTTTTGAAAACTATATATATATGTATATATATATAACTGCCAGTGGAAAAACTGAAGACTTCATCTGCTATGAAAGTGCTCGATGGTTAAACCAGAGCTGAGAATAAAGATGAATTTCTGGAGTCGGACTGGTTCAAAAACATTTAATTGCTACTCGGAGTTTCATGCTTCTAATGAAGCAATCATCAGGCAACCTGATGATTGCTTCATTAGAAGCATGAAACTCCGAGTAGCAATTAAATGTTTTTGAACTAGTCCGACTTCAGAAATTCATCTTTATTATATATATATAATTGAATTGGTTTATTCTGAAAGCAGCCTCAATGTCTTGGACCTTACTCTCCTTTTACAAGATGGCTTTATTTCAACAGATATTTATCCCAAGCCCACTGATAGCCATTTGTATTTGCCCTACAATAGCTCACACCCAGATCATTGTAAGAAAGCTATCCCTTATGGAGTAGCCCTTAGAATTAGGCGTAACTGTTCCACCAACGCCTCTTTTGTGCCCTTAGAATTAGGCGTAACTGTTCCACCAACGCCTCTTTTGTGAAGCGCTGTAGTGAATACAAAAGCTACCTCAAACAACAAAATTACAATGGGAATCTAGTGGACAAACAGTTTGAGAAGGCCATGCAATTGGAGAGATCAGATGTTCTCAAGCCAAAAACAAAAACTAAGAAAAAAACCTTTCCCTTAGTGGTCGATTACAATCCAAGGCCACCTAATATTTCGTTGATCATTAGAAAACATTTTCACTTGCTCGAATCCAACCAAGTAGTAAGGGAAATTTTTCCTGCCAAATCCGTCATTCCAGCATACCGTAGAACAAAGAATTTGAAGGACATTCTTGCACCCTCCAAATTCAAAAGAAGTCGAAACCATGACGAGGCTGAAAATTGCGGATGTTTTAAATGCAAGAAAAGATGTGATCTCTGTTGTAATTATTTGTTGGAAGCTGGTGAATTTTCAAGTTTTGCAACTGGCCGGTCGTATCAAATCAAACAAAACCTTGGATGCAATTCGACTGGAATTATTTACTTAGCTTCCTGCAACAAATGCAAAGTGCAGTATGTTGCTTCGATTTCCAATGCATTCAAGGTCAGGTTCAGAAACCACAAATCTGACATGAAAAGAAACAAAAAATCTTGCGAGCTTGCCATTCATTTCAACAAATTTCCTCACAACCTTTCGGAGTTCAATTTCATTGTCATTGAGAAGATAATGAACACTGATGGAGATTTAGATAACACTTTATTAAAGCGGGAGGGTTATTGGGCGGCACAATTGCGCACACTGCAGCCTTTTGGCCTCAATAAGCGCTGTGAATTACGTTCAAAAAAACGGATCAATTTCAATGTTCCATAAAAAGCTTTTTTGTTTCCATTATAGTCCCATCTAATTTGTAGTCGGTATTACATAAAGAGATTGAATTACTTGCATAACTCTAGATTTTATTATTACATCATTACTTTTGTTTTGGCTTGTATTGTACCATACAATTTACTGCTTGATTGTATTCCATTACAATAGCCATTGTTAGTCTTTCAAAGACTATATAGTCTCCACTGCTGTAATAATTAGCCCATTTTATCCTTAGATTTTTAACTTGTACTCTATTTTAAAGAAAAATTTAACTGACGAAGGCCGAAGGGCCGAAACGTTTTTATTAAATTTCCTGGACCTTCGAGAAGTTTTGTCTTCCTCTCCAGTTTA
>BLFO01000962.1:819426-831466 GCA_014634245.1 Montipora cactus | reverse complement strand
TTCGCCCTTCGGGCTTCCTCAGTGTTCACAATAAGCTAAAAACTAAAAAATACTTGGCAGGAACTGAGTCGGTTTCAAGATCTTATATATGTGAAGAAGTGACAGTGACGAAATAAACAGATTGCTTAATTACACGAAATTTACAAACAAGCGCTAATGAGTAAGTGACAAAATAGGCCAGCTTATAGACAGAAAAACCACTTACACAATAGTAGATGAAGTGAACAATATAGAGTTAATTATGGGAGCTAACCATCACCGTAAAAAATTAAAAAGTATTATATCTAAAGTTATGAAGAATTTAATGGAAAAAATGTTTTGGGAAAGATAATAAATGAAAATGGCTAAAAAATGGCTAAAAATGCATGGCTAAAAAATAAAACTTATTGGCTAAACCTAATTCTATTCTTAGAGTTGAACTCTGATCGTTTGTTAAGGCCTTGGGGATGAAGAGTACACAACTGGGAGCACCAAAAAGCTTCCCTTGTGAGTAAACGCCCATCAATGTGATCTTCACATTCATAAACAATTTTTTCGATAACAATGAATTCAAACTCAGACATCTGGTGTTCAACCCTATTGAAATGCACGGCTAATTCGCACGTAGTCTTGTTAGTAAGCATAGCCGATTTGTGATTCCGAAACCTGACCTTGAATTCATTGGATGTTGAACCCACATACTGAACCTTACACTTCTTGCAAGTGGCTAAATAAATCACGTTTTTAGATTTGCAACCAAGATGTTGCCTAATAGTGTAATAACGATCTGTACGAGCCCTGTAAAAAATCTTATCCTCCTTTAAAAAGTTCTTACATAAATCACATTTTTTGCTACATTTAAAACAACCTGTAGCAGAATGGTCGTTGTTAGTATAATAGACCTTTTCGGCTTGTACATTTTGTTTTCCCAATACAGATCATGTGATAATACTCAGGAGGCTTGGTCCTTTGTTTTGTTCATTAAAAAGAGTGCATGCAGGCATATTCATCCTTGCATGCCCTCATTTTAATGAACAAAACAAAAGACCAAACCTCCTGAGTATTATCACATGATCTGTATTGGGAAAACAAAATGTACAAGCCGAAAAGGTCTATTAGATCCCTTGGGTCCCGCTATAAGCTCTTTGATGGTTTTGGCCCTTCTATAAGATGGAATCTATAAGGCGTTCATTTCTATTCAACCTCCGATAAAATCCAGTGTTAGTGCTCGTCTGCATCATGGATCTCGCGAGAACCAGAGTTTCAGCGATTGAACCAGAACGGGTTGTGGTTGAACAGGTTGTGTTTGGAGCACCCGAACCTGATCGCACGCTTAGGAGCATATCCGAAGCACTTTTTAGTAGATCAGCGGCTTTTTTAAGCTTTTCTTGACGAAAGAGATCGATGAACACTCTTACATTGCACCTTAAACAAAATGGCGGTGTCAAAGCGCGGGAATTCTTGGAAACCCGACTCAGACCCCAAAATTGAATCAATTTTAACGCTCGACCCAGACCCCGAGATTGAATGAATATGTGCGAACATTGAATGGATGTAAGAATTGAATTGAACTAATGGGGATTGAACTGAATGGATGTACGGATTGAATTGGACAAATGTAGACAAGGAATTAAGTGGATGCGAACTAAATTGACTCGATACAAGAATTAATTTAAAAGGCAATTAAAAATGAGATTGAATACACAAGGATTAAATTGAATGAACACAGAAATTGAATTGAATAAATACAGATTGAATTGAGTGGATATAGAAATTGAATGAAATGAATCTAAAAATTAAATTGAATAAATACGAATTACATTAAATGAATGCAGGGATTGAATTGAATAAATAAGGACTGAATTGAATAAATAAATATTAAATTGAATCAAAATAGAACTATTGAATATTGCTACATTTGGCTTGGCATACTCATGCCAGATTATTTCTGCTCTCGGAGATCTGTCACGTGTCATCTCGTCCTCAAAGTGACATACAAACTGACTGACTGACTGACTGACAATCAAGATCTGCCTCTGACTTAGGGGTCTGTATGCATGAGCATAAGACCTCAAAAATGTTGCACGAAGGGTTCAAAAAGTGGAATACCAAAAGGAAATTCCAGTTTGATATCATATCCAAGGAAAACGATTACCCAGCAAAACGAATGACACGAGCACTCGAGGTCAGTGCATTTTTCTTGCTCCGGTAGTTTTGAATACTTAGTAAGATTTTCCTGCCCAGCTTTCCCTTATTATCGGCCTACCTGTTCTACTGACTCCAACCCTGATTCCTAACAGCAGAACACAGCTAAGAGGGAGGGGAACCGGCCACAGGGATCCAGACTGGTGGACATACGTTACAGACCCTTACAGAGGGTCTGAAGGAATGCTCGTTTTGTCATTGCGGTAAATACTCACCATTTTTCACTGCACTATGGCATATTCTGAGCATATCAAAACTGTTTGTTTTTTTTAATTCTGGCTGGTTTGTTTCGTCTTGTCTTTTATTCTATAGGTTGACTTATTTGCTGCTACAAGTATAATACTACAATATATTCATCCATGCCTTCAAATGATTTGTTTATTTCCAAAAAACGTACAGTAAATGTATCATTTCTTTCACTTTGAAGAGATGCCTATTTCAAGGATTTACAGAAAATAACAAATCCTGCACTGACTTATAATATTGGTTTTTAAAGCTGAAAGCTTTATGGCCACGACTACTTCACACACCAGGCTAAAACTTTGTATCGGCGTACTATTTCATGAATAATTTCTTGGTTCACGAGAAATTAAAAACTGCTGACATTATGCTCAGTGTCACCCACCATTCATGGTCAGAAGGAAATAATATGAACTCCTCAAACCAAGGTTAGGGTGAAAATTGAACTGGACTTTGAATAACATGGCCATCCCACCAACTTGCCTTATTCACAATAGCTGCCACATTGGTCCCCATATTACAACCAAGATTAGCCATGTGGTCTTCCAGGGAGCCAACAATGCCAATTAGTGGAAATCAGCTTATCGTCATACTCCCGTCGTTTTCTCAAAAGCACACTGGATTGTTAGATAATGGACAAATGTAATGGAATTGTTACAAGTTAGGAATGATTACTCTGTATGCCATGGATGTGTTAGTGGCACAAGGAGTAATCTTTTAAAACAGATAAAAATCTTTTTTTTTTTCAAGTGCACTATGTAATGGCATAAGCAAACAGCAACTGTGAAAAAAAATTCAATACAATACAAAAAACCTGGCTAAAATATCTGGTTTGGAAGTTGTTTGCCCCTTCAGAAATCATATGGTTTAGTTGATTTTGCACTGTACACCATTATCATATAAAAAACAACAAATATTGTGGACGGAGTCCTTTTTTCCCTGTTAGTTTCAGTGTATTTACCATTTTTTTAGGCCCTTTGTCTCTTGACAATATTACTGAAGAACAACAAAATTATTTGGCAAGCACGTTTACTGTTCTATGCAGCCAATGCAATATGGAAAACACCATTAAAACATCAAAAGAGCACAGATCTGGTTCACGTGGTCCACTGACCTTTGATGTGAACACGAGAGCTGCCCTTGGTTGCTTACATACAGGAGTGGCCAACACCCATTTAAGCAATTTACTTTCAACTCTCAATGTGCCTGCGATGAACTCATCAACTTTTAAAAATAGGGAAAGGGAAGCTGGAAAGGCAATAGAACTGGTAGCAAAAAATAGTTGCTAACAATTCCTAAACCTTGAACGAGAGAAAGCAATTGAAAACGGTAACAAGCCTGACCAGAACAATGTGATACCCATTGTCTGTTCTTACGACATGGGGTGGCAGAAACGGGGGCAAGGTTTCAACTCCAAGACTGGACATGCTGCAGTCATGGACCTTTCAACTGGAAAGGTCCTTGACTATGCAACGAAGAATAAAATGTGCCGCTCCTGTTATGAAGCTAAAAAGGAAGGAAAACAACCGAAAGACCACGACTGTAGAAAAAATCATTCAGGATCTTCAAAGTCAATGGAGCCTTTAGCTGCAGTTGAACTTTTCAATAAGGTGACTGAATCAAATGTCAAATATTCACTTTACCCTGGGGATGACTAGTCAACGACTGAATCTCACCTAAAGCAAGAGGTACCCTATGGTGTGGAAAAATGGAGTGACACAGTTCACATAAAAAGTTCCCTTACAACACGCCTATACAACTTGAGCCAACGAAGTAAGTTCCCCAACAGTTCAGTGTTGTCACAGAAAGTCATAAATTACCTTGTCAAGTCGTTTACATACTGTGTTGCACGCACAAAACAAAAAGGATGCTACAAACATGAAATCTGCAATTCAAAGCATTGTGCCTCATGCATTTGGTGACCATACTGGTTGTACAGAAAGCAAGCACCCTTCCCTCCAAAACGCCGAAGGTCAATATACAAAGCCTGGCCAGAGTTCTGTTTACGAACATTTATTTCAAACAACTTTTGACGCCCACGAAGCCCTAGAGGGCGTGATCGCTCTTCGAAGAATGTTGCTTTCGTCTAGGCTGGCTTTGTCTGATGAAATGCTGGTGAACAGAAGTTCTGTAACCTCTGTCAAGGATGCCGCCGAAGACCTGAAATATCTTGACAACCGTCACCAGAGACTCCTGTCCTTTCGAGGAAAGCTGTACAAACCAGGTCACAAAGTATCGCCGAAAAAATTGCTGGCAGTGGCCTAAGATATGAGGATTTGAAGAATTTGTACCAACGATTTGGACGAAAAGGTCTTGTGTGTATTTTGACGAAACCGCCATTGCCGAGTCACTCATCGCTTCCAAGGGTCACAAAAACAACGATTTTTTGAAACACTTCGAAGAGATTTCCAAAGATTCTGCGACATAATTAATCGAGTTATTTCCTCAAGTGACTTTCAGGTCAAATGCATTTTGTTTAAAAACGTCAAGTGTCAGTGTTTACAGATACTCCGTTGTTCGAAAGTTCGTGCATGCCTAAATAGCGATCTTGGCGAGTCCCTATTCTGATGACGTAAGTGCCATTAAGATGAAAAAATAGAAACTTCCCCCACATATTTCTCAAATTTCCTTCGGTGAAATTCCTTAAAATTTGGCAGAGATGTTAGACCTTTTTAGCTTTCCATGCTGTTAATTTAGCAGAAAAAATTGTAAGACAAGGTTTTCGCTCACCCAAAAAAAACACAAAAGTGCTATGAAAAACGCTTATACAACTACCTTGACAACCCCTACTTTTTCAATTTTAAAAGTTTCCTCTTGTCAGACTCTATCCGGTCGGATTTCTCCGAAGGAAATTGAATAAAATTGAAATCAAAGCCAAACAGACGTAAAAAATGGCGTTGTTTGAGCAGTTTAAGTTTGAGACTAAAAGCCTTGATTTCAGAGGTGACTGTTGTAGAGCAAATATTGGCCCTTGTTTGTTATGTTTCAGTAGCTTTAATTTGGAAAATACCAAAAAGAACACGAATATTCACTTTCGATTTATGGCACTGGCGTGCGCTTCGTGATCTCGCATAACCCTATTGAGTCACCTTAAGAACGTGGGGAGAACTTCATACATAAAAATCTGGTTTCTCCTACTATCCTGTTGATCCTGTTTGTATCTCCCTCTATATACAGTATTCAAAGGAAAAGCCAGAATAACTTGCCCCCATGTTGACCCATGTTGTTATAAACACATCAAGCCTGTGGTCTATTGGCATTCCGTTTTCTCCGTCATAAATGCGTTACTCTTTCGCAACTCTAATCAATGCTCTAATGCCGCGAGCTTTCTTCTTGTTCGGCGAGATGTCAAAACAATTAACCTTGTTCGGAACAAAGAAACTAAACGCGCAGGATACCTGATCTACAAAGACCTAATATCTTATGTCAAGTTTATCGTGAGTTCTTTTTTGGTGAAACAAAGGTCAAGGTCTTCTTGCAAAGGAAAGTGTTGTTCGATCAACCAAAGAAAAATGACGAGACCTTTTAGGGTACAGTAAAAGAGTTCAAAATGTAAAATGTAGAATTTATGGTGACAAAGGACAGGGTTTAAAAGATTACAATTTACAGTCTTTTCTTGTTAAGGTTACTGCCAACCTTTTCGGTCTCGAATTTCGCAAAATTTTAATAAGCTACCATAAGATAGCTCATTATATTTGTTTTCTTCTAAAACAGAAATTATTTGAAAATGTTTTTTTCTTGCGGAGTTATTGCAAATTTTGTGTTTTTCGTGACTAAAATGATAATCCCCTTAAGGTGTTATGAGATGTCAACACTCGTCAACACTTTAGACCTCCCGTACAGTTTGACGCGGGAATACATCCGGGTATCTTCACTTTATCGCATGTTGAGTTCGCTATTTACTTGTAGTCGATGCGGTTGTGTTGTATTAAACTTAAAATGTTCATATATTCCGATCTTTCATTTTATTACGTTTTCTGTGATACATAGTTTTCTGGAGTTTTACCGAAAATAACACGCTTACGAAAGATTCCCCGGAAGGCACCTTTAAAGGTTAGAAGTAACCTTAAACTTGTCCTTCTTGCTCTTCAATTTTATGACACGTGTCCTAAAAATGTGTCATTTTGCTACTGTTTAAAAGTGCTCCGCACTAAACGTCCACGGCCTTACCCCCTGCCCCACTAAACGTCCAGTTGACGTTAAAGTGGATTTCACAAAACTTTTGACAGGCGATTTGCGAAGTTCGTTGTAAATTTCGTAAGTTCGCTTCCAACTTGGGAATTTCATTACGTAACTGTCAATGAAGTGGGAAACTTTGAAACGAACTTGGGAATTTCGCGCCGAAATTCGTGGGAATGAACACTGAACACTCGTCTTAAAAATGCTTTGTCCGCGCAAGCTGCTGAATATTGGGAAATTATATTTAATTTTATTTTCAAGACTCAGTGATTCCTGTGTAATAACGCTGAATTTCTTGGAAGAATATAAACTAAGATCTTGCGTTATGCTGCGGCTGATCGATGCACGCGACTGGTCATTTTCGGGCAAACAATGAAATGTTATTCTTTGCCAGTTTGTTTTGGATTTAAATGCTGTAAATGTTGGGATTGGTAGTTTTACAACACTCCATATAAATATTCACTTCTTTCAGCATGAGCTGACCGAGTGGTATTTCTTCATTTGTTGTCTTCGATATTCCCTCTGCGAACGAAACATCAACAATTTTGGGACGTATTCAAAACATGGACCCCAGGTCCATGGACCACCCCTGTGTACCCGGTCCATGGACTACCCTTATGGACCACCCCTTAGTTTGTAAAGTTACAAGCAGAAAAGCAAGTCGTAGTCTCGGATGAAACCGGTTAGCGACAGAAGTGACTTCCGTCTGTAAACAATTCCGGTATTAGTCATCATAGGTCACTTCGCATGACGTTGAAGGCGTAGACAGTCCAAACACCACTTCTATTAGTCAAGATAGGAAATTTAAACCCTAACGAGTTCATCATTCAAAGATCTCCCTGTTCTATACGAAATAAGAGGAGAGTTTTTCAAGATTTTTCTCAGGAAGGGCTAGTTCTTTTGTTATTTAAAGACCCTGAGTGTTGGTCTCGCCGGGGTTTTGATATCAACCCGCGACCTCTCGCACAGTAGTCTGATGCTCACACAACTGAGCCAACCGGTCGGCTGAGTCCAGACATACTAGCGTGGCATAAAACAGGCCAGGCCAAAAAGCACGCTAAGGCCCCAAGAGGACAATGTATGCAAAACATGACTTGCACCCAACTGAGTTCAGTTGGTAGAGCATTGCACCAGCATCGCAGAGGTCATGGGTTCGAATTCCGTTGAGACCTCCTGAATTTTTCATGTCTCTGTAAGAGACAATAATTATTGCTGAAATCGTCCAGACAAGTGCCAGGATGGTTTCTCTTTCTCGTCTAAAGATAATAATAAATAATAATAATAAATAATAATAATACGTGACGTGCTAAACACCCTTACTCGCAGTCGGAGACTGAATTGCTGAGGGCGCGGTTCAACGAGATCGGACCGAAGGAGCTGTGCTGCCGGCTACGCGCTCGGCCCCTGAACACGACCCATGGATGACCTCGTAGCACAGCACCACAGCCTGATGGAATAGGCTGTGAGTCGATTTTGCTGAGGGAGGAAAACCGGAGTACCCGGAGAAAAACCCTCGGAGTCAGGTTGAGATCGACTGAAACTCAGCCCACATACGATGTCGGGGCCGAGAGTTGAACCCGGGTCGCAGAGGTGGAAGGCACTGTTGATAACAGTGCTGGAAACTGTACAAAAGAAGGGGTGGTCCACAGGGGTAGTCCATAAACTGGGTCCATGAAGGGGTCCATGCACCGGGTCCACGGGGGTGGTCCATGGACCTCGGGTCCATTTTTTGTTTACGTCCACAATTTTGGCAATGGTTTGTTTTGGAAGTCTCACAGGCAGCGTTTACAAGAACGCGGTTTTATTTGTAACCGCATCGTTTTCGATGCGGTTGCACCTTCTGTTTACACGACACCGATAGAGACTGTTGCTGAAACCGTGTCGATTTGAAACCGCTGCCAAAAGTGGAGCGTTTTCAAAACGATGAGGTTTCATCTGTCGTGTAAACAGCGAAACCGCATCGATTTGAATACGGTTACTATTTCGGCGCGAAATTTGCATTGTTCAATGCAAAATAGTGGATTTAGCACGTAGTGCAGCCCTCGCCTATACCATCACGACTTGGATTTTCTGGCGAAAACGGTTCCGTGTAAACAATTCCAAACCGCATCGATTTCGACGCGGTTTGGAAGTCTTGAAACCGTGTCGCTGTGAAACCGCGTTCGTGTAAACGCTGCCTCATTTCCTCAAGGCCACCCAACTGTTAAATATCTGTTCGGAGAAACCAATATTGTCTAGAATTTTCGGATCATTTGTTGTAAAATTTCTTGCTTGCCTGCCTGTCCTAGGATTTTCGAACATCTATTTTAAACGGATTTTTACCCTAAAAAGGTCACCTAGAATTTTTGGGAGCCTTTTTTCTTGCTGAAATTTTCCAAAAGGTAAGGTGATCAATATAATTTTCGGATCACTAGACTTTCAGCTAGGAAATCCGAAAAGATGAAAAATGTTTAGGGGATAAAAATATGCCTATATATCTACCATTTAAATACTAAAATATGTTTAACTAAGCTATATTTAAGTGGTTTAGAACTATGTTCTCGTTGGGTGCCCCTGATTTCCTGTCCTATTTGAGATGGTCTTTTCCATTCTAACCAGTTTTCAATAATTTTCTGCCCAACAAAACTTGGAATTGCCTTTCCTTTAACGGTTAAGGCCCTCATTTCAAAACACAAACGAGAGCAATGTTGAAATTACTTGGCCACATTCCGACGAAGTTCGGCACGAAATTCCCAAGTTCGTTTCAAACTTTGCCATTTGATTGACAGTTACGTAATGAAATTCTCAAGTTCGAAGAGAACTCTGGAAATTTATAACGAAGTTTGCAAACTGCCTGCATGTCAAGAGTTTTGTGAAATCCACTGTAAGCGGGGGTCAAGTTGACGTTAAGGGAATATGTCGACGCCCCCTAAAAAGATGATCTACATTTCTTAAAATTCGTAAAAATGCTACAACATGACCTAAAGACGAAAGAAAGTTATTTGACTTTGGTTTATTTCTTGCCTGTTAACTACTGATATCGGGAAACTCCTCGATTTACAATATTATAAAAACAATTTTTATGCTTTTTTTGACAAGTAGGAGCCTCTAATGATGCTAAAAGACTTCTTTGTTTATGCCGGAAACCAGGAGCTCATTAAGGGAAGCCTCTATCTCCACTAATAACATGGGTGACAAATTACTCTTTAATTTTGGCGCGAAATTTCAGCGTTAATTTATAATCTCACATGAGACATTACAATTTTGTCATGGCAACTTTTCCTACAATGCCAAAAATGGCCATTTATGAACGTAATTTGTCACCCATGATATTAATATCTAATCAAAACCATTACAATTTTCTCAAATTTGATAGGTGCATCAACTGCTTTATTTTTCACTAAGTATTGTGTAGGGTTGAAATCGGACAGTGAAATCAAACAGTTGGCTGTAATAAGACACCTGTAATCGGACAGTTACATCAGCCAACCATATTGAGTGCACTCAGCTTAATCCACCAATCACACGATTTATCACAATAATAATAGCAACAATAGTCCAGGGAAATTGTGGTGGAACGTCAAAAAAACTGCAACAGAATTTATTTCAACGTCAAAAGGTTAAGATAGAGGTCCTAATCAACATACTAAAAGTTCCAAAAAATCCCATTAGTGGAACATGCCGGAATTTAGGGATAAAAGCTTGGCTGATTTTACCACAGGGAGCCCGAGTCGAGAATAATGAAATAAAAGTGATATTTCAATATAACGTGGGCTATTCAAGAAAATTTACTGAATACAAACTGAATAATATTAGCAAAAGCTAATTTTGAAATAAAAAGCCATGATAAATAATAATTATCACGATTTTAAGTCTTTTTGCAGTACATAGGGAACCCAAACGGTATAGTATGGAACGGGCAAAAGCATCCCAATGCAGTACAGCAGCGAGTCTGGAAACAGTGCGGCCAAGACGTCCAATCAAGGCGGACGGCCAGTAGATACCGTTAAGAGCTCAGCGTTCATGAAAGTAGTTCATCATTTAGAAGAAATTGACGAAGAGCAGACTACCGTGGCTGATCTTACACAGAAAATGGGAGAGTTTTTAGAGGATACAGGTGTAGAACCGGTGTATATGAAAAGTAAGCTGCAAGATCATTTCAAGGACAAGATCGTAATTACAACCATACATGGTATAGATAATGTAGTAACTTTTAAGCAAACGGCATAATCTGCGGTTATTAAATGAGTTTCTACTACAAACCAAGGGAGGAAAATTACGAAGAAGAAAAGAAAAGAATAATGGAGACCGCTGCAAAGCTTATAAAGGACGATATTAAGAGCATTGATGCTTCTAGTGAAGTTTATCCCTCAAGTAATGAAATATCAGACATAAAGGAAGCTCTCCGTTTTATTCCCTCTCTCTTACAGAACTTTCTGAGGACTTTGTTTACTGGAAAAGTTGTGGATTTAAAAGATGAGTCTTCGGGACAAGCAATCATGCAAGCCGTTAGGCCGCGGGTGTTAATGGCCCCCTAGTGCAGATTGGCCTAGGTGTTCAGATGCACCATCACTTTTCCTCAAAGTTCCTCATTGATTTTCTTAATGCGCATGGATTCTGCGCATAATATAAGACTGTCACAAATTATGAGAAATGCGCCGCTGTAACACAAGGAACTGATATACCGGAATATTCACCACAACATTTTGTTCAGTATGCGGCAGATAATGTCGACCATAATATCAGGACGTGAGATGGCAATGGCACGTTCCACGGAATGGGAATTATAGCCACTATTACACCAGGAACCAAATCCAAAATTCCAGTCCCTAAAAGTAAAGTGAAAACAGAAGATATCGCTAAAACTGGAAGTATTGAAATTTGCCCATTTATAGGGCCTGTAGAGAACACGCCCCGGTATTTCAAGGAGCTACATGATTTGCCCTTTAAAGATCCAACCACCAATTTAGATTTGCTATGGAAACTAAGTCAGCCTCTCCTTAGGTCACCGAGACCTGCATGGCCTGGTATGATGCAAGTTACATTAAATGCACCATATCCCTGAAATCCTCAGTATTCTTCCTTCCCATGATTGACATGGACTCCAGCGATATGACATGTATTCACAGCACGCTTTACTTTATCGCAGAACAAGCTGAACGCTACAACTACACGCCAATTGTAACTTTTGACCAACCACTCTGGTGGAAGGCACAGATGATAATTTCCAAGGCTGCGTTTAGGCGGCCTTCATGTTGAAATGAGCTGTTCAGGTTGTATCGGACATGTAATGGAAGGGTCTGGCATTGAGGAAGTACTAGAATTGGTCTATGCCAAAATTACGGTACCGCCTATTCTGAGTGGTAAGGGACTGTGCAATAATTATCAGGAAGGGGGGGTGGGGGTCCTAAAATGAGCTTCACCAAAGGAAAAATTAGATAGGTCCCCCCTCAGCAGC